>CM055870.1:32058512-32571012 GCA_029582165.1 Portulaca oleracea | reverse complement strand
ACTTCTAGTAATTCGGAATTGTTTGTTAGTGATACAAACTTTTCATTTTTTGTTATTTGTAAACGGGGTTTTGAAGTTCATTATAATGTAACTGAATGCACTAACATGTTGCTATTGATGTTCATTTTTTTCATAACTAGATGTCCCTTTTGTATATTATTGCATGATGTGGATGTATTTTGATGTCAATATGAGTAAGAAACATGTAAAGTACAAAAATGGATGTTAACCTTGATGTAACCGGATGTTCATGTTGCTTTTAACGGATGTTAATATTGATAGTGGTTTGATGCTGATTTTGATGCTAGTAAATGTACATATAACTGATGATGGATGTTCATTACGATGTAATTAAATGTAATCAAATGTTGATGTCATTGTTCACTTTATAATATCTTTATAATGTATTATTACATGATATCCATTTGGTGAACTTGATGTCCATTTGATGACACCATAATATCCATTTGGTTTGAACATGATGTCCATTTTGAATTTATTACGATGTCGATTTGGTTTACACATAATGTCCATTTTGTTTGAACATGATATCCACCTCGTTTTGATGATAATGTCCATTTGGTGTAAACATAATGTTCATTTGGTGGAAACGTCAAGTCTATTTGGTGTAAGCATGACTGTGTTTCATTTTCTAATTGTTTCCAGATTCAGTAGAATGTACAATGATGGATGTCACAAGTTGGGAAGGCAGAAGCACGAGACAGATGGATGTTGAGACAAAATCCCCATTTCCTACCCCGTAATAAGCTGAAAGCCATCGTACTTTAAAATGATTTTCATTGGAACCGAAAAGAAGACTTGTCCTCCTCTAATGTTGGTGCTTCGCCGTACATTAACAATTATAATTTTAGGCCGCCATCCTCATTGTCTCTAGTTATATGACATTTTGTAGGACTAGAATTGTGTAAAACAAACAACATATTGTCATGTACTTTTTGTGATACTTTTGATTCCCATTATGGTTGATGTTCATCGTTAGTTGTTGTTGATGTCTTTTCTGTTATAGCAGATGTTCATTTCCAGGTGGCCTATCGTCCGATTGTTTTCTTTTTTAGTTTTTCATTTTTTAAACATAATGTCCGTTTGGTGTAAACACAAATGGACATCAAGTCCAAATTAAATGGACTTGATGCAAATCACACATGGACATCAAGTCCATTTCGTATAATCCTTGACGCCCATATGGTAAAACATTGGTGTCCATTTTTCAGCAGCATAGATGTCCATCTTGTAAAACATTGATGTTCACTTTGAAGAACTTTGTTGTCCATTTTGTGCAAATGTTCATATGGTTAGAAGACACGTGGTCATAGTGTGTTTGGGTTGAATGTTCATCTGGTTGTTATATATTATTCATTTGACGTTGTAGTTATAATAAATGTTAATATTCTAGGGCATTCAGCTTATGTCCATCCAAGCGATTCACAATGTTCATATGGTTGGAAGACGCGTGGTCACAGTGTGTTATGGTTGAATGTGATGTTTATATTCATGTTCATTTGAGTGTTACATGTTGTTCCTTTGGCGTGATACTCTTAATAGATGTTAATATTGTAGGGCATTCAACTCATGTCCATCTAGGCAGTGCACGATGTCCATATGGTTGGAATATGTTATCCGTATGAGATATTAATAATGTGCATATCATCGTAACATGTTGTCCACACAAAATTAATTACAAAATTAAATTCATTTTTGGCGATACAAAATTAAATTTGCGCAAGTCTACCTACTACTGTATCTAAGCAAACACTCCATCCTAGGTACAAATGTATTTGACACAATCAAACTATAGGCGCGAAAGCTCTTTCTTGCGGTCCTAGTGGGCAGTTTTGGTGTACACCTCCTGCTTCAAATTGTTATCTTCGCAAATGACAATGTCATGGTAGTAATGCTTAATCAGTGATACAAGTCGATCATCCTGACAAGGAAAGATTTAATTTGATTTAATTATAACACGATTAATAGATGCAATGGACATCAACATATAAACAAATGCACATCACACATATAGCAAAAAAAGCATTACGCATGAATCAAACTTGACAACATTATTTCAAAATTAACTTACATTGTGATGTTCACGTGACTAGTGCATAAAGATCGTATCAATTCAAACTTAATTGGATCAACTCAATAACAAACATAAGTATATACATAATCAAGTGACTAGGGCAAGAACAAACACAAATAAATATATGTTCATATCATATGTTTGGTTAAGGAAGCTCATTCCATACACTCGTGATGATCAACTAGTGTAAGTAGATCAATACGCATACAAATGTGTTCACATGACTAGTGCACATGCTCATAACAGTTAAACGTGATGTTCTGATGACTGGTGCGCAAAACTCATATCAGTGAAACGTGATGTTCACATGACTAGTGCAGAAATTTTCATGTCAAATTCAAACTTAATTGGATCAACTCAGTAAGGAACATAAGCATCTAAATAATCAGTCAGCACATCAATTTTTTTGAATATGTTCACGTGACCAATGCACATGCTCATATCAGTTAAACGTGATGTTCAGATGACTGATGCACAAAACTCATATCAGTGAAACGTGATGTTTACATGACTAGTGCAGAAAAACTCATGTAAAATCCAAAATTAATTGGATCAACTCAGTAACGAACATAAGTAGCTACACAATCAGTCAACACATCAATTTTTTGAATGTGTTCACATGACTAGTGCACATGCTCATATCAATTAAATGTGATGTTCATATTACGGGAGGCTATACTTACACAATCGTCTAGTAGTGAGGCTATACTTACATATTACAGGACACGTCGGGGACAACCCTATCTGCAGTGTCACTAACAACTTTCCTCGCTGGCGGAGACTTTTGGGCCATCTGTGGGGTTGGGAATGGCAATTTTGGTTCCGCGACATCTTCATTTGACACTCACCCCTTGATTTTCACACCAACATATATAAACCTAATGTATTTTAGTGTATCTCAAAATGGACATCAATGTATAAGGAAATGATCGTTATGGTCTACCCGAATAAACGTTACATTATACTACTCCATCTAAACGTATCCACACGATGAACATCACAATAATGCTTGCATAACAATTGGAAATGCATATTACATACATCCGAAATGCACATCACCAGATAAATCAATGTACATGTTAACATAGAACATGCTCATCATATACATTTTTATACAGGACATCACCTTCACATGCGATGCGCATCACATCAACCAATCTTGGTTATTAAGTTCACATACAAAGTACATCAACCAAAATCCCATCACAAACAATTTATATAGTACATCACGTTCCAAACTGTATAATCAACATGTACATTACGTATATCCAATATGCACATCATTAATTAAACCAATGTTCATGTTCAACACAATCATAAGAGGACGTCACGTTCACATACGATGCGCATCACACCAACCAAACTTGGTCATTAAATGCATCTACACAATACATCAACCAAAACTCATCCTAGATCGTTCAAAAAGGACGTTATGTTCCAAATGGTCATAAGATAACAAACAAATGGTCATCACGTGCGCATACCAATGACATTATGTATGTCTATCATGGAAGTCGACGTCACAGGTAACACGTACCAAACCGCTGATAAAAAGGACATCTTTCAACAAATTACACACCACAATCAAGCATACACTGGACACCATCAATTTACCATCCCACTTATGTTCAATCAACAACACACCAATAAAATTCACCATGCCCTAATGAAGATGCGCATTTCATATTTATCAAAAGGTCCCAATTAGCAAGTAAGGGGATGAATTTGTTCGAACGTTGAATGGTTATACCATAAATGAACCAACTTTTACTTGAAATTCTAGACAGTCCATGGTCGTCGCTGCAGAATTCAAGGGTTATCTCATCAACAACCTTTCCGTCGGCATCCATGGTCGTCGCCGCAGAATTCTCGAAAGCCCAATTGATTTGCCCACTTTTCACTGTCCGAAACCTAATCTCTCTCATAATGCAGAACCCTAACTTCCTTCTTCATCCCCAACTCTTTGTCTTCCTTTTGTGATTCTCTTCTTAGTTGAACAATAAGAGCATAGAAACTCCAACTCCAAAACTCAAATGAGCTGCCCTCACATTCCACGTGTGGCATTTCCCAAGGCTTCATTAATAAGCATCGAGTTTTCCATTATTTTCTCACTTTAAATCACGTGATGTGCAATAAAAAAAAAGGAGAAGTGCTGATTTAATATGGACCATTGATCTCTAATCTAATGGTTGGTAAATGTCATTCTCACATTCTCACCCAATCTCTCTTCTCACCCTATCTATTCACTATATATATATATATATATATATATATATATATATATATATATATATATATATATATATAATGCCTGGAAATTTAAATATAAATATGTCAATGTCAAACTAAAGTTAACAAAAAATTTAGCGGAAGACTCAGACTAGCTTATGATTAAGCAGCTGCTAATCAAACTGTTTGTAGCCTTTATATTCTGAGTTTCTGAGCAATGAAAGATCATCAGTGTTTATTCAATAGTATTCTCGAGTGTCTTAGAACCTCTGAATGTTTGTGAGTGTCCTATAACTCTCAACCCTTGGTTAAGTCAGCTCTATATATCTATATATATATATATATATTTTTTTTTTGGAAAATAGATATCCAGAAGGCTTATGACACTGTGGATTGGGATTTTTTTGAGCAATTACTCCTTCCTCTCAGATTTCCTGCTAAGTTTATTAATTGGGTTATGGTTTGTGTCAGAACTGCTTCTTTCTCAATATGTTTAAATGGTTCCACATTTGGGCATTTTCGAAGTGGGAGAGGATTGAGACAAGGTGACCCTATTTCGCCTCTTCTGTTTGTTCTTATCATGGACTATTTAGGGAGAGCTCTAAAGGAGGTTACATCTGATCCTCATTTCAAATTTCATCAATTTTGTAAACCTCTGAAACTGAATCATTTGTGCTTTGCTGACGACTTGCTCTTGTTTTGTGCTGGGGATTTGGAAAGTATTCAATTGCTGTTTGATGCCATTACCCAGTTCTCTGCCTATTCTGGCTTATATCCTAATATTTCAAAGTCTGAGATCTTCTTTGCCGGCTGTGAAGATGATTTTGTGCAGACTGCTCTGAATATAACTGGGTTGTCAAAAGCAGAATTACCCCTAAAATATCTTGGGGTTCCTCTTAAACCTTCAAGGTTGAATCGGCATGATTGTGCTATCCTATTATCAAAGATGACCAAGAGATTGCAAGGGTGGGCTGTCAAAAAACTCACTTATGCGGGCCGGGTCGAATTAGTTAACAGTACTCTCATGGCAATTCAAACCTACTGGGCACAAATCTTCATCATACCTGAAAGTGTGATTGCTTCTATAAACAGAATTTGGAGATCTTTTCTTTGGGGTGGCAAGGAAGCAAAATCTCCTCCTATTGCATGGTCCTCATGCTGTTTATTTAGAAAGGAGGGAGGTTTAAATATAAGGGATGCACATAGCTGGAACAGAGCGGCACTTGGCAGTTTGATATGGCAGATTATCATGAATAAAGAGGCACTGTGAGTGAAGTGGGTCAAAAATCTGTATCTAAGGAAGCAAACTATTTGGCTTTGTGAGATAAAGCAAAATGTGAGTTGGTATTGGAGAAGATTGTTGGGCATAAAAGAAGCTTTAAAGCCTCTCCTTCTCAACTGTTTTTCGAAGGGTTACAAATGGATATAATCATTTGAAGGAACATGTTGATGAAGTTGGTTGGCATAGCTTGGTTTGGCATAAGAAAAATGTACCTAAATTCTCTTTTGTGCATTGGATGTTTCAACACAGGAGGCTATCTACTTTGGATAGGGTGAAGAAATTTGGCTTCTCCATTGCTAATAGGTGCTTCTTATGCAAAGTTCAGGAGGAATCTAATGATCACTTATTCTTTAAATGTTCTTATACATTGTTGCTTTGTGAAGCTATTTACAATCTTGCTGGGTTGGGCCAACCTGTGCTTGTGAATGGACAGTTCCAGTTGATTGGATATAAGAAGAAGATCAGAGAGCACCATGCTCTAATCTTGGCTGCTGTGATTTATCATGCCTGGCACGAACGTAATAGGCGGGTTTATCAGGATTTGGAGAGAGACTTTGATAGTCTAGCGCTTGTAATTCATCAAGATGTCCAGTTTAGGTTCATTTGAACCTTTGTTTTGATGCTTCTGGCTTTGTTTTTGTTGGGTGTTGTGTAGTGTTTTTATGGGGTGTTTGATGTATTGTCTTACAACCCCCCTTCTTTGTAAACTTCATTTGCTTTGTTAATGGAAATTACTATCTGTTTTTTCCAAGAAAAAAAAAATATTTTTTTTGGAAATGTTTAAAATATATTCCAAACGGCCTAAAAAAAGGTAATCAATAAAAAATACAAAGCTTTGTAAGGTATCTTAATCTAGATAATCTATACAGATTGCAAACTGCTTTTTATGTTTTGTAACAAAGAGAGTCCTATCTCTGAGGGAGCTTTAAATGACATAGAAACACTTGGGAACCTCCATGTTTATGTTATCAAAAATTTGAAGGTTTCTACTCCTCCAAACGTTGTATATAATGCTTGCTGCAGCAGCCAAACTAATCTGTTTCCTTTGTTTAGTAGCCTTCCAACCCATGAGTTTTTTGATCCATGATTGTAAGTTAGGGCTAGAGCATGGCATATTCAACCACTGCGATGTGTGTTCTCTAATCTCTTTGGCGTACACACAATCATATAGGAGATGTGGGATGGTTTCCTGTTATGATTGCATTTGATACAAATCTCATTAGTGGATGTATTGGAGTGGGTTGCCAGTCTGGTTCTAATAGGAAGCTTTCCATGCATAGCAAGCCAGGCCACAAATGAGTGTCTTGGGGAATTGAGTCTGTTCCAGACAAATCGAGCCCACGGCCAGTTCTCTCTATGGCCTGTAAGAGCATGGTATACATTGGAGACTTTGTAAGGTTTACCATGGTCAATCAGGGTCTGTATTTTATCTTAACCTTGCAGAGTTTTTTCATGTACCAGCAAGAGTCTGTATGTGGTTTGTATGTCCACCAGCCAGACCCTTTCACATATCTCTCGTGCACCCATTTAACCCAAAGACTTTGCTTATTCTGAGCTATTGCTCAAGCTTGTTTGCTAATCAATGCGTTGTTCCAATGCCCCAGATTTTTAAAACCTAGACCACCTTTGGCCTTGGGGAGACAAACGTTATCCCACGCTATGGGAGGGGCACGAATGTAGGTAGCATTTCCAGACCAGAGGAAATTCCTGCAGATTTTCATGACCTCTTGAATGACTTGCTTAGGGAGAATGGTGATGCTGGATCAAAAGGAGTACAGTCCCATTAAAACTGTATGAATGAGCATAGCTCTACCTGCATAGGAGAGATTGGTTATCTTCCATACGTGGATTTTAGCAGTCATTTTCTCCGTAAGTCTCGCACATTCCAGTTTGCTAAGCCTCCCCGAGGTGATGGGCATTCCAAGGTAATTCAATGGAAAATGACCTTCTTTATAACCAGTGAGTTGAAGGATTTCTATTTTCTGCTGATTGGAGATGCCATTGATCATGATTGTGGATTTCGCAGGGTTTGCATGCAAACCAGCCGTGTTTGAGAAGTGAGCGAGGGTATCCGAAAGGAGTTGCATTGTGTGCTTATCTGCAGCCGCATAGACCATCAAATCATCGGCAAAAACCAGATGTGTTTGTCTCATTTTCTTTCATTTTGGGTAGAACTTGAAACCCTTATGTTTTGCGGCTATATCAAATCCCCGAGAGATATTCCATGGTAATGACAAAAAGAAGGGGTGAGATTGGGTCTCCTTGCCTGAGACCTCGCCCTCCTTTGAAAAATCCATGATTTTCCCCATTTATATTGATGGTGAAAGAAGTGGTTGAGATGCATTCCTTTAACCAAGTAGTGAATATCGGGGGAAAGTTCAGACCAATTAGTACCTCCTCAATGAAGTCCCAATAGACGGTATCAAATGCTTTTTGTAGGTCAATCTTGAGCAAACACCGAGATTGTGAAGAAGTTCTTTGACACCCCCTTGCCAATTCTTGGCACATTAATACATTATGGAGTAGTTCTCGGCCATGGACGAAAGCGGATTGACTTTCGTTGATAATGGAAGGCAGAACTTCTTTTATTCGATAGGCATTCAACTTTGATATGGTTTTAAACAACACATTGCAGCATGCTATTGTTCGAAAGTCATTAGCAGCATTTGGTGACTCAATCTTAGGGATTAGCACCAATTTGGTGGTATTATAGACTTTCATAAGCTTACCCGTCTTGAAAAATTCGAGCACTGCATCACAGAACATGTTTCCAATGATAGGCCATGCTTTTTTGAAGAAACCACTGGACATACCATCCGGACCCGGGGATTTGTGATTTGGGATGGAGAAAAGAGCATCTTTGATGTCTTCCTTTGTGAAGCTTGCACATAGCCTAAGTTGTTGGCTCATAGTGAGAGTTGGGCCATTCTTGATGATTTCCTGGCTAATGTGTACTCCGTTGTATGCTTGTTGCCCAAGCATGTTTTTGTAGAATTGGACCATTACATCGGCGACCTCCTTGTATCCTTCTTTTGTATGTCCATTCGTATCTTTGATGGTATATATTGTGTTTTGTATCTTCCTCTGTTTCATCCTTGCAAAGAAAAATTTGGAGCAAGTATCTCCAAGGGCATTTTGTTCGACTTTGCATTGCTGGGAGATCAATAAGTGTGCAAATTTCATTATTTTGATGTATTACTTTCTTTGGCGGTCTACCTCTTCCTGAAGTTCGTTGTTCAGTGGATCTGGTGTGAGGGCTTCTTGAGCATTTTGCAACTGTTCTCATGCCCTCTCCTGTTAGAGATGAATATCATAATATTTCATTTTATTCAGGTGTTTTAGATCTCGAGTTGCTGCCCTGATTATGTTCCTCGTGATGAATTGTTTTGTCCCCCTTGTTGAATTAGCTGCAGCCTGTGTGATTATGGGAATAAATTGAGGATGTTCTGCCCACATTTTGCAGAAATTGAAAGTTGGTTTCCTTCGAGGTTCATCTATGGTTGTGAAATAAATAGCTTTGTGGTCTGACAAAGATTGCGGCATGTAGCTGGCATAAGTATATCCAATCTCCATTTGCCAGTCCTCATTTGTAAACAATCTATCAATTTTGGACATGACTGTGTTATTTGTCCAGGTGTAGTCTACACCATGACAAATCAGTTCTGAGAGTTTACAGTCTGAAATGCATTCTTTGAAGGGTTTGATTTCAAAGAAAGAAGCTTGTGTGCCATTTATCCTATCTTCGGGTTGTAGAATGGCATTACAATCCCCACAAACACACCGAGGACCATTGGAGTTGGTATGGATTTGTCTCAAATTTGCCCATAGAGGAATTCAATCCTCTGCCCGATTGAAGTCATTCACAAATGTTGCATTAAAACGCAGTTGTTTGGCTTTGTCATGAACCAGACAGTGCATCAATTGTTCAGTTGTATGAAGCATAGAAACATCATAACTTCGGTTTTTCCAAGCAAGAAAAATTCTCCCATTATCATGAATATGGAAATTTGAAGCACAATCCCAGAACTTAAACATACCTTTTGTGAGGATGTGTTCCTTCTCTTTCTTCACTTTTGTTTCTAACAAGCACATAAGTTCTGCTTTGGTTTGTCTCAGGAGGATCGTTATACCCCCCTGCTTTAAGCGGTCGTTCAAACCCTTGACATTCCATGTTATTATTTTCATGGGGATGGCTGAGTACCTGAGTTAGGCCTTTCAGCTACTTCATCTTTCTTGTTTCCATTGTTTGCTTCATTAGCTTCACTCAATGCTGCAAATTGATTAAGAACTGGAGTGGTTGCTTTTGGTGATTCTACTACACTTGCAGCCAGTCGAGGCTCATGTTGAGGAGCTTCTTTTGGTGGCTCTGTGTGCTGTGCAAATCTCACAAAACCATGTTCGTCCACTTCTCTCACTGTCTTGCTTGTTTTCTTCACCTTCCATTCCTGTTTCTTTTCATTTTTCTGTGCCTCTACTTGTTTCTTTTTGCATTCTGTCTCGTCATGTCCAAGCATGGTGCAGAATTTACATTTGGTAGGTTTCCATTCATATTCTACCTTCTGAATTTGTAGAATATCATTTTCATCTATGAACTTCACCTCATCTGGGAACGGGCCTGACATTTTCACCTCTACAAGGACTCTTGCATACAATAGATTAGATCTATCTTTTGTGGTTTTGTCAGTTTTGATAGGAATGCCAACTCTGCTTGCTATGCTTCCTAGATTTCTTGGGCTCCAGTATTGGAGATCAAGTTTAGGAAATTTCACCCATATTGGCAAAGTTGATATCTCCTCTACTTCAATCCTCTGCGATGGAGTCCACGGTTCGACAATAAATGGTTTATTGTCAAAGAAATAAACTCCCCTCTTCAGCATTGTTTGCCTTTCCTCTTCCTTATTGAATCTTACCATGAATAACCCTTTCCTGATTGCAGCAAAATTTTACTCAGGTCATATCCACTCCAGATCCTCTTGATAAAGCCTTCGAGGACATGGGTTGGAGGATTTGAGCCCAGTACACAACATACAACTGGGGGTGCCCAGAATGGTACCTCTTTCATCACTTCATCCTTCTCGATCTTGGCTACTTCGACTCCATCAATTGACTCAGCTTCAACAAAATCCAGTGAAGTCCTTGCTTCCGGATCAAGCAGAGAAGCATAAGTCGTAGTTTTTTGCCTTTTTGGAAAATTTTTTTCTTGATTTGAATTTTGGCTAGGAGGTTCAGCAGTGTTTTTCCCCAATTTGCTCGTCTGTGCTTCATTATCGATCGATCTGTGATTTGCCTTGTTTTTGCTCTCTCCAGATTCGGACGTGATTGTCGCCGGAGCCTTGGTCGGAGTTCCCTTCTTCGGTGTCTTGGATTCTTGTCGATTTGCAAGCTTCCTGGTCTTTGCCATCGCTAGGGCGAAAGGCCCTAGAATCAGGCAGCTGCAGATCGGCCGTGAATCGCCAAGAGAGAGAGACTCTCGATGAGAGAGAAAAACTATTATATTATATATAGTGACTAACCATTGGGAGCATTTTGATAATGAAATTTGGGGATTAGTGTGCTTAATTGATCTTTTATGATCTTATTTCGCTATCTTAACTGAGTTCTGAGTGTTTTGTTCAATTTGTGCAGATTAGTGATATAAACTTTGAAGCTCGCGTCCATTACATGATTCATCATTGAAAGAGCTTTCTGACGATATATTATAAGGTCAATTACAAGTTGAAATGAAGGAGTTATGAGTAAGATAGCGGAAAGTGTACGAAAAATGACATATGTCCAATCTTTTGGTCCCCATTTTTTCCACACTTATGATATGACTTTGAGACTTACGCCATGAAAAGTAGGCTCTTAGAGCTTTCCGAAAAGTCAAGAACCAAGTCAATCGGACATCGGACGAAGGAGATATGGCCAAAACAAGATGACATTGAAAATGCCTGACCCAACACGACCCGTGTTGACCCAAACACGGTCCGTGTTGGCCTCCAGAGACTTCAATTTCCTAGAAACCATCAACACGGTCCGTGTTGCTTCGTCTTTTCACTTTCGGCGGTTGTAAGTTGCTTTTTGCTTTTATCATGATGTTTTTCGGCTATCTATGGAGGCAATGATCACTCCACCATCCTCCATGCTGTAACCTTACCCTGATTGATCTCCTTTATATTGATTAATGGATCCATCAAAGAAAAGGGGAGAGGAGGACCATCCACCTTCATTCATTCCTTCCATACCATCCACCTCCATTCATTCCTTCCATACCATACCATCTCCATCTCTACCATCATCCATCCCTTCCTCCACAAATCCATCCACATTCATCCTTCGTTGAAGATTAAGAGTTTATTGGAGTTCGAAGATCGATTCTCAAGAAATCCATTGAAGTGGAGGAGCAAAAGTTCCCACCGACTACAATTCAAGCGAGGAACGATTTCTATCTCGGTTTACTTCCTTTTCTTTTAGATTTCATGCTTTCTAGAATAGATTTTGATATGTTTTGTGTTTTGAACATGAGTAGTGAGTAGTTTCTTTTATTTTGGGGTATAAACCCTTATTAGTTTCTCTTATGGATTGAGTTATGTTGGATTGAACAAGTTTGTTTATCTAGTTTGAATGCATTTTATTTATCCTTTCAACATACATATAAATTTAGCCGATGACCTAAACTCTTATTGGGCGTCACTGCCGTATCCCCGAAGGAATACTTGCTAGCTCATTATGATTAGAGTATTGAACTAGAATGCACCATACAGTCACACACACACACACAACTGAATACTTGTAAAACAATAACTGTTTGAAAGCAAGTACTTGGAATAGAAGACAACCCAATACAGAATATAAGGATAGGCTTGCTTACAGTTGGTATAAACACACCACAACTGCATTCAAGCGCAAAGGACTCTCACACTCATGCTTCTACAGGCACACCAAAGCACAGATGATCAAGCACATCAGACACTTGCTGGATTCTTGCCAATATCCAATGACATGAGCTGATTTAACCAAGGGTATGAGAGTTATGGGAGACTCACAAACATTCAGAGGTTCTAAGACACTCGAGAATACTATTGAATAAACACTGATGATCTTTCATTGCTCTGAAACTCAGAATATAAAGGCTACAAATAGTTTGATTAGCAGCTGCTTAATCATAAGCTAATCTGCCTAATCTCCCAGACTTAATCTAACCTACAAAGCTTTAGAAATATTACAACTGATTACATTCTAATGATCTCGATTACAACTTGTAAGAAAAAAAAAAGGAAAATACAAACTTATACAGAATATAAGGATAGGCTTGCTTACAGTTGGTATAAACACACCACAACTGCATTCAAGCGCAAAGGACTCTCACACTCATGCTTCTACAGGCACACCAAAGCACAGATGATCAAGCACATCAGACACTTGCTGGATTCTTGCCAATATCCAATGACATGAGCTGATTTAACCAAGGGTATGAGAGTTATGGGAGACTCACAAACATTCAGAGGTTCTAAGACACTCGAGAATACTATTGAATAAACACTGATGATCTTTCATTGCTCTGAAACTCAGAATATAAAGGCTACAAATAGTTTGATTAGCAGCTGCTTAATCATAAGCTAATCTGCCTAATCTCCCAGACTTAATCTAACCTACAAAGCTTTAGAAATATTACAACTGATTACATTCTAATGATCTCGATTACAACTTGTAAGAAAAAAAAAAGGAAAATACAAACTTAGCTCTGATTGGACCAAATGCCAAAAGGGGGGCAAAATGAACAAATCACAAGCTTGCCTTCCTAAGGGGGTAAATATTTTAGTTATTGAGGTAGTTCCCGCGCAAACATTAACCTGGAAGTAATCTTAACAAGTTAAGATCGAGCTGGAAGGACCAAAATAACCCCTATGGACAGATAACAAAAGACTTAACCTCAAGACTGAGGTTTTAGAAAAACTGATAACAAACACTCCTGCTGGGATTGTCTGTTCTGGTACTCGAAACTTGCTAATGCCATGCTCGAACATGCTGGGACTTGGTTTGGACTTAAAAATGGCATGACATAGAACAAAAAACCTCCTAGGAAACCTTGGCTGAATCTTCCTCAATAAAGAGATATGACATTGAGAAAGACTGCTACTTGGACTTTTGCTGTTGGGAACTGACTTTGGTCTGCATGACCAATGCTAATGGGCTGAATGGCTGAAGTTGCCAAGACTTGTTTCACAAGTGTGTAACAAGCTTGGATGGATGCTGTGGGTTGCTTGGTGGTCTGATGGTCTTTGTGAACCTCCTTTGGGTTCTTTGAACCACGAGTGACATGTTGCTTCCGCTGGGATTTGGAAGCATGATGTTTCTGCTGGAGATGCTTCCTTAGCTGCTGAGTTTGGTGAATCAACATAATCTCCTTCCTGTGTTGCTGCTTAGAGTGTTGGTGAAGCTCCTCTAGATGCCTCCTTTGCTGATGATGTTGCTGCTGCTTGTTGTTCTTCATGATGGTCTCCATCATCCTTCCGAGGTTGAGGAAAGTTTATCCTCAAATTTGGTAGGTCTTCATCTGCTGGATAGTATGGTCAAAGATCTGCTACATTGAATGTTGTTGAACCTCCATACTCCTCAGATAAGTCCAATCTATAGGCATTGTCCTCAATTTTCTCAAGCACTTCAAATGGTCCATCTGCTCTTGGTAGCAGCTTGCCTTTTCTCTTGCTGGGAAACCTGTCCTTCCTCAAGTGGATCCAAACTAAATCTCCAGGCTGGAAAGTGACCTTCTTCTTGTGTTTGTTGGCTGATGTAGACACCTGCTCAGTATACATGGCAATTCTCTCCTTTACTTGCTGATGAAGCTCCTTGATTTGATCTGCTCTTTTACCTGCTTCAAAACTAAATTTGACAGAAGTAGTTAGTGGAACTAAATCCAAAGGGGAAATTGGATATTTACCATAGACTACATGGAATGGAGAGTAGCCTGTGGCCTTAGATGGTGCTTTGTTGTAAGAAAATTCAGCATGGGGCAAGAGATTGTCCCATCCTACTTTATGTGTTTGAATCAGTGCTCTCAATAGGACTTCAAGTGTTTTATTAGGAACCTCTGCCTGTCCATCAGTTCGTGGATGGCAAGTGGTGTCGTACTTGAGTTGTGTGCCTAACTTCTTCCACAATGTAACCCAAAAATGGCTCAAAAACTTGGTATCCCTGTCAGAAACCACAGTCTTTGGCACTCCATGTAACCTTACAACCTCCTGGAAGAATAATTCTCCAACTATTGTGGCATCGAAGGTGGTGTGGCAAGGTATGAAATGTGTCATCTTTGAAAATCTATCAACCACCCCCATTACTGAATCCTTGCCTCTTTGAGTTCTTGGCAAACTCACAATGAAATCAAGGCTGACATCTTCATAAGGGCTGCTGGGAACTGGCAATGGTGTGTACAAGCCTTGAGGTAGGCTATGTGACTTAGCCAATTGACAAATGTTGCACCTTTTCAGTAGATGCTTCACATCTTTTCTCATCTTTGGCCAACTATAATGCTCTTTTAGCATCAGCAGTGTCTTTTCAACTCCAAAATGGCCTGCTAGACTCCCTCCATGGACTTCAGAGATTAATAGTTCCCTGAAACTGCTCCTATGAACACATAATCTGCTTCCCTTGAATAAATAGCCCTAGTCTATATGATACAGACCATGGGGTTGTTGCTGGCACTTCTGGTACACTTGCTTAAAATCTTCATCCTCCTGATACAAAGCTTTCAAATTTTCAAAACCCACAATTCTAGAATCAATTTTATGAAGCAACATATACCTCCTACTCA
Source organism: Portulaca oleracea (assembly GCA_029582165.1). Taxonomy (NCBI): domain Eukaryota; kingdom Viridiplantae; phylum Streptophyta; class Magnoliopsida; order Caryophyllales; family Portulacaceae; genus Portulaca; species Portulaca oleracea. The sequence continues at coordinate 32,555,616 of CM055870.1, read as the reverse complement.
ATGCATGCTCCTTTGTTTAGCACTCTGATTTGTGGTGAATTATGAAGTGAAAGCTGCGTATACTCGACCAAGCGTGCCTTGTGTTGAGCTTGTGACGTCCTTGAATGAACTTCAATGCTTCATGATCACTGTGTAAAATGAGTTCTGCTCCAATGAAGTAGTGCCTCTAGTGCTGAAGAGCTCTAATGATGGCACAAAACTCTTTGTCATAGGTGTTGTACTTCCTCTTTGCATCATTCAACTTTTCACTGAAGTAGGCAACTGGCTTGCCTTCTTGTGTCAGTATTGCTCCTATGCCAACACCTGAATCATCATATTCTACTTCAAAAACTTTGCTGAAGCTGGGTATTGCTAGAATTGAGGCTGAATTGAGTCTCTCCTTGACATCTTCAAAGGCTTTCTGGGTTGCTGTTGTCTAAATAAAGGACTTCCCGTTCACCACTTTAGTCATGGGGGCCAAAATGGTGCTGAAATGAAGCCAAGCCATGGAAGCTCCTGACTTGATGAATAGAAATGGGCACAAGCCACTCCCAAATAGCTTGGATTTTCTCCTCATCTACTTGGATACCTGCTGCTGTGACTATGTACCCCAAGAAGTTCACTTGGGATGTAAAGAAGTTCACTTGGGATGCTAGCTCACTATGATAAGAGTATTAAACTAGAATGCACCATACAGTCACACACACACAACTGAATGCTTGTAAAACAATAACTGTTTGAATGCAACTAGCTGGAATAGAAGACAACCCAATACAGAATGTAAGGATAGGCTTGCTTACAGTTGATACAGACACACCGCAACTGCATTCAAGCGCAAAGGACTCTCACACTCATGGTTCTACAGGCACACCAAAGCACAGATTATCAAGCACATCAGACACTTGCTGGATTCTTGCCAATATCCAGTGACAGGTGCTGATTTAACTAAGGGTTGAGAGTTATGGGAGACTCACAAACATTCAGAGGTTCTAAGACACTCGAGAATACTATTGAATGAACACTGATGATCTTTCATTGCTCTGAAACTTAGAATATAAAGGCTACAAATAGTTTAATTAGCAGCTGCTTAATCATAAGCTAATCTGCCTAATCTCCCTGACTAAATCTAACCTACAAAGCTTTAGAAATATTACAACTGATTACATCCTAATGATCTCGAGTACAACTTGTAAGAAAATAAAAGGAAAATACAAACTTAGCTCTGATTGGACCAAATGCCAAAAGGGTGGCAAAATGAACCAATCACAAGCTTGCCTTCCTAAGGGGGTAAATATTTTAGTTACTGAGGTAGTTCCCGCGCAAACATTAACCTAGAAGTAATCTTAACAAGTTAAGATCGAGCAGAAAGGACCAAAATAACCCCTATGGACAGATAACAAAAGACTTAACCTCAGGACTGAGGTTTTAGAAAAACTGATAACAAACACTCCTGCTGGGATTGTCTGTTCTGGTACTTGAAACTTGCTAATGCCATGCTCGAACATGCTGGGACTTGGTTTGGACTTAAAAATGGCATGACATAGAACAAAAAACCTCCTAGGAAACCTTGGCTGAATCTTCCTCAATAAAGAGATATGACATTGAGAAAGACTGCTGCTTGGACTGTTGCTGTTGGGAACTGACTTTGGTCTGCATGACCAATGCTAATGGGCTGAATGGCTGAAGTTGCCAAGACTTGTTTCACAAGTGTGTAACAAGCTTGGATGGATGCTGTGGGTTGCTTGGTGGCTGCTGATGGTGCTGTGAACCTCCTGCTAGGTAGCTGAACTTCTGAGTGATATGTTGCTTCCGCTGGGATTTGGAAGCATGCTGTTTCTGCTGGAGATATGCTTCCTTAGCTGCTGAGTTTGGTGAATCAACATAATCTCCTTCCTGTGTTGCTGCTTAGAGTGTTGGTGAAGCTCCTCTAGATGCCTCCTTTGCTGATGATGTTGCTGCTGCTTGTTGTTCTTCATGATGGTCTCCATCATCCTTCCGAGGTTGAGGAAAGTTTATCCTCAAATTTGGTAGGTCTTCATCTGCTGGATAGTATGGTCAAAGATCTGCTACATTGAATGTTGTTGAACCTCCATACTCCTCAGATAAGTCCAATCTATAGGCATTGTCCTCAATTTTCTCAAGCACTTCAAATGGTCCATCTGCTCTTGGTAGCAGCTTGCCTTTTCTCTTGCTGGGAAACCTGTCCTTCCTCAAGTGGATCCAAACTAAATCTCCAGGCTGGAAAGTGACCTTCTTCTTGTGTTTGTTGGCTGATGTAGACACCTGCTCAGTATACATGGCAATTCTCTCCTTTACTTGCTGATGAAGCTCCTTGATTTGATCTGCTCTTTTACCTGCTTCAAAACTAAATTTGACAGAAGTAGTTAGTGGAACTAAATCCAAAGGGGAAATTGGATTTTTACCATAGACTACATGGAATGGAGAGTAGCCTGTGGCCTTGGATGGTGCTTTGTTGTAAGAAAATTCAGCATGGGGCAAGAGATTGTCCCATCCTACTTTATGTGTTTGAATCAGTGCTCTCAATAGGACTTCAAGTGTTTTATTAGTAACCTCTGCCTGTCCATCAGTTCGTGGATGGCAAGTGGTGTCGTACTTGAGTTGTGTGCCTAACTTCTTCCATAATGTAACCCAAAAATGGCTCAAAAACTTGGTATCCCTGTCAGAAACCACAGTCTTTGGCACTCCATGTAACCTTACAACCTCCTGGAAGAATAATTCTCCAACTATTGTGGCATCGAAGGTGGTGTGGCAAGGTATGAAATGTGTCATCTTTGAAAATCTATCAACCACCCCCATTACTGAATCCTTGCCTCTTTGAGTTCTTGGCAAACTCACAATGAAATCAAGGCTGACATCTTCATAAGGGCTGCTGGGAACTGGCAATGGTGTGTACAAGCCTTGAGGTAGGCTATGTGACTTAGCCAATTGACAAATGTTGCACCTTTTCAGTAGATGCTTCACATCTTTTCTCATCTTTGGCCAACTATAATGCTCTTTTAGCATCAGCAGAGTCTTTTCAACTCCAAAATGGCCTGCTAGACTCCCTCCATGGACTTCAGAGATTAATAGTTCCCTGAAACTGCTCCTATGAACACATAATCTGCTTCCCTTGAATAAATAGCCCTAGTCTATATGATACAGACCATGGGGTTGTTGCTGGCACTTCTGGTACACTTGCTTAAAATCTTCATCCTCCTGATACAAAGCTTTCAAATTTTCAAAACCCACAATTCTAGAATCAATTTTATGAAGCAACATATACCTCCTACTCAATGCATCTGCTCCTTTGTTTAGCACTCCTGATTTGTGGTGAATTATGAAGTGAAACTGCTGCATATACTCGACCCAAGCAGCATGCCTTGTGTTGAGCTTGTGACGTCCTTGAATGAACTTCAATGCTTCATGATCACTGTGTAAAATGAGTTCTGCTCCAATGAAGTAGTGCCTCTAGTGCTGAAGAGCTCTAATGATGGCAAAAAACTCTTTGTCATAGGTGTTGTACTTTCTCTTTGCATCATTCAACTTTTCACTGAAGTAGGCAACTGGCTTGCCTTCTTGTGTTAGTATTGCTCCTATGCCAACACCTGAATCATCATATTCTACTTCAAAAAGTTTGCTGAAGCTGGGTAGTGCTAGAACTGAGGCTGAATTGAGTCTCTCCTTGACATCTTCAAAGGCTTTCTGGGCTGCTGTTGTCTAAATAAAGGACTTCCCGTTCACCACTTTAGTCATGGGGGCCAAAATGGTGCTGAAATGAAGCCAAGCCATGGAAGCTCCTGACTTGATAAATAGAAATGGGCACAAGCCACTCCCAAATAGCTTGGATTTTCTCCTCATCTACTTGGATACCTGCTGCTGTGACCATGTACCCCAAGAAGTTCACTTGGGATATAAAGAAGTTCACTTGGGATGCTAGCTCACTATGAAAAGAGTATTGAACTAGAATGCACCATATAGTCACACACACACAACTGAATGCTTGTAAAACAATAACTGTTTGAATGCAACTAGCTGGAATAGAAGACAACCCAATACAGAATGTAAGGATAGGCTTGCTTACAGTTGATACAGACACACCACAACTGCATTCAAGCGCAAAGGACTCTCTCACTCATGCTTCTACAGGCACACCAAAGCACAGATGATCAAGCACATCAGACACTTGCTGGATTCTTGCCAATATCCAGTGACAGGAGCTGATTTAACCAAGGGTTGAGAGTTATGGGACACTCACAAACATTCAGAGGTTCTAAGACACTCGAGAATACTATTGAATAAACACTGATGATCTTTCATTGCTCTGAAACTCAGAATATAAAGGCTACAAATAGTTTAATTAGCAGCTGCTTAATCATAAGCTAATCTGCCTAATCTCCCTGACTAAATCTAACCTACAAAGGTTTAGAAATATTACAATTGATTACATCCTAATGATCTCGAGTACAACTTGTAAGAAAATAAAAGGAAAATACAAACTTAGCTCTGATTGGACCAAATGCCAAAAGGGTGGCAAAATGAACCAATCACAAGCTTGCCTTCCAAAGGGGGTAAATATTTTAGTTACTGAGGTAGTTCCCGCGCAAGCATTAACCTAGAAGTAATCTTAACAAGTTAAGATCGAGCTGGAAGGACCAAAATAACCCCTATGGACAGATAACAAAAGACTTAACCTCAGGACTGAGGTTTTAGAAAAACTGATAACAAACACTCCTATTTGGGATTATGCATTGCAGTACTTGAAACTTGCTAATGCCATGCTCGAACATGCTAGGACTTGGTTTGGACTTAAAAATGGCATGACATAGAACAAAAAACCTCCTAGGAAACCTTGGCTGAATCTTCCTCAATAAAGAGATATGACATTGAGAAAGACTGCTGCTTGAATTTATTCTTTGTTGGGATCGACTTTAGTGCATGACCAATGCTAATGGGCTGAATGGCTGAAGTTGCCAAGACTTGTTTCACAAGTGTGTAACAAGCTTGGATGGATGCTGTGGGTTGCTTGGTGGCTGCTGATGGTGCTGTGAACCTCCTGCTAGGTAGCTGAACTTCTGAGTGATATGTTGCTTCCGCTGGGATTTGGAAGCATGCTGTTTCTGCTGGAGATATGCTTCCTTAGCTGCTGAGTTTGGTGAATCAACATAATCTCCTTCCTGTGTTGCTGCTTAGAGTGTTGGTTAAGCTCCTCTAGATGCCTCCTTCTTTGATGATGTTCTTTGCTTGTTGTTCTTCATGATGGTCTCCATCATCCTCCTTAGGTTGAGGAAAGTTTATCCTCAAATTTGGTAGGTCTTCATCTATTTGGATAGTATGGTCAAAGATCTGCTACATTGAATGTTGTTGAACCTCCATACTCCTCAGATAAGTCCAATCTATAGGCATTGTCCTCAATTTTCTCAAGCACTTCAAATGGTCCATCTGCTCTTGGTAGCAGCTTGCCTTTTCTCTTGCTGGGAAACCTGTCCTTCCTCAAGTGGATCCAAACTAAATCTCCAGGCTGGAAAGTGACCTTCTTCTTGTGTTTGTTGGCTGATGTAGACACCTGCTCAGTATACATGGCAATTCTCTCCTTTGTTGATGAAGCTCCTTGATTTGATCTGCTCTTTTACCTGCTTCAAAACTAAATTTGACAGAAGTAGTTAGTGGAACTAAATCCAAAGGGGAAATTGGATTTTTACCATAGACTACATGGAATGGAGAGTAGCCTGTGGCCTTGGATGGTGCTTTGTTGTAAGAAAATTCAGCATGGGGCAAGAGATTGTCCCATCCTACTTTATGTGTTTGAATCAGTGCTCTCTATAGGACTTCAAGTGTTTTATCAGGAACCTCTGCCTGTCCATCAGTTCGTGGATGGCAAGTGGTGTCGTACTTGAGTTGTGTGCCTAACTTCTTCCACAATGTAACCCAAAAATGGCTCAAAAACTTGGTATCCCTGTCAGAAACCACAGTCTTTGGCACTCCATGTAACCTTACAACCTCCTGGAAGAATGTTCGGCCTCGTTTCGAGCCGAATTTCTTCTCTTTTATAGGGTATATTTGCTTGTTTTAACCCCTATTTATATATTAGATATAATGATTTGGTGTTTTGTAGGAAAATAAGGAGTTAGAAGAAGTTTGAGCTTAATTGAAGGTTTTTAGGGAATCCCGAGCTATTTCCCGAGTCAAACCAAGTCAACCCGAGCCGAGATCCGAGTCAAACCAAGTCAACAGGAGCCGAGGCGAAACCGAAGTCGGAAATTCCATATCAAGATTGGCGCAAACAGGGGAACGATACAAACTTAAAGGTTTGAAATACGTGTGCCTTCACCCTTTGGGTCATAACTCCTTCGTTACAACTCCGATAGCTCTGAAATTTTGGGAGCTTAAAGTACACACCGAGAGCTTTCCATCGATATCTTACGGGCCTAAAACGGAGTTCGGATGAAGAAGTTAAACGCGTTTGAAGTCGGGAGGGAAAACTGCCCAGAACGATTGCTCGCCCGAGCCATCTGCTGGCTCGCCCGAGCAAGGCTTCTGGGGCAACAAAAACACCAGCGAGCGGCTTGCTCGCTGAGCGGGTGGCTCGCCGAGCCACCTGCTGTTTGCGGAGAAATTAACTGCCGCTTTGTGATTTGTCCTAGGGTTTTGGGTTGTATTTTTCCTTCTTCTATAAATACCCACTTGTATTAATCTAAAATTATAAATTAGCCTAGGTAGTTTAGGATTAGAATTAGATTTAATTGCTTTCCTTTATTTGCTTTAATCTCTCTTAATTGTTCTTCAAGTTTTCTCCATTGTTCTTCAAGCTTTCTTCAAGTTTTCTTGCAATTGTTATTAAACTCTTCTTTCAAGCATTCTCATTGAAGTTTTACAAGCTTTCTCTCTCTCTCTTCCTCTCTCTCTCTCATCTCCATTGTTGACTTGTTTTCCAAGCTTTATAGTGTTAGCCACAATCAACTCCATTTTTAGTGGGGAGGAGGGTCAAGGAACTCCAATTCTACTTAATAGTGAGAATTTGGGGATTCTTGGTAATCCAAACCACAATTTCTTGTTTGTTCGGGGGAAATTCAAGTGTAGATTGAAGATTTATTGAAGATTAGTCATCAAAGGTATAATTTCTTGTCTCTAATTTCATTGTTCATTCTAGATTTCCATTCCTTGCTTTAATTGCTTTATTTGATTTCATGCTTTTAATTGCTTTCTTTATTATTATCTTGTCTAGATTAGTTTATTGCTTCATTTACATAATTTATTGCTTTCCGCATTGAGAAAAACCCCTTTACACAAACCGATTATCCTTAATCAAGCCTCACACCCATCCCTGTGGACCGACAACCTTAACTTATAAAACCACAAAAATTACAACCGAACAATGGCGCCGTTGCCGGGGATGGCGTTATTTGGTAGATTAGGTGATTGGTTTGTATGTAAATAGTTTAATTGCTACCTTGATTATGCTAGAAAAATGTAGCCAAAAAAATTGAATATCCGAAACAAAAAAAAAAAAAGAGAGAAAAAAAATATATCGAAAAAAATAGAAAAAAAGAGATGGCATGTTTTAGCTTCCCTCAAAATGAGCAAGAATTATTTTGTGATTATCGTGATAGATTAAATGATTATCTTGTTTATTGGGCTCCTCATGGTTATATTTATTCTAATTGGGAAGTGTTAGTTGTTACTAATGAGGGATTGAATTTCGAGACCCGTTCTCTTCTGAATTACTTTGATTTCAATGTTGAAAATGAGTATCGGGCTTGGGAATTATTTGATTGGTTGTACACGGATACTCGCCGATTTGGGGAGACTTTTTATTCATCGGGTTCTTGTTTTGGCAATCCGTGTGCTCTTCATGCTCAATTGCACTATGAGAAACGTTATGATCTTTCTCCATGTGATGATGTTGAGTCTCGTCATTTGTGTGTGCATTGTGAATCTCCGTCTCATGCTTCCGAATCTTGTAGACTAGATAAAATTGGTGCTGAAATAGTTGGTTTACAAGATAGGGTGAATAAATGCATGCATGAATTTGAGCACGTGCTTAAACCTAGGGTAGAAACTTATCTTGCTCAATTGGTTGATTCGAATGTTGAAATAGGTCATTCATCGTCTTTGAGTCCTGAAATGCATGTTGATTCTGCTGTGTATGATGAGGATGAGGATTATTATAACCGACCATGCCTTGGACTACTTAGTAATTCCTTAGCTCTAGCCCCACCTAGTGAGCATGAGGAACATGATGATTATGTGTGTGATGATGTAGAATTAGTTGAAAACATGCTAGATGATGAACCATTGTCCACACCCTTGTCCATGCCTTTGTGTGAAGAAAAAAATGAGTTTATTGAATGCTATGATGCTTGTGATATAATTGAGCATGATCTTGTTGAGAGTGAAATTGAATCCTTGGTGATTGAATGTGTGCTTGACACCGATTTGTTCACTTTCATTGAGAATTATTGCATTAGCGAGGCATTAGCTACCCTTTCTTGTAAATCCATTGATGTGCAATCTTGTGATGATGAACTTAAGTCTATGGGGATTGATCCTAAGTGTTTGGACTTGGTTTGTGACAATGATATTTTTGATGGTGATATGCTTTATGAGTCGTTGTTTGCATCCAAGTCTTCCCATGAGCATGTCCATAAATGTGTTGTATTGCCTCCTTTCGTTGATTTGTATACCCAATCTCCATTTACGAGTCAATGGGAGGATCCATTTGTCATGTCTTCTTTCATCGTGCCTAGAAAAGTCTTGTATATTCATGAATTTCATCAGTTCTATGACTTTTCTAAAGCATTTGATAAATTGTTAAGGGCACTAATGTTTGTTTATGTGCTATTGCGAGTGTGCTCTTACCACCACCATTCTGAGATGCATGAGAGGATGCATGATTTGTTACTCCGGGCGTTGAATGGTTCTGACATGATGCCCGATATCTTGAGGTGAGAAGGAGTGAATTTCTTGATAAGATGCCTTTGAGGTAATATCCTTCCTCACCCTTCTTGTATAATTAGTGAGTTGGTCTTTCTTTTCTTCTTATATTTTCTTTTTGTGTGTGTCTTTGTCTTTAATTTTGGGGTGCTTGCTTACCTACTTCTGTTTCCATTTTGAGGACACGACAACCTCTTTGTGTTGGAGTGGGAGAGTAGTATGTATTCCGGTATTCGAGTCTAAGAAAAGAAAAAAAAAAAAAGAGAGTCGTTTTGTAAATATTTTAGTTTGTTTTCTTAGTTCATTAATCCTTAGTGTCTTGTGTAGTTTGATTTTCTTTTTGATCTTGCATGTGAACCATCACACATAGTATGTTTTCTTGTTTATTTCTAACCTATGTGTGATGTTCTTTGGATCGTGGATTGAGTGCTTTTAATTGAAGATCTTGAGGTAATTACTTTCCACTCTCTCTTTATGTGAATATATCGATGATCCATGTTGCATGCTTGGTTTTCTTTTTGGGTAGCGAACCCCTTGAATGTGAATGTTGGGATATTATTGTTGTTGGAGCCGTATGGGCTCGGGTCGCCACCAATTATTGTTTGTTATGTGTTTGTTGTGTGTTTTTAGGTTTTCTACCTTGCTTGAGACACCCTTCTCATGATGGAGACATTGTGAAGTCTTGTGTTGGAGTGGGGGTGATATCTTTCATTGTTCAAGGGTATATTACCTAGTTTTTAGTCTTTTATTTTTGTTTTTCGTAGTTTGTGTCTAAAAATTGAAAATTTTGTGTGTGAAAAGAAAAGAAAAAGGGAAGAAATGTTGTGCAAAACCCAAAAGTTGTTTTTCTTTTTGAGGATGTTTCCGTTAACAGTTGTGTAGATAGTTGTCTAATCGGCTGATTTAGTCAGTTGGAAGCGGCCGGTATGAATAATGATGGGCCTTAGGAAGGATTTTTGTCATGAATTATCTCTATTATACCTTTACATGGAATGGGAAAGCGGAATCCTCAATTCTTACACGCTTTGACTGTGAATTCTTACCTAAGTTAGACGGTTTTAGTTGTTCAATTGCTTAAGCTCTTAATTAATGCATTAAATAATTACTGTCGGGCCTACCGTCATAGGTTGGTTTGGGTGGATTGGCACCCTATGCCCCTTAAGTGCAATGACTCACGTATGGAGAAACCCAGCAAGGAGGGTAACCCTTTGCGAAGGCCGGTGCTTAAATCCCGCAAAACCCGACACAAACGCTCTAAAAGACAAAAAACTGATTGAGTGTAAAGAAAAGAGCGTAGGTTTTGAAAAAAGAAAGAAAAGAGCGAAGCAAGAAAAAGGAAAAAAAGAGTTGAGCAAAAGAATGGTAAGAAAGAGAAAAGTAAAAAAAGAGAAGAAAAAGAAAGAAAAGAGTGGTGTAAGAAAAAGAAAGAAAGAGAGGTTGAAAGAAAAACCAAGAGTGAAGTAGGATAGATAATCCCGAGCTTGAGCATGAGAACAACTCGATTGTGCAGTTTAGGATAGGAAAGACCGATTAGAACCCACTTGCACATATGCACGAGGTGTTTTGCTCATCAGGAAGTGTTTGGGTTCAAAATCTCAAAGATTGGCAGTTTTCCAACCTTCGTGTCTTAATTTGTTTATACTTGCTTCTTCTATTTGATTTTTGAGGCGGGTTTGGGAACTAGGTGCATGATTGGGGACGGGAATATCTTCTTTGCTTTTGCTTTGTTTCGTTTTTCGGTTTTCATTTCTTTTTCTTTCCCCTTTTTTTTTTTCTCGTGGCTTTTGTGGGTATAGTTGCTATAAACCCTCACGAGACCTACCTCGTCCACCTGGGCTACCGGGGGGTTTAAAGGGCTTGATGCATATGCTAAATGCATCCGTGATTCCTGCGAAAGTGAGTTAGGTTTTTAGTTTTTCTTTTTAGCCCTTTTCTTTGTTTTTAGTTTGCTCGGGGCGAGCAAACCCTTGTGTTGGAGTGGTGTTCGGCCTCGTTTCGAGCCGAATTTCTTCTCTTTTATAGGGTATATTTGCTTGTTTTAACCCCTATTTATATATTAGATATAATGATTTGGTGTGTTGTAGGAAAATAAGGAGTTAGAAGAAGTTTGGGCTTAATTGAAGGTTTTTAGGGAATCCCGAGCTATTTCCCGAGTCAAACCAAGTCAACCCGAGCCGAGAGCCGAGGCGAAACCGAAGTCGGAAATTCCATATCAAGATTGGCGCAAACAGGGGAACGGTATAAACTTAAAGGTTTGAAATACGTGTGCCTTCACCCTTTGGGTCATAACTCCTTCGTTACAACTCCGATAGCTCTGAAATTTTGGGAGCTTAAAGTACACACCGAGAGCTTTCCATTGATATCTTACGGGCCTAAAACGGAGTTCGGATGAAGAAGTTATGCGCGTTTGAAGTCGGGAGGGAAAACTGCCCAGAACGCTTGCTCGCCCGAGCCATCTGCTGGCTCGCCCGAGCAAGGCTTCTGGGGCAACAAAAACACCAGCCAGAACGCTTGCTCGCCCGAGTTAGAGGGTGGCTCGCCCGAGCCACACTGTCTGCGGAGAAATTGCTGCGCGTGCTGTGATTTGTCCTAGGGTTTTGGGTTGTATTTTTGCTTCTTCTATAAATACCCACTTGTATTAATCTAAAATTATCAATTAGCCTAGGTAGTTTAGGATTAGAATTAGATTTAATTGCTTTCCTTTATTTGCTTTAATCTCTCTTAATTGTTCTTCAAGTTTTCTCCATTGTTCTTCAAGCTTTCTTCAAGTTTTCTTGCAATTGTTATTAAACTCTTCTTTCAAGCATTCTCATTGAAGTTTTACAAGCTTTCTCTCTCTCTCTTCCTCTCTCTCTCTCTCATCTCCATTGTTGACTTGTTTTCCAAGCTTTATAGTGTTAGCCACAATCAACTCCATTTTTAGTGGGGAGGAGGGTCAAGGAACTCCAATTCTACTTACTAGTGAGAATTTGGGGATTCTTGGTAATCCAAACCACAATTTCTTGTTTGTTCGGGGGAAATTCAAGTGTAGATTGAACGTTTATTGAAGATTAGTCATCAAAGGTATAATTTCTTGTCTCTAATTTCATTGTTCATTCTAGATTTCCATTCCTTGCTTTAATTGCTTTATTTGATTTCATGCTTTTAATTGCTTAAGCTCTTAATTAATGCATTAAATAATTACAGTCGGGCCTACCGTCATGGGTTGGTTTGGGTGGATTGGCACCCTATGCCCCTTAAGTGCAATGACTCACGTATGGAGAAACCCAGCAGGGAGGGTAACCCTTTGCGAAGGCCGGTGCTTAAATCCCGCAAAACCCGACACAAACGCTCTAAAAGACACAAAACTGATTGAGTGTAAAGAAAAGAGCGTAGGTTTTGAAAAAAGAAAGAAAAGAGCAAAGCAAGAAAAAGGAAAAAAAGAGTTGAGCAAAAGAATGGTAAGAAAGAGAAAAGTAAAAAAAGAGAAGAAAAAGAAAGAAAAGAGTGGTGTAAGAAAAAGAAAGAAAGAGAGGTTGAAAGAAAAACCAAGAGTGAAGTAGGATAGATAATCCCGAGCTTGAGCATGAGAACAACTCTGATTGTCTGGTTTAGGATAGGAAAGACCGATTAGAGCCCACTTGCACATATGCACGAGGTGTTTTGCTCATCAGGAAGTGTTTGGGTTCAAAATCTCAAAGATTGGCAGTTTTCCAACCTTCGTGTCTTAATTTGTTTATACTTGCTTCTTCCATTTGATTGTTGAGGCGGGTTTGGGAACTAGGTGCATGATTGGGGACGGGAATATCTTCTTTTCTTTTGCTTTGTGTCGTTTTTCGGGTTTCATTTCTTTTTCTTTCCCCTTTTTTCTTTTCTCGTGGCTTTTGTGGGTATAGTTGCTATAAACCCTCACGAGACCTACCTCGTCCACCTGGGCTACCGGGGGGTTTAAAGGGCTTGATGCATATGCTAAATGCATCCTGATTCCTGCGAAAGTGAGTTAGGTTTTTAGTTTTTCTTTTTAGTCCTTTTCTTCGTTTTTAGTTTGCTCGGGGCGAGCATACCCTTGTGTTGGAGTGGTGTTCGGCCTCATTTCGAGCCGAATTTCTTCTCTTTTATAGGGTATATTTGCTTGTTTTAACCCCTATTTATATATTAGATATAATGATTTGGTGTTTTGTAGGAAAATAAGGAGTTAGAAGAAGTTTGGGCTTAATTGAAGGTTTTTAGGGAATCCCGAGCTATTTCCCGAGTCAAACCAAGTCAACCCGAGCCGAGATCCGAGTCAAACCAAGTCAACCCGAGCCGAGGCGAGGCGAAGTCGGAAATTCCATATCAAGATTGGCGCAAACAGGGGAACGGTAAAAACTTAAAGGTTTGAAATACGTGTGCCTTCACCCTTTGGGTCATAACTCCTTCGTTACAATTCCGATAGCTCTGAAATTTTGGGAGATTAAAGTACACACCGAGAGCTTTCCATCGATATCTTACGGGTCTAAAACGGAGTTCGGATGAAGAAGTTATGCGCGTTTGAAGTCGGCAGGGAAAACTGCCCAGAACGCTTGCTCGCCCGAGCCATCTGCTGGCTCGCCCGAGCAAGGCTTCTGGGGAAACAAAAACACCAGCCAGAACGCTTGCTCGCCCGAACCAGAGGGTGGCTCGCCCGAGCCACACTGTCTGCGGAGAAATTGCTGCGCGTGCTGTGATTTGTCCTAGGTTTTTGGGTTGTATTTTTCCTTCTTCTATAAATACCCACTTGTATTAATCTAAAATTATCAATTAGCCTAGGTAGTTTAGGATTAGAATTAGATTTAATTGCTTTCCTTTATTTGCTTTAATCTCTCTTAATTGTTCTTCAAGTTTTCTCCATTGTTCTTCAAGCTTTCTTCAAGTTTTCTTGCAATTGTTATTAAACTCTTCTTTCAAGCATTCTCATTGAAGTTTTATAAGCTTTCTCTCTCTCTCTCTTCCTCTCTCTCTCTCTCATCTCCATTGTTGACTTGTTTTCCAAGCTTTATAGTGTTAGCCACAATCAACTCCATTTTTAGTGGGGAGGAGGGTCAAGGAACTCCAATTCTACTTACTAGTGAGAATTTGGGGATTCTTGGTAATCCTAACCACAATTTCTTGTTTGTTCGGGGGAAATTCAAGTGTAGATTGAAGGTTTATTGAAGATTAGTCATCAAAGGTATAATTTCTTGTCTCTAATTTCATTGTTCATTCTAGATTTCCATTCCTTGCTTTAATTGCTTTATTTGATTTCATGCTTTTAATTGCTTTCTTTATTATTATCTTGTCTAGATTAGTTTATTGCTTCATTTACATAATTTATTGCTTTCCGCATTGAGAAAAACCCCTTTACACAAACCGATTATCCTTAATCAAGCCTCACACCCATCCCTGTGGACCGACAACCTTAACTTATAAAACCACAAAAATTACAACTGAACAAAGAATAAGTCTCCAACTATTGTGGCATCAAAGGTGGTGTGGTAAGGTATGAAATGTGTCATCTTTGAAAATCTATCAACCACCCCCATTACTGAATCCTTGCCTCTTTGAGTTCTTGGCAAACTCACAATGAAATCAAGGCTGACATCTTCATAAGGACTGCTGGGAACTGGCAATGGTGTGTACAAGCCTTGAGGTAGGCTATGTGACTTAGCCAATTGACAAATGTTGCACCTTTTCAGTAGATGCTTCACATCTTTTCTCATCTTTGGCCAACTATAATGCTCTTTTAGCATCAGCAGAGTCTTTTCAACTCCAAAATGGCCTGCTAGACTCCCTCCATGGACTTCAGAGATTAATAGTTCCCTGAAACTGCTCCTATGAACACATAATCTGCTTCCCTTGAATAAATAGCCCTAGTCTATATGATACAGACCATGGGGTTGTTGCTGGCACTTCTGGTACACTTGCTTAAAATCTTCATCCTCCTGATACAAAGCTTTCAAATTTTCAAAACCCACAATTCTAGAATCAATTTTATGAAGCAACATATACCTCCTACTCAATGCATCTGCTCCTTTGTTTAGCACTCCTGATTTGTGGTGAATTATGAAGTGAAACTGCTGCATATACTCGACCCAAGCAGCATGCCTTGTGTTGAGCTTGTGACGTCCTTGAATGAACTTCAATGCTTCATGATCACTGTGTAAAATGAGTTCTGCTCCAATGAAGTAGTGCCTCTAGTGCTGAAGAGCTCTAATGATGGCACAAAACTCTTTGTCATAGGTGTTGTACTTCCTCTTTGCATCATTCAACTTTTCACTGAAGTAGGCAACTGGCTTGCCTTCTTGTGTCAGTATTGCTCCTATGCCAACACCTGAATCATCATATTCTACTTCAAAAAGTTTGCTGAAGCTGGGTAGTGCTAGAATTGAGGCTGAATTGAGTCTCTCCTTGACATCTTCAAAGGCTTTCTGGGCTGCTGTTGTCTAAATAAAGGACTTCCCGTTCACTACTTTAGTCATGGGGGCCAAAATGGTGCTGAAATGAAGCCAAGCCATGGAAGCTCCTAACTTGATGAATAGAAATGGGCACAAGCCACTCCCAAATAGCTTGGATTTTGTCCTCATCTACTTGGATACCTGCTGCTGTGACAATGTACCCCAAGAAGTTCACTTGGGATGTAAAGAAGTTCACTTGGGATGCTAGCTCACTATGAAAAGAGTATTGAACTAGAATGCACCATACAGTCACACACACACAACTGAATGCTTGTAAAACAATAATTGTTTGAATGCAACTAGCTGGAATAGAAGACAACCCAATACAGAATGTAAGGATAGGCTTGCTTACAGTTGATACAGACACACCACAACTGCATTCAAGCGCAAAGGACTCTCACACTCATGCTTCTACAGGCACACCAAAGCACAGATGATCAAGCACATCAGACACTTGCTGGATTCTTGCCAATATCCAGTGACAGGAGCTGATTTAACCAAGGGTTGAGAGTTATGAGACACTCACAAACGTTCAGAGGTTCTAAGACACTCGAGAACACTATTGAATAAACACTGATGATCTTTCATTGCTCTGAAACTCAGAATATAAAGGCTACAAATAGTTTGATTAGCAGCTGCTTAATCATAAGCTAATCTGCTTAAACTCCCAGACTTAATCTAACCTACAAAGCTTTAGAAATGTTACAACTGATTACATTCTAATGATCTCGATTACAACTTGTAAGAAAAAAAAAGAAAAATACAAACTTAGCTCTGATTGGACCAAATGCCAAAAGGGTGGCAAAATGAACAAATCACAAGCTTGCCTTCCTAAGGGGGTAAATATTTTAGTTACTGAGGTAGTTCCCGCGTAAACATTAACCTGGAAGTAATCTTAACAAGTTAAGATCGAGCTGGAAGGACCAAAATAACCCCTATGGACAGATAACAAAAGACTTAACCTCAGGACTGAGGTTTTAGAAAAACTGATAACAAACACTCCTGCTGGGATTGTCTGTTCTGGTACTTGAAACTTGTTAATGCCATGCTCGAACATGTTGGGACTTGGTTTGGACTTGAAAATGGCATGACATAGAAAAAAAAAACTCCTAGGAAACTTTGGCTGAATCTTCCTCAATCAAGAGATATGACATTGAGAAAGACTGCTGCTTGGACTGTTGCTGTTAGGAACTGACTTTGGTCTGCATGACCAATGCCGATGGGCTGGATGGCTGATGTTGCCAAGACTTGTTTCACAAGTGTGTAACAAGCTTGGATGGATGTTGTGGGTGGCTTGGTGGCTGTTGAAGGTGTTGTGAACCTCCTACTGGGTAGCTGAACTTCTGAGTGACATGCTGCTTCTGCTGGGATTTGGAAGCCTGTTGTTTCTACTAGAGATGCTTCCTAACTGCTGAGTTTGGTGAATCAACATAGTCTCCTTCCTGTGCTGCTGCTGAGAGTGTTGGTGAAGCTCCTCTAGATGCCTCATTTGCTGATGATGTTGCTGGTGCTTGCTGTTCTTCTTGATGGTCTCCATCAAATACAAGGCGAGAAGGAAAACTACCATTGTCTGTCAACGGTAAACCAACTAACAAACTCATACTTAGAAATGAACCTCAAAACTAACTTCATGTTTCTATGAAAAGAAATGCAACCAATTTAACGACTTCTAAACATGTCGTCCTCACTTCTAATTCCCGTCCCAACATATAGATTTTCACCTGAAAACAAAACATTTCAAAAATGAAGGGGAAATCTCAATACTGTCTACCCCTAACGTTAAAAACAAGTTAAGTTCATTTCAATTCATTTGATGGAGAGGGAACACGTCAAATCATTTCAGGAACCTTTAATCCCTTAACTGTTTTCCTCAACCCAACCAATCCATATTTTATTATGCGGGCAGGATACCACATCCCTTGGAGTAACATCGCCTACCACAGGAATCAAAATTTGCCGACCACAGGCAGCAAAATATTCACCTACCACAAGCATCAAGAGAATTCGCCTACCACAAGCATCAAAGTTCACCTATCACATGCATTAAAAGAATTCGCCTACCACGGGCATCAAGAGTTCCCCTACCACAGGCATCAAGAGTTCGCCTACCACAGGCATCAAAGTTCGCCTACCACAGGCATCAAAATATTCGCCTACCACAGGCATTAAAATATCAACTATCCTATATCAAGGAAGAAGCCCTGATCTCCTGGTCTATAATCCTGCAGGATACCAAATCCTAAACTCCGGGTTATGCCCCGAAACCCGCCTAATGTTTCACTTTGAATTATTAGTATCTTATGCAAAACTCAGCTCACAGCTCTCAAGTCAGACCCAACACAAGTTATCAAAACCAATAATAAAATACTTATAAAAGACCATCTCAAATTCTCAACTCATAAATCAAAGTACAACAATTACAAACACTTATCCAAAACAGATGGTGACATTTCAACATAAAGTTCCCTTTCGGGATGCAATTCTCAAAACAGATTAGAAAACATTAAAACACATTTAAAAAGCATCCCAGTGGGAATTAGAGCATAGATATTACCCGGTTAGCTCCACTTCACAGCAAAACGAACACACTTGAGCTCACTAACGACGCGAATTGAATTAGCTCAGGCCTAAAATAGAAATAATTACTCTAATCAAAACGCGCCCTTCGAAATTAGTATTAACTACCTTCTAACTAACCCTCCCCTATGAACACCATAGATTCCCGTCATTTATGAATTTTCACTTTAAATTACCTAACACATTCCAAGTAATCACATAACAAGATCAAAACAACCTATTCACGCAACCACACTTTCATTCACCTAAAAAGGGTCATAACTTGACTTTCCGACAACCTATGGGTCTGGTTTTTGACTTTTCGGAAACCTCGGGATGTCTACTAAAACTCTTATGTTGAACTCGAGACCCAAAACACGCTTTAAAGTCCTTAAAAACAGTCATCTTTCCAAACTGTCCAGATCTGACCTAGGTCTGGTAATCGGGGTATAACTCGACCTATACAACTCCAAATCTGATTCGTAAAATTCCTATGAAAGCTAACATCTAAGGAAACTTCCAGTTCAAAGGGTTCGATCAAAGGACAACTACACCTCTCATGGTGACCCGTTCTTTAGACTCTATCAAAACTGTCCCGCACTCGGTTTCCATATAATCGGTAATTTCGGTTCTAACTTTCACCAATCAATCCCGGGGTCCTAACTTGGGCCTAAAACAATGGCTAAGGTTAAAGTTTCTACCCTAATCCAATCAAGTTCTAAAAACTACCACTTATAACCAACACTTTAAACCTTTTTAGGTAAAGAACTTGATAATAACGTAATAATAAAAATCACCACGTAATAATAATAGAATATAATGAATACGTAAAGTTTGAAACTTTAATAAATATAATACACTATAAAACTTATGAAATTAGTAAAAAGGGTTTTAAAACACCTTTTAATTAATCATAACATAACTTTTAAGTATAAAAGCAACACTTAATTTAAACTCTAATAACGGATATAATAAACTAAAATTTACACGATTCACCTATAAATACGAATTTAACGAGATTAAAGCAACGACAGACTTAGCATAAATCAACCAATCATGCATTATACTTCAACATAATTAATAGACTAAAATTAGACAATTAAAACTAACTCTAATTCATGCATGAAATAATACTAACAAGACCCTAACATGATTTACATATAATATCAATTAATACATAAAATCATAAACCTACAATCATGATTATGAAAAAAAATAACAAAAGCATAAAGGTCTCAGTTAAACGAATTCATGTTGCATATATACGAATACCAACTCATGATTATTTGCAATGAACTCTCTTTAGTTTGCTTAAGCTAACACTAATTAGGAACTTACGCATGAATTTCATATATCAATATCAACATCTACTAACAACCATGAATACTAAACACCATCAATAAACACTCATGTTTTTCAACAATTATTCACCACTCAACCACTCTACTACTTCAGTCATAATAGTGATGATTCAAGAATTCAAAATCAAACAAGCATACAATGGAGGCTTCAGCACCAGCAAGAACATGAACCGAGCATGAACAAAACCAAAAACTAGAATGTAAAACAGAGCAAGAACAAAACATGAACAACGAAACTAGAACAGAGGGTTACGCTAGAGGCGGTGGTCGAGGATTAAGGGAGCGGACGCCGGTGATAGGATCGTCGACGTTGATCACGGTGACAGCGGAGGCAGTCGTTCGCAGCAGCAACAAGTCAGCGTCCGATCGTCAAACAGAGCAACCGTCTCTGTTTTGTGTCGGACCGGGGAATGACACTTCAGTCGTGGTTCCGATGGGCAGCGACGACCGTGGTGGTTGCTGGGACTCGGGGCGGCGGCCGTATGTGGTCCGGCGGTAGCGGTGCGGCAGAACGAGAAGGAGGAAAATAGGGAGAGAATAGGGAGGAAAAGAACTCGAGGAAAATAGGCTATGTTTAATACTTAATTAACTTCTAATTCTCTCCTTAGCGAACCTTAACTCTGCTCTGATTCTACTAACCATTCCTGTAACTGACTAACTAAACTTAGATATCCACTAATTCTAACTAAGGTAGAATTACTGCTATTGCTAATCTATTCTAAAACAAATAATACTACTAACCTCAGATAACAATACTACTGCTCTAGTTCTTCACGAAAATAATAATAATAATAATAATAATAATAATAATAATAATAATAATTATAATTATAATAATTATAATAATAATAACCACATAATCATAATAATAATAATCGGAGCAATATTACACATAATAATAACACACAATGTTACCAAAATACCCCTGTTAATCCCCCAACGGTCCTATGAGCTCAAGTGTTAGCAAAATAAATCACAACGAACATTTAACAATTAACGGAGTCAAACCTAATTTACTAATGACGTCACGGTCAACACCTTTGGATTTTTCGGGGTTTTACATCATTACCTCCTTAAAAGAAGTTACGTTCTCGAAACTTAAACTTACATCCAACGGTTTGGTAACAATCCCAACGGTTTCGTTCTTCCTAAAACTTGAGGTTTTACATCATTACATCCTTAAAAGAAGTTTCGTCCTCGAAACTTGACGTACCTTTAAGAGTGAAATAGGTGAGGGTACTTCATTCTCATCTCTTCTTCTGTTTCCCAGGTTGCTTCCGTTGTGGCGTGATTTGCCCACCGCACTTTCACCAAGGGAACTACTTTCATTCGAAGTTGTTTTTCACTACGATCCAAGATTTCCAGCGGTTGCTCCTCATAGGTCAAATCTTCTTGTAGCTGAAGCGGCTCAGGATCAATCACGTGAGTCGGGTCGGGGACATACTTCCTGAGTTGTGACACATGAAAAACATTGTGCACCCTTGGACGTTCTCCTGGCAGGTGTAACTTGTAGGCAACTTCTCTGATGCGTTCCAAGATTGGGTATGGCCCGAGAAATCTTGGTGTCAACTTCCCCGACTGAGCGAATCTCATAACCCCTTTTGTAGGCGAAACCCATAAAAACACGTATTCTCCTACTTCGAACTCTAAAGGTCTTCTCCTTTTGTCCGCATAGCTCTTTTGTCGACTTTGTGCTGCCTTCACCTTATCTTGAATGGTGCAGACCTTCTGAGTAGTAGCCTGTATTAGGTCCGGTCCAATCGTTAGAGCTTCATTGATGTCTTGCCAACAGAGGGGAGTCCTACATCTCCTCTCATATAAAGCTTCGAAGGGTGACATCCCAATACTAGCATGATAACTGTTGTTGTTGGAGAATTCAATGAGAGTTAACTCGTTATCCCACGAGTCCTTGAAATCTAATGCGCATGCTTGCAGCATATCTTCGAGGGTTTGGGTGGTCCTCTCGGTCTGCCCATCAGTAGCTGGGTGGAAAGCAGTGCTAAAGTTGAGTTTGATACCAAATGCCTCTTACAACTTCTTCCAAAATCCAGACTGGAATCTGGTGTCTCTGTCCGAGACTATAGTGTTAGGTTTTAGGTTATCTATTTCCTAAACAGATACAGATTAATTGGCGGAATATTATAACAGTTATAAACAATTAATCGCAACAACTGCAGAGGCTTTAGTAATTATACCTGATCGCTAATTCCTGCTGAACAAGAGGTTCACCTTCCAGATTCCAACGCTGAAACCCTCTACTGAAAAGTCCACGCAGCACTCCGGGAACCCGATTGCTAGATCGACTCGATCGAGACGAATCTCAATCTAAGATGTATGTGAGATTGTTTCGAAAACAGATAATGTTTCCTGAAACTAGAACTGCAAACTAAAAGAGAGAGGAACTCGGGAAATCACCCTGGTATCTCTCTAAGAGTTGTAGGCAGTTGGTGTTTAATAATCTCTCCCATAGACCCCTTTATATAGTGTTTAGAAAACCTAGGGAAAGGGTTTAAAACCCTAAAGGGCCGACTTAACGCAACGACGCACTTCTCCGGCCCAACACGGTCCGTGTTTAATCAACACGGTCCGTGTTGGACTCCAGAGAGTCCAATAGCTCGGCCCATGGACACCACGGATCGTGGTGTCTCAACACAGACCGTGTTGGGACAACACGACCCGTGTTGAACCCAATTCGGTCCGTGTTGGGCTGATTTCTCACAGAAATCAATTTCCAACTTTTCTAAACGTGATACAATATCATTTAGGTTACATACATTGTTCCAAGGCACTGACTTGTGTGACCTAGTAGGACCAAATAATATAGTTGTAATTAAACATATTTAATTACTAATTATAGAGGTCTCTAGCAAGATATATAATTACTATATTACTTTGGTTTAATCTCCGTGTATATCGAACATTGTCGGGACATTCCCAACAATCTCCCACTTGTCCCACAAGTGTTCGATTCCTTGAATTCCCTTGTCACTTACTGTCTCATGTTCGGATAAGGTAAGCTGATCTCATCCTTATGTAAGGTCCGAAATGTTCCTCGATCTCCGAGTTTATACTTTGAAAAAATAGATGATCAACTATTGATTCAACTGAGCTCGGCCAAGCATTTTCAGTCCAATCTCACCGAGTGGCCAAAAGACAATTGTCCCTAATAGGGAGGACAATGCCATCTTGTTCAGAAAAACATTTTCACATGATCCAACTGTAACCTAGACACCGCCTTTATAGCCTCTTTATTCTAAAGGCGTTTGGCGCTCAAAGTTCTGACAGACCATGTAGTCTATGTCTTGAACTCGAGATTTAGGAATTTTGAGTAGTGAGAGCTCCTATGACAATTTCCAACTTAAAGAGCTCCCATGCGGGTCGGTTGGTAGTTGTTCTCAACGATCCATGTGATTGATTTATGATGTCATCACATCACTATGATCACGAAACTTGATCATCACCTCAATCCTACATGCTAATTGTGTTGATATTATCACTGTTCCTACGTGATAATACAATTAGGAACCAGGTCGACTGTCGACTAAGACTAGCGTTATCAAGTTCACTAATGGGGTTTCAGAAATCGGACCTCATCCAATTTCCCATTTTGAATGCGCTAACCTTTTTGGACATTTACATAATTCTAAACCACAATTGATGTAAATTTTGGAATCTTATTCTCAATGATGAATCAACAAGGTAATAATTCATGAACAATTCATGCAAATTTGACTTGTTAATATTCCGGAATGTGTTTAACACATATTGCCCATGTATGACTATCATGCTATAACTACAACAGGGGTTTAGTACATAATACTTGTAATGAACCACGTACATATACCATCTCACCAATGACCATTCATATAGGAAGATATTTCCGGAACATGTTTGGATTCATAGTGAGCTTCAGTTCCTTTGCTTGAGTAATGGATCAAACAAGGATCCATTTCTCTCGCAAGGCTAGAAACTTCAACTATTTCTGAAAACGAACTTCGCAATCCTAACAGTTTCTGCCACAACTTCTAAAGTCGTGCCATACTTGTCTTATTTGTAGAATTAACCGCATGTCATGGTAGGAACTTCTTCCAGTTCACCTTAATACCACCCAAAACAGATCGTATAATTTTATCTGACCTTTCAGATAATTATATTTCTCTGCATGAATGTAGCATCAATTTAACTCTTCACACTTAACTTTTATCAACCACTTTAGATTTTAGGACACATCCTTAGTTTTGCTTATACATATACAATATATATGTTATGTTGGACTTTGAACATCTCATGGCATACATTAATCTCACGCCTGAAGCATGAGTTATATGTCTCATCCTTCTTAGAACTTCTGATTGTTTTGAGACAATCAAATTCCATAAGGATATGCCATGATTTTGGAAATTAATCCATTCTCGAAGTGAGTTGAACTATTCAACACCTAGTTAACTTTGATTCAAACAATCAATATCTTTAATATATCATTATAGATCTTGTTTCCAATAAAATTCTTAGCCCCACCAATCCTTCACTTTGAAAATTATTTCCAAGTCAAGCTCAATAGAAGCAACATTGGAATATTCTTCTCAGTAGGCAGTATGTCAATCACATACAATATCAGAAAACGCATTGCTCCCACTGAACTTCTTGCAAACACAATATTATCTTTGACACTTCCCAGTATGTCAAACCTTTTTGATATCCTGGTCAAGAAGGTCAATGATTCTAACTCCTAGAAGCTTCCTTAAGACCACAGATGGTCTCTTGAAGTTTACAAGTATTCCAACAAAAGACAACTCAGTTATGTCAAGTACACACCTTTCTTCAAAATCTAATTTTGAAGTCAGTCTTGATGTCCATCTTAATGAACCCATGTTTTGCCTTAAAACCCTCATATGCCTGATGGCTCACACCTTCAGACAAATCAACTGAGTTCTAAACTTGGTTGTGTACATGGAGTCCATCTTAGACCTTATGGAATCTTGACTTGCTAAAGCTTCTTTGTTGTAGTTAGAGTCATTACTTTCTAAAAGTAACATCTCACGCTCATCCATAGAAGATCGATATCTTTGTGGTTGACGGAGTTGTTTACCTGACCTTGCTTGGAGTAATGTTCATGACACCTCCTCCTCAACATTTTGAGGAACTTCAACTGCCTCAACCTTGTTATTAATTTCCCGACCAATAGGAAAATTTGAACTAGGATCAAGCAGCGGAGTTTCAGGTGATGATTATAGTATTTTGTGTCTCTCGAACTTCGGTAAGTTCAAATTCTCTCCCACTCTTTCTTTTAGAGAATAACATATTCTCTAAGAAGAAATCATTTTGAGACACAAACACTTTCCTCTACAACAGTTTGTAGAAGTGATACTCCTTTCTTTCAGAAAACGGTTCAAGAACCTCTCTTCTTCATATCATATATGGTGTCTTCTCTAGTGCTTCAGATAATCTTTATTCAGTAATTAGAGCTATGGTTAATTGCGTGTATCCCCTAAAGGTAATCGGCAATGTTGACTCAACCATCATTGATCACACCATATCTAATAAGGTGTGATTCCTGCTCTCAGATACGTCATTGAGATGTCGTATTCTTAAAGGAGAGAGTCATGAAACAATTCCATATTCTCTGGAATGGTCAATGAAATCTTTGGTTCAAATACTCACCTCCTCAACCTAATTGAAGGGTTTTGATTTTCTTGCCAAGTTGGTTTTGTACTTCACTTTGAAACTCTCTGAACATTTTCAAAGGATTTGGACTTGTGGCGTATTAAGTAGATATACCCATATCTACTAAAAAATCGTCACTGAAAGTGATAAAATAGTACAGTAAACCTTCTTCTAGCACTAGTGCTCATAGGCCCACATACATCAGTATGTATGCATCCTAATAAGTCATTAGCTTGTTCACCAATTCTAATAAGAGGTGATTTTAGTCATCTTACTCATTAGACATGCTTTGCAAACATTGAAATTTTCAAAGTTTAGGTATTCCAAAAACCTGCACTATGCAGTTTTCTAAATGCATTTCTGATTAATATGACCTAAGCTTATAGTGCCAGAATTGTGTTTCATTTGAGTCATTTGTTCAAACTCTTGGCTGAACCATTAGCATCCTTTCGATCATATCTAGGTGCTCTCATTGTTTCGCCAAAACTACTTTATATTGGAAATCTTTAAACTATTTTAACCTTCCAGCTTCAAATGAATCTCAAAGACATGAATCACCATGTGTTATTTTATTCATCTTTGAAGATTTGAAGTAATCCATCTCTTGTACTTGTGCTCAATTGGACTACATACATCCATATGCATGAGTGTTTGTTGGCACGTTCACCCTTTCTTTGTAAAAGGTACAGTCACGCTTTGCAGACATCACATGTTTCAAAGTCTTATCATTCAAAAGTCTATCACTGTGACGCTTCTGAATGCGCTCTGATTTGCATGACTTAATATATAGTTACAAGTTTTATGTTGGAACATGAGTTATTCCTTTTAAACCTTTTTGGTTTCAATGTGTTGGGTGTGTTTATTCGAGATCCTCTCTCTATCTCTAATTGAGAGTAAGAAATACTTATAATGAGAACATAGAATCACCTATAAATTTCTCTTATAAGTCTTGAGGAAATGGATAAACAATCAATTCTTCATAAGGAACTACAACTAATTGCATGTTCCTATTTGTAGGTTGACTCTCATCCTTCAAAGCACATCTACTTTGCTGTAGATTCTGCATATTTGCATAAATGCGAGTTTCACAACTAGTATCTTATACTCAAAGTGGGTTTAATAAGGGTAGTGTGTATCATATACGCGTTTGCCTTTAATTGAAATCGTATCTCAAGTCTTCCTTATAGTTATTCACGCTCCCAGTGTCATATATGCATGATCCGGTTGTTAACCGGTTGCTGTCATTGGTTGGGTATGTACAACTGTTTGTCCTTACCTTTCCTTTGACTTCTTGTCTTTGATAGATTTCTTAAATCTTATTTTCCCTTTCACTAAAAGACTATCTTTGGTCGCCAATCTTTTAGTTAAAGGGGATCTGAGGTTTCTGATATTTTAAAATAGTCAAATTATTTCTAAACATGAGCGCCAACAATTGGCTCTTATATATCTCAACCGAGACTATCTGGTTATTGGTTTCATATTTATCAACTCTAACTAGTTCGATGAACTTGGTTTTGAGTTGGTAATATTGAAATCCTTCCTCTAATCTTCAAATATTTTGAAGTTAAAATTGTATGAATACTATGACATTACATGTATTCATTTGGCTTGATTGACCTCTCAATATTGATGCCTAGCTCAACGTTCTATCAAAGACATGTTTCTTTTAATTCGCCTCCAAGACAATCTTGTGATAGCGATGCCAATTAAGGAATTGGTGTAATTGTTTTTCTCTTTCTCAAGGAGAAAACAATATTTTATTAGTGGTGGATGTTTGATTGAAAAGACATAAATAATTCTATGAGACAAGTTGGTTCATTTTAGTTAATATTCATCAAAAGAAATTAAACTAATTTTAATTTCAAATCAAAACACTTTATTAACTCTCACTTAGTGTTTTAATTTAACCAAGACCCACAAGATCCATGGGCTCAAATGGACTTTGGCCCAACAAAACTCGATCCCATGTTATCTTTGGTGGATCATCTTATGATCGATCATTCAAAATAACTCTTGGCAAGAAATTTGTATCGAATACAATATTTCTCTTCCTCTGCTCTTGGCCCAAAACTATTTTGATAGCCAATTTGAATTGACCTAGCTCCCACCCTACTTAATAATGATGGACAAATAATTCGCTTTGGCTTTCTTTATTTATCCATCTAAGTGGTGTTTCGATAGGTTGAGCAATAATTCATTTTGAGAGTAGGTTTTATTATCCTAAGCATGCAATTCTAGGTGAACTCTTTCGAAAAGCATAAAAGGAATAATAAAACATGCAATAACGAATTTAAAGCATAAATAAAACCCCTAGCATGGCCACCTAGACTTAATCAAACTAATTTAACTAAGCCTTGACAGTCTTCAAGAAAACCTTCTTGGGTCTTGCAACTTCATTGGATGGGCTCCCACTCGAATCACCACATCCATTGCTGTTGGGTTTCCACTCAAGTTGTTGTCTCCAATTACAATAAATTTACAAAGTGTACCTCACAATTGAGGCCTTACATGAAAAAATAAACTTAACTGAAAATTAAATTTAAAAATTAATTCAACGACGGTACGCAGACCGTATTTCACCCAACCCGGTACGCAGACCGGTAAAACCGAGTATCTATGGCCATACTAGAAGCACATGCAAACATGTAATATTGCAATAATTATATCAAATATAACACATGCTTAAATAAAAAATTATAAAGGCATATATATAATTGCAATATAACACATAAGGAAATAAATACTAAATAAAATTTCCTAAAGGTTTGCATGATTAATATAATAAATAAAATCCAAATTTTATCTTAGTTACCTAAACAGATTTAGGATTTTATACCTATACATACAAAATACTTGACTTTCCTAAAATCAAGGAGTCTAAAAGATACTATATCTTTAAAAGATATTGTAAGTTTCTTAAACTTTACAAAATAATAGATTTTATGCCCATTATCTGATTTAGGAATAATAGGATTTAATAATTAATTTCTAAAATTAATTACAAACCCTAAGAAAAATACACGAATTCACCAAAACTGCTGGCAACACGGTCCGTGTTGCTTCCCAGTTTCGGTTAATTTCGTGAATGAAAAACTTAAATAAAATATCATAACTTATCGAATTAAAAGATTTCATATCATAGTGTTATCTAATAACCCAAATATGAATATTTTCCAGAATTTTAACAATTTCTAAAAGATTGTTAAAATTTAGGGAATTAAACCTTTTAATTCTCCGTTAAGAGGAAAATAAATAATAATAGCCGATAAGTTTCAAAATCAAATTTTATAATTTTCCCATACAGTAGGTTCATCCAATATGCTACTGTAAAAATTTCAGATTTTTATCAAATTTCGAAAATTAGAATAAAATTCAGAAAAGTAAACAATTATACTTTTGTGTTAATCTGGAAATTAAAGAAAAATTAGTAAACGATTTCGAAAATTCACGAAAACTTTATCCATAACAGAATGGTTACCCAGTAACCAACTGTAAAAATTTTAGAAAATTTGCAAATTTCTATAAATAAACAAAATTCAGAGAAACAACAAATTTATTTATCCGAGATCTGAAAATCTAAATTAGAAAATATAATTTGACCGGATAAATTAACGGAAAACTTTTTTCCTACAAGTATGGTTACCCAGTAACCTACTGTAAAAATTTCAGAAGTTTTACAAATTTCTACAAATCTATAAAATTTAGAGAATTAAACGAATTTTAATTCACTTCAGATCTGAAAACTCAATTAAAAAACCCATTTTAATAGGGAAAAATCTACAAAAATTATGAAAAGTTCAGAACACTTCCAGACACCTCTAGTAAAAATTTCAGAAATTTTCTTGTTCGTTTGATATTTTATTTCGATTTTTCATATTTACCGTAAATAAACTAAATCAGAAAATAATTCTACAAAACCCTATTTTGCGAATTTTGACCTATTTCATGTATTGTCTACTGTTTAACAATATTAAACAAGATTGTTTCTAAAACATTCAAAATTAAATCGAGTTCATGTTATATTTAACAATTAAACAAACATAAAATCGATTAATTAAAGGCAATAAGAAACAAATAATAACAAAGCATGAAATTTTACAATAAAATTTCAGATTTATTATCATGAATATCAAAGATTAAAATTTTCATAAAGATTCAAAATTTTTAGGCATAAATCTATTCTAGCATATTCATAACATAATTCAACTATTGACAAAATTAATTATGAATACAAGTACAATACTTTAGCATGCAATTGGTGGCTCTGATACCACTGTTAGGTTTTAGGTTATCTATTTCCTAAACAGATACAGATTAATTGGCGGAATATTATAACAGTTATAAACAATTAATCGAAACAACTGCAAAGGCTTTAGTAATTATACATGATCGCTAATTCCTGCTGAAAAAGAGGTTGACCTTCCAGATTCCAACGCTGAAACCCTCTACTGAAAAGTCCGCGCAGCACTCCGGGAACCCGATTGCTAGATCGACCCGATCGAGACGAATCTCAATCTAAGATGTATGTGAGATTGTTTCGGGAAACAGATAATGTTTCCTGAAACTAGAACTACAAACTAAAAGAGAGAGGAACTCAGGAAATCACCCTGGTATCTCTCTAAGAGTCGTAGGCAGTTGGTGTTTAATAATCTCTCCCAGAGACCCCTTTATATAGTGTTTAGAAAACCTAGGGAAAGGGTTCAAAACACTAAAGGGTCGACTTAACGCAACGGCGCACTTCTCAGGCCCAACACGGTCCGTGTTTAATCAACACGGTCCGTGTTAGACTCCAGAGAGTCCAATAGCTCGGCCCATGGACACCACGGATCGTGGTGTCTCAACACGGACCGTGTTGGGACAACACGACCCGTGTTGAACCCAATTCGGTCCGTGTTGGGCTGATTTCTCACAGAAATCAATTTCCAACTTTTCTAAACGTGATACAATATCATTTAGGTTACATACATTATTCCAGGGCACTAACTTGTGTGACCCAGTAGGACCAAATAATATAGTTGTAATTAAACATATTTAATTACTAATTATAGAGGTCTCTAGCAAGACATATAATTACTATATTACTTTGGTTTAATCTCCGTGTATATCGAACATTGTCGGGACATTCCCAACATAGAACTGGGGATTCCATGTAGTCTAACGATCTCTCTTACATAGGCATGAGCTAGCTGGTCCAGGGTCCAGTTGTTGGCGATGGCTAGAAAATGAACCGACTTGGTCCATCGATCTACAATTACCCATATCGCATTGTTTTTCCGCTAGGTCTTTGGTAGACCCACTACGAAGTCCATTGATATCGAGTCCCACTTCCACTCAGGAACGTTCAGTGGCTGCAGAAGTCCGACAGGTCGTTGATGTTCTGCTTTGACCCGTTGGCATGTGAGGCATTTCGCCACAAAGTCCGCCACTTCTTGTTTCATGTTACTCCACCAGCATATCTGTTTCAGATCCTTGTAAAGCTTATTTCCCCCTAGGTGTACATAATATGGTGTGTTGTGTCCTTCTTCCAAAATCTTCCTCTTCAACTCCTCCATGTTAGGTACACAGATGCGGTTGTGAAATCGTAATGTACCATCCTCATGAATCACGAAACCAGGGGCCTTCCCTTACAGAACTCCTCTCGTATCTTGACAAGCTGCAAATCCAGTGCTTGAGTCCTCTTGGGCTCTTCCATGAGAGTAGGTTGCAACTCGATGGCATTCAATACAGCCTTCCTTCCTGGTGTTACCACGTTAAGCTCCAATCTCCTGAACTCCTCGCAGAGTTCATGCGGTATCATCATCAAGTGGCGTACGGTAGGATAGGGTCTCCTACTTAGGGCATCAGCCACTACATTTGCTTTCCCGGGATGGTATTGAAAGTTTACATCGTAGTCTTTCAAAAATTCCAACCATCGAGTTTGCCTAAGGTATAACTCCTTCTCTGTGAATAGGTGTAATTCCCCCAGATTACTAACCACAAGATTAAGCTAACAAACCACTTAACCGAATGATTAGCAGCGGATAATCACCTAAGAGTATTACTGCCGCCCATGAAAAAGGACAAGGCTAAGACTAACACCCAACACACAACAAAACTTCAACAACCTTAATTACGCACCACAAAACAACAAAAGACCCTTTAATCATACAACCTTCCAAAATATAAACTTTAACATACATGATATTCATAACCACCACACAAAACCACCAAGACTCAAAAGAGGTGCCCTTCATTTTAACACACTTCCCCAACATTTAGGCTTACATGTCTTCCCAAAGAAACTCCAAATTCACCTGAAGTTCTTCCACGTAGCTTTCGGATTTCGCCCTTATGAGATCTTGCCCTTGCCCTTCCCTTGAGATCCTAAAGGTGACAAAACATAAAAGTGAGTTTAACTCAGTATGTATACTACCAAACTAGGGAAATGAAATAGTAGGTAAAGCTTATAATTTAAAATTTTTTACGCGCGGTTCCATTAAGTAAGTGATTAAAAGTAAAACCATAAAACGAAGACATAAGAAAGGCATACTTACAGGATAGCCAACCTTGAACCAATTATGAAATTCATGTAACACACCTTAACTTGATCACTCTTAACAATCCACAAAGTAATAAGATAATATATTATATGCTAAGGGAGCAAATAACCTCATAGAAAGGGATACATAATCGTGGTTTGTAATTGAAAAACACAACTTGGATGGTCGCATTGAAAGATTCAAAACATAACCTCGAAACCATTTTCTTGGCCTTATAAAGAGAGTAAGTAAAGGATTACAATCCTTGATTAAAATAACTTCATGACTAAAATAAAAGAGTCAATAATAGAGGAAATCAAGACATGAAGAATGTCAACATATATGCCCTACTTGCGATCATTGGCTAGGCCTCCGTATACGCATACCCGGACCGATCTGGAGATCCGGATGGTGGATGACTATCTTACTAGCCAGATTTCCATGGTGTGCATCTGAGGCACTAAGTGACTCCTTGGGTGCACTAAGGCACATACATAATTTACATGAGGTGCACAAAGCACGTGAACATGGTGTGTACTGTGACACTAGTTTCTTGGTGTGCTTCTAAGCACATTAACCCATGGGTGGGGCTTTAAAAATTTTAAGAAGTTTTGGAAGCTTTACCCATAATGTTATCTTTTCATAACAAACTTAACAAAAACTTTAAAAGAACCTTTCTTGAATGGTACTTGAATTTTCTTAAAAGCTTCTTAGAAGATAACTCATTGACTTTTCATACTAAAACTTAAACTTGGTGTTTACAACATGAATTGGTATAACCATAAATTATAAAGTCATTACTTGGTTATAAAAACATAGAATTCCACTCTTAATACATAAGGAAAATTCACCCATAAAGGGGGTATTGTTAGTGTATAAATCTTACATATATGTACATTTATATTCTTGGTATAAAAGTAAACATGAGACCCATTTTAGCACATGTTCAAAATATAGTGAGAATAATTAATTAAGTACGGGAAATTCATAAAACCAAGTAGTGCACGTACCTGAAACTTGAGAAAACACGACAACACGAGCAAGGACTTGAACAGCGGTGGGCAACAACCACTTGGAGGGACGTAGAAAAGAGAAGAAATTAGAATTAAACCCCTATCTAGGTAGGACAAAGGATGGATAACTTGAATAAATCAACTGGCTTGAATTATGAACTTAATTCCCCATCTTGCAATGAAAGGACCATAACTAACTCTATAGACATCGTATCATCGCATAAGAGAATTTTTCGGACAACTTAAAATATGCCTTACAACTTTGTAGTTAACCTCGAAGACCAAAAACATGATTAAGAAGGCCAAAACTATGATTTCCCTAATCTTCCTAGAAAATAGAAGTGTCGGTAAAGCTTTTTCGAAAGACCATAACTTGAGTTACACTAATCGGTTTTGGGCCCGGAAGCTATCTATGGAAAGTTCATGACTCATACTCCAACTTATGTCTTCATCACCAATGGATTTAAGCTTAGGAAAGGTGGAAATTCAGCTTAGAACAGAAGCAACCATGTCAACCTAAATTCTGGAAATTCCAGATTTCTTGTCCTCCAAATAGAAGCCTATAACTCTTTCTCTCGATGTCCTATGGACGCCTACTATACTATTTTGGAAAGCTCGAGTGTCCTTTAAAACTTTCATGTTCGGACCTTACACCATAGAAACCTCTAATT
This sequence comes from Portulaca oleracea, assembly GCA_029582165.1. Lineage (NCBI taxonomy): Eukaryota > Viridiplantae > Streptophyta > Magnoliopsida > Caryophyllales > Portulacaceae > Portulaca > Portulaca oleracea. Next base: position 32,522,492 of record CM055870.1, on the reverse strand, counting down.
ATTCGAAAATCACTCAACTTTATACTGTCGTAAGAAAATCTCAGATTCGTGCAAGTTTACAATTTTAGCCATAAATCCTAATAAACTTGTCAAAACGACAAACCGTAAAACCGGGTGTTAGCTAACACTTTTATCTATCTAAGTATGCCATAAAATTACCCAGAATCACGCCCCTTATTTTCTGGAAACAAAAATACTAACCAGATTGTATGCTTCTTTGAAATCCATCAACATGCACACTTAAATCTTTGTGTTTTAGCCTAAATTCTTCTCAATACATAATTTAATTCCTACAAGCACAATATTCAGATTTGAATTGCCCAGAAAAACACCATTTAAGTCCATTTTATTCCCATACAATGCCATTACATTACTACTTTCACGATCCATCACCAAGTACCACATGCATCACTTCAAAACTTCCTTTCTTCTTATTTTCAATCTAATCTATGAACATGTACTTTGAAACTAACACATTTTCATACATTCACAAAGGATTACTCCTGCAAATTCACATGCATGCTCATCACTTGCAAGGAATTCACTTAATAAACATGAAGATAACAAAAGATTAGCCAAAACTCACCCACTCTCTTTCTTTGAACTTGAATCCTTCACCTTTCTTTGAATACTAATAGAACTTCACAATGACCTAATTGAAACAACATAAAAACCCACCAAAACTCAAACTTTAATTTAGATTCAATTGGAAAAGAAAAAGGGGAGCAAGAGGGAGAAAATTACACTTGAGAGAGGATGAAGATGACAAGATGATGGTGGTCCGGTGAGCGTAGGTTGGCGACGACGGTGGCTGGCCGGGACAGAGGCCGGCGACAAGCTCCGACGGCCGGCGGTGGCAGGCGGGCAGAGGGGGACACCAAGGAGGGAGAGTAAGAATTGATTTGAAGGGTTTGAAGTTTGAATGAAAATAAACCCCCCTCCCATCCTTAACTAATATACATACTAACAAGAGTGTGGCCCAAATCTTCCTCCTCCTCTTCCTTGGACCGGCCAGATGGCCCAAATGGACCCAATTTTTATCAATTTCTATTTCCTCTTCATAAATACATATCTCCTTAATTCCTAAAATATCTGAAATTTTTATAATCGTAAAATACTCATGATATCCCAAAATTAAATATTCACCACCTCATAAATCCTCATACTTATCTTTTATCCCTTAATTCCTCAGTAAAAGAGAATTCCTATAAAAATTAAGGATCCCGGTACACAAAATTAGTAATCGAACTGAGGTATCTTGTAACTTTAACGGAAGAGTTCAAAGAGAATTAAGCTTAAAGAGACAATTAGTCGATCGTTGCGTTGTTCAAGTCCTGCAAAACATACACAAGTCAATAAACTAAAGGAGCACGCTGATGTATGCTAGCTCACAATGATCAGAGTATTGAACTAGAATACACCATAAAACTCCACTCACACAGCTGAATGCTTAAAACATAAGAGCTGATTGAAAGCAATTAGCTGGAATAGAAGACAACCCATGATAAAACATAAAAGATAAGCTTGCTTACAACTGTTATAGACACAACCTTCAGCTGCAATCAAAGGCAATGGACTCTCACACACATGCCTCTACAGACACACCAAAGCATGGATGATCAAGCTCAGCTTACACTTGCTGGATTTTCCCAATATCCAATGACTGGAACTGATTGAACCAAGATTGAGAGTTATAGGACACTCACAAACTTTCAAAGGTACTAAGACACTCGAGAATATTATTGAATGAACACTTAGATGCCTTTCATTGATGGAAAACTTCATAATATAAAGAAAGCTAACCGTTTGATTAGCATTTGCTTAAGCATAAGCTTCTGTCTAATCTCCCTGATCTAATTCTAACTTACAAAGCTTTAAACAAATACATATCATTACATCCTAAGCTATCTAATATGTTCCGGATTACATTTGCTAAGAAAATAAAAGAGAAATGCTAGCTAAATAATCATTGGACCAATTTGCCAAAAGGTGGCAAAATGAGCCAATGAGAGGCTTTCCTCTCTAGGGAGGTAAAAACAATCTTATGAGGTAATTCTCGTGCCAATACTAACCTGGAAGTAATCTCAGCAGGTTAATATTATGCTGGAAAGACCAATTTGCCAAAAGGTGGCAAAATGAGGCAATGAGAGGCTTTACAAGTGTGTAGCAAGCCTAGATGGATGCTGTTGGTGGAGTGGTGGTTGCTGGAGATGTTGTAAACCTCTTGTTGGATCTTGGAAATGCTGAGAAACACTCAGAATATCCTACTGTCTGTGCTGGGCTTTGGAAGCCTGCTGTTTCTACTGGAAAGGTTTCCCTAGCTGCTGAGTTGTGTGAAACAATATGAATTTCTCCTTGTGCTGCTGCTGCAATTGCTGGTGAAGACTCCTTGGATGCCTCCTTTGCTGATGGAGCTGCTGCTGTTGATTAATCTGCTTGATGGTCTCCATGACATGCGCTTTACTTATTTCGTGAATTAATTTTTCATCTTGACTAATTACGCTAATTAACACATATTAAGGAGGGTTTTTCTTGGGTCGTTACAATAGGCATTTCAAGCTTTGATGATCGGTGAATACCTCGGAGTTTACCCCATAAAGGTAGTGTCTCCAAATCTTAAGTGCAAATACTAGTGTTGCCAACTCCAGGTCATGAGTGGGGTAGTTCTTTTCATGAGTCTTCAATTGTGTGGATGCATACGCAATCACCTTCCCATTCTGTATGAGCACACAACCCAATCCACCATGTGATGCATCACTGTAGATGATAAACCATGTGATGCAAAAGAGTATCCCATCCTGCTTTATTTTTGTGGATCAGTGCTCTCAATAGGACTCCAAGTGTTCTATTAGTAACCACTGTCTGTTCACCAGTCTATGGATGGCAAGTGGTGCTGTACTTGAGCTGGGTGCCTAGTTTCTTCCATAAAGTAACCCAAAAATGGCTCAAAAACTTGGTATCTCTGTCAGACACCATTGTCTTTGGCACTCCATGCAATCTGACAATCGCTTGGAAGAATAATTCAGCGATTCTTGTGGCATCAAAGGTGGTGTGGCATGGTATGAAATGTGCCATCTTTGAGAATCTATCAACCACCACCATGATTGAATCCTTCCCTCTTTGAGTTCTTGGCAATCCCACAATGAAATCAAGGCTGACATCTTCCCAAGGGCTGCTGGGATCTGGCAATGGTATGTACAAGCCTTGGGGTAGGCTGTGTGATTTTGCTAATTGACAAACATTGCACCTCTTCAATATCAGCAATGTTCTACCTCTTTCCTCATCTTTGGCCAACTCTAGTGCTCTTTTAGCATCAGCAATGTTTTCTCAAGTCCAAAATGTCCTACTAAACTCCCTCCATGGACTTTTGAGATCAGTAACTATTGTTGAAGTGAGTCTCTTCTTGACTTCTTCAAAGGCCTTCTAGGCTGCTGTTGTCCAAATAAAGACTTTCCTTTCACCACTTCAGTCATTGGTGCCAGAATGGTACTGAAATTCTTGACAAATCTCTTATAAAATGAAGCCAGGCCATAAAAGCTCCTGACTTGTTGAATAGAAGCTGGCACAGGCCACTCCCTAATTGCCTTGATCTTCTCCTCATCAACCTGAATACCTGCTGATGTGACAATGTATCCCAAGAAGTTCACTTGTGCAGTAAAGAAGTGACACTTCTTGAGGTTTCCATATAACTCCTCCTTGCTCAGAATAGTTAAAACCTTCTGCAAATGCTTGACATGCTCTTGTTCAGACCTACTATAGACAAGAATATCATCACAGTATACCACAACATTCTTGCCTATGAGTGGCATAAGGACCCGGTTCATGAGTCTCATGAATGTAGATGGGGCATTAGTCAGGCCAAAAGGCATGAACAACCACTCAAACAGACCTCCCTTGGTCTTGAATGTTGTTTTCCACTAATCTCCCTCATAGATCCTTATCTGGTAGTATCCACTCCTCAAATCAATCTTAGAAAAGACTGCTAACCCATGTAACTCATCCAACATGTCTTCAAGCCTAGGTATTGGGTACCTATACTTAATTGTGATCTTGTTAATGGCCCTACAATCAATACACATTCTCTGACTTTCATCTTTCTTAGGCACTAACAAGGCTGGGACTGCACATGGACTCAAACTCTCCCTAATCATTCCCTTCTCCAATAACTCATCCACCTGCCTCTGTATTTCATTGGTATCTGCTGGTGTTATCCTATAAGTTGGCTTATTAGGCAACACTAATCCAGGCACTAAGTCAATTTGGTGCTGGATATCTCTTTTAGGTGGTAAACCAGGTGGCATTTCCTCAAGAAATACATGCTGAAACTGCTGGAGTAAAGGTAGAAAGAAAGGGTGATCATTTTGTGGTGTTGGGATTTCTTCAAGGTCTAAAAGGATTAAGTCTCTTTGTATGCTAAACTCATGATGATCAGATAAAAGCAATACATCAAGACTAGGTTCAAGGCACAGGGTTCTGGATTTCTTGGCTAACTGTGAGGGTTTCATGGGAGTAAGGGTGATCTTTCTGTGGTTTAGGGTCAAGGTGTAAGTGTTAGCTCTACCACAGTGGCTTACTGATCTATCATACAACCAAGGTCGACCCAAAAGCAAATGACATGCACCCATAGGTAAGACATCACACCAGACCTCATCTTTGTATGATTGACCAATTTAAAAAACAACAAGGCATCTAGTAGAGACTTGGATACCTTTGCCGGAACTGAGCCACTGAATGGTGTATGGAGCTGGGTGGGGCTTGGTTGCCAGGCTTAGTTTCTTCACCATAGTGCTGGAGGCTGCATTGGTACAACTCCCACTGTCTACAATCATAGAACACACCTTCCCTCTAATGGTACACCTTGTATGAAAGATATTCTCCCTTTACTCTTCTGCTTCCTCTACTGTTGAGCTGCTCAGAACTCTCCAGATCATAAGCATCTCTCCCTCATCTGGACCTTCTTCTAAAACCTCATCATCATAGATAGGGTCATGCTCATGCTCTTAGTATTCATGTTCTTCTTTCTGCACATGTTCAGGATCAACAAATAAAGCTGCTTGGTACTCAGCAAGAGTAACTATTCTCTTGTTTGGACATTCTGAGGCAATGTGCCCTAGTCATTGGCACCTGAAACATCTCCTCTCTGAATAGGTCCTGCTGATAGGGGCTGGGGTTCTTTGTGGGGGATTTTGTTGCTGATTTTGTGGGGGTCTTGAGACTGGATTTCTAGCTTGAGGTGGGGGTGAGGGTGGATAGGCTCTTTGTGGGGGAATATATGGTTTGCTGAAGGGATTGGGCTTAGCTTGGGTGTAAGGCTTGGCTTGGTATCTGCTGTTGCTGTAGTCCTTTGCTCTAGCTCTCTTCTTCTGTTCCACTTTGTGAGCCAAAGAGCTTAGCTCATCAAGGGAATCATAGACCTGCGACTCCACAACATTCCTGATACTCTCATTCAAACCTGCAAGATATCTGATGTAAGTTTGCACTTCATTCTCTTGCATGTTACACTTCCAAAGCAAATGCTCAAACTCCTTTGTATAATCTTCCACCGATTTGCTCCCCTACACAAAATGCTGTAGCTTGAAGTAGTTCTCCATCAAGTAGTTTTCTGGAAGGAACTTATCCTTCAGCTTCTGCCTCATCTCAATCCAGGTGTTCACCTTGGCTTCCCAATCTCCACTCTTCTTTTCTGCAGGTTAGTCCACCAAGTAGAAGTATATTTTTTCAATTTTAAGGCTACTAACCAATCTAAGAAGACATCAGGATCTAACTCTCCTACATATTCAGGTATATCGACCTTGAAATCTAACTTCTCAATCCTCCTGTCTCCCCTCCTTTCTTCTCTTTCACTCTCACTATTTTCCTTACGCTCACTGGTCCTAGGTGATCTTCTGTCTCTTCTCCTCCTTCTATGTGTAGGCCTAGGACCTCGACCTCCTTTCCCTGTCCTACTACAAGGATTCTCACCTTCTCCTTCCTACATTTCTTCATCCGTCTCCCTATTCAACTCATTTCTATGCAATCTCATGTAATATTGCAACTGCTCACTCAGACACTTCATTTTTTGTTCTACTTCTTCCTTTTCTTTTAAAGTCTGTTCTAGGACTTCCTTGGGTGTTTTACTAGTTCCGGCCATCTCAACTAAAACAAGCAATACACTCCAAGATAGAACACAATGCTCTGATACCAAGATGATGTATGCTAGCTCACAATGATCGGAGTATTGAACTAGAATACACCATACAACTCCACTCACACAGCTGAATGCTTAAAACATAAGAGCTGATTGAAAGTAATTAGCTAGAATAGAAGACAACCCAAGATAAAACATATAAGATAGGCTTGCTTACAACTGTTACAGACACACCATCAGCTGCAATCAAAGGCAATGGACTTTCACACACATGCCTCTACAGACACACCAAAGCATGGATGATCAAGCTCAGCTTACACTTGCTGGATTTTTCCAATATCCAGTGACAGGAACTGATTGAACCAAGATTGAGAGTTATAGGACACTCACAAACTTTCAAAGGTACTAAGACACTCGAGAATATTATTGAATGAACACTTAGATGCCTTTCATTGATGGAAAACTTCATAATATAAAGAAAGCTAACAGTTTGATTAGCAGTTACTTAAGCATAAGCTTCTGTCTAATCTCCCTGATCTAATTCTAACTTACAAAGCTTAAAACAAATACATATGATTACATCCTAAGCTTTCTAATATGTTCCGGATTACAGTTGTTAAGAAAATAAAAGAGAAATGCTAGCTAAATCCTCATTGGACCAATTTGCCAAAAGGTGGCAAAATGAGCCAATGAGAGGCTTTCCTCTCAAGGGAGGTAAATACAATCTTATGAGGTAATTCCCGCGCCAATACTAACCTGGAAGTAATCTCAGCAGGTTAATATTATGCTGGAATGACCAAAACAACCCCTAAAGACAGAAATCAGGACATATAGCCCCAGAACTGGGGTTCTGGAAAAACTAATAAAACAACCCTGCTGGGATTGTCTGTTCTGACTTCTGAATCTTACTGTGCCATGCTCGATCATGCTGGGACTTGGTTTGGACTTGAAAATGGCATGACAGAGAACAAAAACTCCTAGGAAACCTTAGCTGAATCTTCCTCAATCAATAGATGTGACATTGAGAAAGTCAGCTGCTTAAACTGTTGTCTTTGGAACCAAGTTGGTCCGATGACAAATCTTTGGGCCGAGTGGTGTAGATGCGGGACTTGCTTTACAAGCTGGATGGATCTTCTTGGTGGAGTGGTGGTTGCTGGAGATGTTGTAAACCTCCTGCTGGATCTTGGAAATGTTGAGAAACACTTAGAATATCCTACTGTCTGTGCTGGGCTTTGGAAGCCTGCTGTTTCTGCTGGAAAGGCTTCCCTTGCTGCTGAGTTGTGTGAAACAATATTAATTTCTCCTTGTGCTGCTGCTGCAATTTCTGGTGAAGACTCCATGGATGCCTCCTTTGCTGATGGAGCTGCTGCTATTGATTGTTCTGCTTGATGGTCTCCATGACATGCGCTTTACTTATTTCGTGAATTAATTTTTGATCTTGATTAATTACGCTAATTAACACATATTAAGGAGGGTTTTTCCTTGGGTCGTTACAATAGGCATTTCAAGCTTTCATGATCGGTGAATACCTCAGAGTGTACTCCATAAAGGTAGTGTCTCCAAATCTTAAGTGCAAATACTAGCGCTGCCAACTCCAGGTCATGAGTGGGGTAGTTCTTTTCATGAGTCTTCAATTGTCTGGATGCATACGCAATCACCTTCCCATTCTGCATGAGCACACAACCCAATCCACCATGTGATGCATCACTGTAGATGATAAACCCTTCGTTCCCTTGAGGTAAAGCGAGAATAGGGGCCGAGGTAAGCCTCTTCATTAACTCCTTAAATGCTTGCTCACATTGTTTCGACCACGCGAACTTTATTGACTTCCGAGTGAAATTGGTTAACGAGGTAGCGTTTTCGAGAAATCTTGAACAAATTTCCTATAATAGCCTGCCAAACCTAGAAAACTCCTAACCTCAGTGGCATTCTTCGGCGTCGGCGACTTGGTGATAGCCTCCACCTTTTGAGGGTCCACTGCCACTCCTTCCTTAGACACCACGTGTCCTAAAAATGCTACTCGCTCCAACCAAAATTCACATTTCTTAAACTTCGCATAGAGCTCGTTGCTTCGTAAGGTTGTCAGCACTTCTTTCAGGTGGTCCGCAGGCTCCTCTCGTGTTCCCGAGTATACCAATATATCATCGATGAACACCACCACAAACTTGTCCAGAAATGGCTTGAACACTCTGTTCATTAAGTCTATGAAAGCGGCTGGGGCATTCGTGAGTCCAAACGGCATTACTACGAACTCGTAATGACCATATCGACTTCGAAAAGCGGTTTTATAGATGTCCTCCTCTCGGATTCTTAGTTGGTGATAACCTGATCTCAAGTTTATCTTTGAGAACACTGTTGCACCCTGCAACTGGTCAAAGAGATCATCAATGCGAGGTAAAGGGTACCGATTTTTTATAGTAATCTTGTTTAACTTCCGGTAGTCGATGCATAACCTCATGCTACCATCCTTCTTCTTCACGAATAGTACGGGTGCTCCCCATGGTGACGTGCTGGGTCGTATATACCCTTTTTCTAGCAACCCATCCAACTGAGTCTTCAACTCCTTAAGTTCAGCGGGCACCATTCGATACGGGGATTTTGAAACATGTGCGGCCCCGGGCTCCAAGTCGATGTAGAAGTCCACCTCCCTGAGTGGGGGAATTCTCAGAATCTCTTCCGGAAAAACATCAGGAAAATCCTGGACTATCGGGATGCTCTCAATCGTAGGCTCCTCCGCCTTGGTGTCAATTACATTGCATAAAAACCCTTCACAACCTTGGCCCAACAACTTCTGAGCCTTGAGGGCAGAGATGATCCGTACACTTTGAAGATGCCTATCACTCCAATGCACTACCTTCTTCCCGTTCGGTCCTACTAAGGTCACTTTTTGCTTGTCGCAATCTATCTAAGCTCTATATTTTGCTAACCAGTCCATTCCCAAAATAACATCAAATTCCATTAGATCAAACTTATAGAGGTCTGCATCAAATTCCTGACCTGCTATCACCATAGGACATCCCCATATAATTCTCCACATCTAATGGTATCCCCGGTGGGTAGGGCTACCGACACAGGCTTACTATTCTCTGAGGGTTACATTTTAGCCTTCTCTACTATAGCTCGTCCAATAAAAGAATGACTAGCGCCAGAATCAAATAAAACAGAGACATTGTAGAGATGGAGGGAGAACGTACCCGTCACGACGTCCGGTTCATTTTCAGCCTCGTCCTTCCTTATCACATACACCCGTCCTCCTGCATTACGCGGTGGTTGTTGATGCTGGCGGGGCGGGTTTGCTGGCCTCCCTTGGTTGTTCTGATTTCCATCGAGGCTACCTCGGTTTTGCTGTTGCGGCTTTTGGTTTCCTTTGTAGCCTCCCTGATTTTGATATGTTGACTGCGGGGCCCTCCAGTTTCCATTGTTATAGCCTCCCGAGGTCAGCTGAGGGCGCTGCTTTATATGATGTTGGGGGCTTCTACACTTGAAAAATTCCCCCCTTACAATCTTCGCTCTACACTCCCGAGGGTGATGGTCGGTCTTCCGCAAATCTTGCATATCAGCATGTGCGATGACTTATGTCCCGAAGAATGGTTACCTTGCCAGTTGTTGGGGCGGAACCTCTTCTCTTGGTAGGGTTGAGGTGGGTTGAAACGGGGTGGTTCCTTCCTCTTGAGCCCCTGAATGCCAATTTGTCGTTCCATGTCGTGCATTACCCTTTCTACAGTGAGAGCAACATTCAATATGTTCTGGTAAGACGTGAACTCACGTGATGACATCCGGTCTTGAATTTTGCAGTTCAACCCATCCCAGAAGCGATCCATCCTTAGCTTTCATGGATACCAAAGCAGATGCAAACCGAGATAGCTCGGTGAACTTAGTGGAGTAAGCGAGCACGCTAAGCTCTCTTTGGCGTAAGTTCATGAATTCCATTTCTTTCGCCTTTTGTAGGGATGTGGGGTAAAATCGATCCTTCAGCACAACCTTAAAATGGTTCCAGTCAAAACCCGGTTTAGTCCGTATCTCCTTCATATTGGCCCACCATAGATGGGCCTCCTCCTTTAGGTGGTATGCAGCAAAATCTACCCGTAGCTCCTCGGGACAATGGGTTGTGTTGAAGACCTTTTCAATCTCCATAACCCACACTACAACAAAATGTGGCTTTAGCAACGCACCAAAAATGTTACTAGAGACTCAAATAGTGTTACATTAGGTCTATGGCAACGCTTCGCATAGTGTTACATTAGATGTGCGTTGCAATAGGTTACTGTAACTCTTTTTAGGCTATTGCAACACTTGTAGAAATTACGTTGCCATAGGTATTTTAGCTATTGCAACACTCGTAAAGAGAAATGTTACCTTAGATATTCAGGCTATTGCAACACATACAAATAAAAACGTTGCCTTAGGTACTAGCAAAGGCAATGACATGGTGTATCTATAGCAACACTTTATGGTTGTCTAATCTTAGAGTTTTGTCTATTGTAAGACGACTTTCTTGCTCTATGGCAACAATTTGCCATTTTGACCTATTATATATATATATATATATATATATATATATATATATATATATATATATAAGACGGACGACTATTCCATCGCAATATGACAAGTTTTTAGTAGTGTAATTAGTGTTCTATTGTGGGGTCGTTGTAGTTAGTGATAAGATTGTGACATTAATGAAGGAAATTATAATGATTATGTTTAAGAATATTTACATATACCGAATTAGAACTCTGCATTTTGCAAAATTATTACGAAATTATTATACTTAAGAGTTACGATCATTGTAGACATAATGTATAACATTACCAATAATATGTGAGATTCAGTTTTGCCCCATGCTTGGGGATGACATGACAATGGGTGGACTCGTCTTGGACTTAGCAGAACCGCCCCATTTAGGCGAGTCTAGGTCCACTACTTTTGGAGGCAATGAATCTAGGCGGCTCTAGGTTTGCTAAAAGAATGATAGGTCTAGGTCCGGGTCTAGGCTTGGACCAACAAACCCGACTTGTGGACCCATGATTATACTTTATACATAATATTGTCTAAAGAAAAATAAAAATATTAAAATTTGAACCGTGATTTTTTTTAACATTTCAAATTTCATTTTTTTAAACCAAACATAATGATTTCATTAATAACAAGCCATATAACACTTACAATGAAAATCGTGATTGAACAATTGTAGATCTAAAACATAGATTTGAAATTCAACTTATAAATAACTAATACTAATCTTACTGACGTTCGGCTCCGATTTCTTCGATAACTCTTCATCTTTCTTCGATGACTCTGCATCTTTACAATTGATGGAGAACCTCACAACCCGTGCTATAGCGAATTGAAAGTCGATCTTCATCCAACGTATTAGACAACACCAACTGAACAAAAACTCTAGAAAGAGACTAAACCCTAAATAAGGGTACAAAAAAAGTCTTACAAAGGAAGAGATCGACTAACTTTCTTTGAGTAACAACCTGGTAATTGGGGTATAAATTATCAAATTGGGGCTTACCATCGACAAAATAATGGATGAACATTTCAAATTTCACAGATTATTCGATATTCGATATTTATAATATTTTTATCTTTGACTTTGTTCTTAACATAATTGTTACAGTAGATTATACTTATAGAGTTAAAGTGATCTCCAATTTTCTTTATTGTGTTTAAAATAAATACATTTAAACATCAATCTTAATATTATACAAGTGGACAAATTAAACCAAAATTTTGTATTCTAGGTTTGGGTTTAATATTTTCAAAAATCAAACCGATGTGTCTATAAGATCGTTCGCGTAGTTGAAAAATACTGCTGATTGCTGAACTGTTTGAGGGGATAAGTTGAGCCTCCTGAGTACCCATTTCTGGATTGAAGAAGAGAGGCAGAAAGATGGCTTGTTTACATGATCACAGCTGCGAGGATCACGACTGCTTTTCTGATTGGTCTCTCGACAAACACATCGACCTCCCCAAGGTTCCTTCCTTTTCATACTCCAAAATCTTTTTCCATTCTTGTTTCATTGGACAGACCCTCCATCGATTCGCTTCTTTTCTACTATTTAGTATTGTCTTTTCGTGGAATACTTCGATTACTTGTTTACCTTTGGATATCCTTTACTTGAGTCCGGTTGTGGGTTCGACTTAACTTTGATTTCTATCATATGACTTTCTTTTCGCCGATTTTGTTAAGACCCAGAATTCACGGTTTGGGTTCTTTTGTTTGTGGCTTATTGGTTGCTACTGCTTGGACTTAGAATTTAGATTTGTCACAATTTTCTGCACATTACTGTTGATGGGATCCCTTTCCCTATGAGTAGCGTCTCCTGTGTTTGCTGTATTAACATTGTAGGTTTTCTATAACTTAATTAATCAAAGGCCAAATTGTTGGAAATTTGGGGTATAGCGGTCACTTGAAAAGATGAGGGATCACTTGGGTAGCTAGGAGTCGAGGGTGAACCCGTCTCCCTTAAGACTTATTCTCCGGACCGCAAATAAACTTAAGGGTAAAACTTAACCTCTTGTAACCAAAGTTACAAGATCTCTCAAGAACTATTAAGAATGTTGCTGCAGTTTAACACCTTAGGAGTGTGTTCAAGCTCTCTAGAAGAACATAGAGGTGAGTGTTGTGGTGTGTGGATGAATGAAGAATTCATCAACTATTTATAGTGGTTCTTGGAGCAATCAAGACATTCAACCTTACCAAAACAAGAGGCTTGATCCTGGGGATGTGTCGTTGGGTCATTAAGGAGATATCTTGACTGATTTCTCAATCAACAATCATCCCAAGAAGTGATCAAATCAAATTAATCCCGAAGCATAAATCAAGGGATTTTGAATTGAAATTTGACTGGGCTTCACCACGGACCGTTGTGATCAACCACGGTTCATGCTACCCTAGTGCATAATTTCTATGCTCTCTGGAAGCCAGCACGGTCGCGTCAGACTAGACATGGTTCGTATTGGTCCTGTTTTCCTTGTTACGTTAGTTTTTTACCTCCCAGGTCAATCCCAATCTTAAACCTTACATCCTTGTGCCTCTTAACTCTTAAAATACTCCAACAATCCCCGGCCATTTCAAGACTTTCACTTGAAACAGCCCGGGATCCCTCACTAGGGTAGAAATACCCTCGCCATACATGGAACCTTCTAGAGAACTTAAACACCCAAGAAATCAAGGTGTTAGTATGCGTCATGAAAGTGTGTCTCGACTTGAACTTTCACTTAGTGTACATAATAATATAATTAGTCTGAATGCAAAAGTAGACAAGTCTTTGAATTTTTCATTCTTATTTGACTAATTGGATACATAACACACATACAACTCAAACCTTACTTAGAAAAATGACACTATTTACAACCGGTCATGTGTCTATTACCCTCTACAAAGACAATCAAGCCGAACTCTAGGCTATGAAAAGCGGCCCACTTCACGTCCTCGCATAGGCAGACTTTTACGCTCCCGTAATAGAGCTCCTTATCTTATAGATTTCAAAGTCGGTTAATGAGTCATAAACTCAAACCTCGTTATCATTACGGTCTTTGAGCATCACTTGATCTTGGTATGAATCATAGATTTGATGCTTCAATTGTCTTACAACGTCGTCGACCATTGAACTCAATACTTGACCACATATGTCAAGTGTGAGTTGGAGCTCCGTTGTTGACAATTTATGAGTGGGCTTTACTCCCATTCCCCTTATCAAGGATCACTAGAAAATCTTGTGACCTTGTAAGAATTTGATCATGATACTTTTGAGTGCCACTTTACCTTAGATCACTAGATATATACATATATTTCCATGACCTTACTTATCATAATCATTTCTTAAACTTAACATTTCTTCCCTTAATCATAGTTGTGATTACACCACTACACTATAGGGTTAGGTAAAAAATATTTTACCCCTTGTCATAATACGACTAAACTATCGCGTTATAGACTTTGGTTAAATTTGAATATTGTCTTTATATGAGTTCATAAACTGAATCCTTTAGTAGGCGACAACCCTTTGAACTATGCATTCTTTTATAATGCTTACTAAAGATTATAAACTCATAAACTTGATTATGTCGTTATCCAAATAACATGGACAATTCTCATAATCCTTACAAAGACCTCTTAATAACATAGCTACAACCTTGTCCAAAAATGTTGGACTATTTGTACAGCTACCTTCAAAGAAATGCTTACAAGATCAAAATTTCTTTTTATTTTTCGCATTCTTTTCCTTATCACTATGTCTTTATCCAAGTACCTTGGATTGCATAGTTATAACTTATACCTTAGAACAACCTTATAAATCAAATTAACATTTAATTTTCTATGTTCTTTGCATAACTACATCCAAATAACTTTTGGATTTCATCGTCATAACCTATCACCTTAGAACCTTGTAAATCAAACTAACATTTGATTTTCTTGTTTCTTTGTATAACTATATCCAAACAACCTTGGATGTCATAGTTATAACCTTTGTATGAATCAAAAACCAACATTTGATTTCACATGGGAGAAAAACATCTTCCAACTTAAATTTGAAGAACCACTTAAGCTTCATGGAAATTAGAATTCCAACTTATGAGTAACTTAAACCGTTACACTTTAAGCCATTTGCTACAAACTTGAACACCATATGTAATGAAGCTATTACATATCTTAACATTAGCTAGGTGAGGATGAACCTTCATGATATTGAATGATTATCTTATAGTTATATCCTTATGCATAATTAGATCCACTTCTTGAACATTAAACCGTGGAACTCATAATCATTCGTCACGTTTGCCAATCTTACTCATTAATAAATCACTTAAAAGTGGATGTATAAACGAGCAATATACATTTTCCTTTGTAGCAAACTTGATTAAATCATGCATATCAAACATGCAAAACTTAATTCATAGACTTTTAGCAAATGAAGCCATGATCATCCAATAACACATGAACTTTGGTAAACATCATGCGTTCAAAATATATGATCATGCACATAGTCCAACATGCATA
The DNA here is from genome assembly GCA_029582165.1 of Portulaca oleracea. Classification (NCBI taxonomy): domain Eukaryota; kingdom Viridiplantae; phylum Streptophyta; class Magnoliopsida; order Caryophyllales; family Portulacaceae; genus Portulaca; species Portulaca oleracea. Next base: position 32,507,352 of record CM055870.1, on the reverse strand, counting down.
CATCATGCAACTTGTCTTATAGTAGATACATATTATTTAAATTCATACATAATGAACACTTATAATCTCAGTAAGTGGCAGTAAAACCAAGTATATTTATTCAACTTAAACACATGAATACATTGAGTCATGATTATCCTTACATCTTACATAATCATATACTTGATAACTAAGCCTTAACCATATGCCTCAATATGTAAGCCACATATATTAACATACAAAGCATACAAAGTATGAACCTTCTCATAAACATTTACTTATCTCATGAAGAAATATCATGAATTACAAGGTAAACACTTGATAACAAAATCATCTTGGTAGTAACAAGATCATTGAACATGAGAAGCTTACACTTATGAATAAATTTGTGTCTATGTTACTTATGACACACCCATAGCCATTATGCTTATACTAATCACACAAACCGACATTATTTTTTATTTGGCTATGCTAAACTTATTGAAAACTTCTTATGCGTGAAAACTTATTTATTACCATGACAAACAAGAGATATACATTTCTACTTATACTCATATGAACAAAATACCTTATTCATATATTAATAATAAGAAAAACATGTGAGGGCCAACTTATTTACGCAATGCAATCATATGAATTAACTTGATCTCATACTTTAAGCAAAGTTAACACAAGTACTTAATTATCATCATATGACTACTCTTGAGCTTGTCATGCCTCAAACATAAATAAAATATCTATGTAACATGATTGATGGGTAATTTGACATGCATACTAGCATACTTGAAACTTATATCAATCAAGACATTTTATCAAGGCAAACTTGCATAAGTGCTAATCAAAATATATAACGACATATATATTTATTCAACTTATAATCATACATGGGTATGAGAACTTGTCAAGCACTTATCAATACATGATTGTCAAATCATAAAACACATTAGACAATTAAACTTGAACTTGAGAGAATCATGCAAAGACTTGAAATCATATAAACATTCATATACACCTTCTTTGCATAACCAAATAATTAAGAATTAAATCACATGAATTCATCTTGAAATAAATTGTCATGAATCCATATTTTTACAACTTATAAATTTCCACGTCAAACTCATACATGTCGTGAACACTTACACCTTATTCATATTATGTATGCTCAACAAGACATGAACCAAATTAAAGAAGATAACATAAGTATATATCTCAAAATCATATATACTAATGCAACAAGAACTTCCATGAATTATCTTAACTCAAGCATGCTTGTTATCTTTAGTAGAGAATAGTACTAGTCATGTACACAAACTTAAACATGTGAATCATATAGATTGACACATATATGACTACTTAAAACACACATGCTTGTTATTTCATAAATTAACAACTTGATAAAGCCAAGTACTCAAATAATCATGATAAATTTAACCAAACAATTATCATGCTTTAATATTCAACTAGGCATCTCATATATGAATGCCATATATATGTACTTAATCATGGAAAATCATGCCATAAAAATCATAAACTCACTTAACATGATGCTTTTTGTGATTTACTTGACACTAATAAAATCACTCTCAATCATCTTGGCAATAGAAATGATAGCAAAGAAACATGTACTCATAGAACATCTTAACACACCACTTTCTTGAAAAACTTGTAAATGGTGACTTAGCTAGGCGTATAAATAAATCTCAACATGTTTCTAATTTTTTGAATTAATCCAAATCACACCAAGACAACTTATGCCACTTAATCCAAATAAATGCCAACTTAAAATAAATTACTTATCTCGATGAAGACAATCTCATCATACTCCTTGAACATCTTGAGTATAACTTAATCCAAATCACACCAAGATAACTTATGCCTCTTAATCCAAATAAATGCCAACTTAAAATTAATTACTTATCTCGATGAAGACAATCTCATCATACACCTTGAATCTCTTGAGTATAAGCATCAAACACCATTGCCAACAATAACAATCAAGATTCTAACTACACCAATCAAATAAATTACGATTGATTAATAATCTTGATAATCAAAATTAATAAACTTGAATAAAAAAAAAACTTGTATAAAGCAACGTAAACTTTTTTTTTCTCACTCCATAGAATCTTGATCTTGAAATTCCATCCCTCAAATTGCCCGATATGATCCTTAACTTGATCATCCATGGTGATAATAAGTCTTAAGATTGTTGGAAATATGGGGTATAGCGGTTACTTGAACAAGATGAGGGATCACTTGGGTAAGTAGGACTCGAGGGTGAACAAGTCTCCCCTTAAGACTTATTCACTGGACTACGAATAGACTTAAGGGTAAAACTTAACCTCTTGTAAGCAAAGTTACAAGATCTCTCAAGAACTCTCAAGAATGTTGTTGCAGTTCAACACCTTAGGAGTGTGTTGAAGCTCTCTAGAATAAGATAGAAGTGAGTGTTAGGTGTGTGGACGAATGGAGAATTCATCCACAATTTATAGTGGTTCTTGGAGCAATCAAGATATTCAACCTTGCCAAAACAAGAGACTTGATCCTTGGGATGTGTCTTGGAATCATTTAGGAGATATCTTGACTGATTTCTCAGTGAACAATTGATGTATGCTAACTCACTAAGATCAGAATATTGAGCTATAATACACCATACAATCCTCACTTACACAACTGAATGGCAGAAACACAATAACTTATTGAAAGCAACAAGCTGGAATAGAAGACAACCCAATACAGAAGATAAAGATAGGCTTGCTTACAGTTGATACATACACACCACAACTGCAATCAAGGGCAATGGACTCTCACACACACATGCCTCTACAAACACACGAAAGCATGGATGATCAAGCTCAACTTACACTTGCTGGATTCTGCCAATATCTAGTGACAGGAACTGATTGAACCAAGGTTGAGAGTTATAGGACGCTCACAAACTTTCAAAGGTACTAAGACACTCGAGAATGCTATTGAATGAACATTGAGATGCCTTTCATTGATAGAAAACTTCAGAATATAAAGAAAGCTAATCAGTTTGATTAGCAGCTACTTAAACATAAGCTAACTGTCTAATCTCCCTGGACTAATCTAAGCTACAAAGCTTAAAACTAGTACAACTGATTACATCCTAGTGATCTCGAGTACATTTGTAAGAAAATAAAAGGAAAATACTAAGCTATACTCTGATTGGATCAAATGCCAAAAGAGTGGCAAAATGAACCAATGAGAGGCTTTCCTCTCTAAAGGGGTAAAAATAATGTTACTGAGGTAATTCCCGCCCCAATGCTAACCTAGAAGTAATCTCAACTGGTTAATATCGTGATGGAAAGACCAAAATAACCCCTAAGGACAGAAATCAGAACATATAGCCCCAGAACGGGGGTTATGGAAAAAATGATAAAAACAACCCTGTTGAGATTGTCTGTTCTGGCTTCTGAATCTTACTGTGCCATGCTCGATCATGCTGGAACTTGGTTTGGACTTGAAAAGGACATGGCAAGGAACAAAAAACTCCTAGGGAACCTTGGCCGAATCTTCCTCAATCAATAGATACAACATTGAGAAAACTCCTACTTGGACTGTTCTTGCTGAGAACTGGACTTGGTCTGGGTGACCAATGCTGCTAGGCTAAATGGTTGTGGATGCCAGGACCTGCTTTACAAGTGTATAGCAAGCCTCGATGGATGCCCTTGGTGGAGTGGTGGCTGCTGGTGATGCTGAAAACCTCCTGCTGGATGTTTGAACTGCTGAGAAGCATGCTGAGTAACCTGCTGTCTGTGCTGGGATTTGGAAGCCTGCCATTTCTGCTGGATTTGCTTCCTTGGCTGCTGAGTTTGGTAAATCAGCATGATCTCCTCCTTATGCTGCTGCTGCAAGTGCTGGTGAAGTTCTTATAGATGCCTCCTTTGCTGATGAAGGTGCTGCTGCTGACTGTTCTCCATGATGGTGTCCATCAACAATCATCCCAAGCAATGATCAAATCAAATTAATCTCGAAGCATAAATCAAGGGATTTTGAATTGAAATTTGACTGGGCTTTACCACGGACTGTGTTGACCTCACCACAAACCGTGGTGATCAGCCACAATTAGTGTTGCCCCAGTGCATGATTTCTATGCTCTTTGGAAGCAAACACGGCCCTTGTCAGGCTAGACATGGTCCGTGTTGGTCCTGTTTTCCTTGTTAGGTTTGTTTTTGGCCTCCCCGGTCAATCCTAAGCTTAAACCTTACATCCTTATGCCTCTTAACTCTTGAAATACTCCAACACAAATTAGGGTGTTATTTTTTCCAATAATTTTATGAAAATCTGTAAGCTATGCTTTTCTGGTCAAAATTTAGAAGCTTTGTTTAAAGTAAGTCTCATGCGACAACTTTTCACTATAACTTTATGGTGAGATATACAATTTTGTGGTGACTTTTTATGAATAGAGAGGTGATTAACAATTTATTATGGGGGGACTTTGATAAACATCCATTGATAAATTATTAATCACATTTGTATTAAGAAGTCATCTCCAAATCCAAAATGACTTTTTCTAGTCATAATAAAGTACTTTAAAATGTTGCCTTGAAAGAAGTTCGTCACAAAATACTTTTACGTGAAACAGTCTCACCTTAGAATTTGCCAGTAAAGTTCGTTGTTGAGTTTACCTTTGTTGCATTTGGTAAAAGAACATCGGGAAGACATGTTGTGGGTTGCCCCTTGAGTGATGGACCGATAATGTTCGTATTGGAGCCATTGATATTGAGAGGTATCTCTAGATTGCATTCTTTCAGTTCCTAGAAATTACAATTTAAGGCTCCTTAAACAGAATTTAGAAATGCCTGCCTTGATATCTTTTCATTGCAGTAATTATAATCATGTGTTTTATGCAGGTATCTGCTCTGAACGAAGCAGTTTCTGGAAGTGTAAAATCTGTTTTCAGATCATGGGAACAGCGTTTGACCTCTTCGGAGGTAAGTAATATGAAGTTGTCGTTTCATCATTATGATATAATGAAAATACTGTAGCTATTTTTTGGGTGGTCTATGCAAGTATTCAATTTACAATTCTATATTCTTGAATCTCAGTACAAAGTATATTTGATTAGTTTTTGTTTACTGTCGATTTTGAGATTTGTGTGTGTGGGTGGGTGGGTGTGTGTGGGAGTTTATCTTCATATGACACACTCATACACATACTCCAACCTCAGATTCTTGTATGACGACAGTTAATTTTGGCTGAACACTAATGCTTGACGTTCACGAAAGCTAGAGTGCCTAGAATTTCACTAATAATTTGACAACATGACTACATAAAGAGGAAGGAAGACAGATGATGGAGATCATCCAGCAACTCAAGCAACAACACAAGTGTCACCAGCAAGTTCAGACCAGGTAGAGGAGGATGATCTAGCAACAACAACAGCTCGAGCAACTTCTTCATCATCTTCATCACCCAAGGAGGATAAGGCAGCAGCATCAGCACCAGCAATAACAGCAACAAGCCTTGCTAAACCATACTCAGCAACTGTTGGAACATTTCCAGCAGAAACAGCAGGCTTCCATCCAGCTCAACAGCAGTGCAGGAGTTCTACAACAACCACCAGCCCACCAACTTCATCCATCCAGACTTGCTACACCTTGGTAAGGCAAGTCCTGGACAGCACAACCACTCATCCCACCAGCATTGGCCATCCAGGTCAATTTCAGTTCCCAGCACAAACAGTCCAAGCAGGCCTCTTTCTCAATTCTGTATCTATTAATTGAGTGAGATTCAACACAAGTTCCCCAGGAGTTTTTTGTTCCTTAACATGCATTCTCTATGGACAAGTCAAGTCCTAGCATGTTTTAATAAGAAAGCATCAAGTTACAGGCACCAGAACAAGCAACCCTACAAGGTTGTTTGTTATCAGTTTTTTCAGAATCCCAGTCTTGTGGCTAACTTATTTTGATGCAGCTACAATGAGGGTTAACTAAGTCTTTTCCAGCCTTCCTTAAGCTATTGAGGTTATATCTCGCTTAAGAAAGCCCGGGAAAGTTACTTAGATAACTTAGTTTTACCCCCCCTCCCCCCAGCTAAGAAAGGCTTTGATTGGCTGAAATTGCCAACCCTTGGGAGTTTGGTCCAATCAGAAGCAAGCTTTTTTTTTCTTTTCATTTTCAATTGTATCCGGATGATATAAGCTAGATTAAGATGTAATATAATGTATTTGATTTAGTTCTGCAGCTAGCTTAGAAGGGAGATTAGCAGGTTGCTTAAATTAAGTGCCTCTAATCAAACTGCTTTAGATTAGCTATATATAGTGATGTATTTAGCTGCTTAAGAACACAATCAGTGATATTTCAATAGCATTCTGAGTGCCATAGTTGAGCCTCTCGTTTGTGAGTGTCAGTAAACTCTCAAATTGGTTAAATCTACATCAGTATCCAGGAGCTAGCAAGCCTGGTGGTGTGTGTAGAGCTTGATTACTTCAATGGTGGTGTGGCTGTAGCTGTTGAGGTAACTAAGTCCTTGCCCTTGTTATCATTTTGTGTTGTGTCTGTATCAGATTGAGCATAAGTCTATCCTATTAATTCCTTATTGGGTTGTCATCCATTCCAGCTAATTGCATCCAATTAGCTGTGTTTTAAAGCCTCAACTGCAAGTGTGTTTCTGTGTGGTGTACTGTAAGTTCCATACTCTGATCTTTGGGAGCTTGCATACATCATCTTGGTATCAGAGCTCTGTATTCTTTCTTCGAGTGTATTTACTTGTTTTAGTTAAAATGGCCGGAACTAGTAAAAACACCTCAGGAAGTCTTAGAACAAACTTTGAAAGAGAAGGAAGAAGTAGAACAGAAAATGAAGTTTTTGAGTGAGCAGTTAAATTATTACATGAGATTGCATAGACATCAGTTGAATAGGGAAATTGATGATGAAATGGAGGAAGGAGAAGGTGAGAATCCTTTTAGTAGGACAGGGAGAGGAGGTCGAGGTCCTAGGCCTACACCCAGAAGAAGGAGGATAGTTAGGAGATCACCTAGGATCAGTGAACATGAAGAGAATAGTGAGAGTGAAAGAGAAGTAAGGAGGGAAGACAGGAGGGTTGAAAAGCTTGATTTCAAAATTGAAATACCTGAGTTTGCAGGAGAGTTAGACCTGATGTTTTCCTTGATTGGTGACAGACAGTAGAGAGGGTCTTTGACTTGATGGAGGTTACAGAAGAGAATAAGGTGAAGTTAGTAGCTTTAAAACTAAAGAAATATGCCTCTACTTGGTGGACTAATCTGCAGAAGAGGAGAATGGAGATTGGAGAAGATAGGGTGAGCACTTGGAGAGAGATGAGACAGAAGTTGAAGGAGAAATTCCTTCCAGACAACTACATGAAGGAGAACTACTTCAAGTTGCAGCATTTTTTGCAAGGAAGCAAATCTGTGGAAGAATATACAAAGGAGTTTGAGCATTTGCTTTGGAAATGTAACATGCAAGAGAATGAAGTGCAAACTTACATCAGATATCTTGCAGGTTTGAATGAGAGTATCAGGAACATTGTTGAGTTGCAGGTCTATGATTCCCTTGATGAGCTGAGCTCATTGGCTCACAAAGTGGAGTAGCAGAAGAAAGCTCGAGCAAAGGACTACAGCAGCAGCAGATACCCAGCCAAGCCTTACACTCAAACCAAACCCAATCCATACAGCAAGCCTTATATCCCCCCACAAAGAGCCTATCCAGCCCCACCCTCACCTCAATCCAGATATCCAGCCTCAAGACCCCCACAAAATCAGCCACAAAATGCCCCACAAAGAACCCCAGCCCCTGTTAGCAAAGCCTTCCCAGAAAGAAGATGCTTCAGGTGCCAAGGACTTTGACATATAGCATCTGAATGTCCCAATAGGAGAGCAGTCACATTGGCTGAGTTTCAAGCAGCTCTTTTGCTTGATCCTGGACCTTGTGATGTGGAAGAGAACTATGAAGAGCCCCATATAGACCCTGTGTATGATGAAGAGGAGGTTGAAGCAAGACCTGATGAAGGAGAGATGCTTGTGATCAGGAGGATCTTGAGAAGTTCAGCAGTAGATGAAGCAGCAGAGTAAAGGGAGAATATTTTCCACACCAGGTGCACAGTTGGTGGGAAAATTTGTTCCTTGATCATTGATGGAAGCAGTTGCACCAATGCAGCCTCTGAAACCATGGTGAAGAAGCTCAATTTGGCTACCAGCACTCATCCAGCCCCCTATACCATACAGTGGTTGAACTAAAGTAAAGGTATCAAGATTTCTTCTAGATGCCTTGTTAATTTCTCAATTTGTTCAGCTTATAGAGATGAAGTGTGGTGTGATGTGATTCCTATGGATGCCTGTCACGTATTGCTAGGAAGACCTTGGATGTATGATAGGTCTGTTAGTCATGATGGGAGAGCAAACACCTATTCCCTTTGCCTAAGCCACAAAAAGATCACCCTTACCCCTCTTAGACCATCCCAGCTCACAAAAAGACCTAAAAACCTTATTGTTGAACCTACTCTTGATGTCCTTTTATCAGCTGAACAACATGAGTTTAGTGAATAAAGTGGACTCATTTTGCTTGACATTGAGGAAGACCTGCCCCCACAAAATAACCATCCCCTCTTTCAGCCTATCCTAAACCAATATCTGCATGTCTTTCCTGAAGAAATGCCCCCAGGCCTACCCTTTATGAGAGACATACAACATAAGATAGATCTTGTTCCAGGATCTGCCTTGCCAAACAAACCTGCCTACAGAATGACCCCAGCTGAGACAAATGAGATTTAGAGACAGGTTGATGAATTACTGGAGAAGGGTTTGATAAGGGAGAGTCTGAGCCCCTATGCAGTACCAGCCTTATTGGTGCGTAAGAAGGATGGCAGTTAAAGAATGTGTATTGACTGCAGAGCTATTAATAAGATAACTGTTAAGTACAAGTATCCAATTCTAAGGCTTGAAGATATGCTTGATGAACTGCATGGCTCAGTGGTGTTTTCCAAGATTGATCTGAGAAGTGGTTACTACCAGATCAGGATCTGTGAAGGGGATGAATGGAATACAGCTTTCAAAATCAAAGGAGGGTTATTTGAGTGGTTAGTCATGCCTTTTGGCCTGACAAATGCACCATCCACATTCATGAGACTAATGAATCAAGTTCTAAAGCCATTGATTGGTAAGTGTGTTGTTGTCTATTTTGATGACATACTTATTTACAGTCAATCTGAATTGGAGCATGTTAACCACTTGAAGAGTGTGATGGAGATATTGAGCAGGGAGCAGCTGTACGGGAATTTAAAGAAGTTTCAATTCTTTACAAGCCAAGTCTCTTTTCTTGGCTACATTGTGACAGCAACAGGTATTCAAGTGGATGAGGAAAGGGTCAAGGCAATCAGGGAGTGGCCTATTCCTAGTTCAATTCAGCAAATTAGAAGTTTTCATGGTTTAGTTTCATTTTACAGGAGATTTGTGAGGAATTTTAGCACCATCCTAGCACAAAGAGCTAGTGAAGGGCAAAGGTTTCTCTTGGACTCCAGCAGCACAAAGAGCCTTTGAAGAAGTTAAGAGGCAACTTACATCAGCACCAGTCCTATCTTTACCAAGCTTCTCTAAGGTTTTTGAAGTAGAGTGTGATGCTTCAGGTGTTGGCATAGGAGTAGTCCTGAAACAGGAAGGCAAACCTGTTGCCTACTTAAGTGAAAAATTGAATGATGCCAAGAGAAGATACATCACCTATGATAAAGAGTTCTATGCTATCATCAGAGCTCTTCAACACTGGAGGCACTACCTAATTAGAGCTGAGTTCATATTGCACAGTGATCATGAAGCCTTGAAATTCATTCAAGAACAGCACAAACTTAACACAAGGCATGCTGCTTGGGTAGAGTTTATGCAGCAGTTCCATTTCATGATCCATCACAAGTCAGGGAAGCAGAACAAGGGAGCTGATGCTCTATCAAGGAGGTATTTGTTATTGCAGATTCTAGATGCAAGAGTACTTGGCTTTAAGCAGTTGAAAGCCTTGTACAAAGAGGATGAAGACTTTGGTGAGATTTTCCAGAAGTCCCAAGGACACCCTCAGAGTATGTACCATATAGACCAAGGGTTTCTTTTCAAGGGAGCAAGATTGTGTATACCCAAGAGCAGTTTTAGAGAGCTACTACTCTCAGAGGCCCATGGAGGATGTCTAGCAGGCCACTTTGGCATTGAGAAAACTCTTCTCATGCTGAAGGATCACTACAGTTGGCCCAAAATGAGAAAAGATGTGGAGCACTGGGTTAAAAGGTGTGCAGTGTATCAAGTAGCAAAGAGTCACAGCGTACCTCAAGGGCTGTACACTCCATTACCAGTCCCTACTAGCCCCGGGAAGATGTGAGCCTGGATTTCATTGTTGGTCTGCCAAGATCACAAAGGGGAAAAGATTCAGTAATGGTGGTGGTAGACAGATTCAACAACTAGGATAGTTCAAGGGATCTATCTTGATATAGAAACACCACAAGAAAGAAACCGTAGGGCTAACTTGACCTTTAACCTAGGTACAGAAACACCTTCTAGGTTCAGGGTTCAAGCTCTTCCTCACCACTTGGTTGTGAAACCAAGATACATTAGAAGAGATCAACGAGGTTCTCACGAAACACTCAAGGTGTAAGGTAAAAGCTTGCATATATTTTTAATTCAAAGTTGGATGCCTTTGAGAGGCTACAAGCCTAGCTATTTATACTACTAAAGTCCTTTATGGACTTGGACTCTCTGACTTGGTGTGCAAGCGAATTAAATACTACTAGGATTCCTCCTACTTGGCGTGCAAGCCAAGAAATCCTTATACTAGACGCCTACTATTCTATCTTCTCCTTGGATTAGGACTCCTTATTCTAAGAGGAGTTAGTTACAAGAGATAATAATCTTACTAGGACTTGGCTTTCCTAATCCAAGATGGATTAGTTACAAAATAAGCCAACCTTATCTAGGATAACAAACTTGGCGCCTAATCTAACCATATCACATGCCTATCACACACACCACACACTTCTAGAACATTCTAAAACATCCTAGAACATTCTAGACTAATCTAGACTCCTAAGACTTGTTGACCAACTTTATATATATTAATTGGCACCTTACGTAATAAAAAATGTAAAGAAAACCCTAGAAATGTAAAGAAATACATCAAAAGGCCAAAACCGTGAAATTCAAACTGAAATGGTCAAAACTTTGAATTTAAAACTGAAATGGTCAGAAGTGTCAAATTCACTATGGGCTTAAATCTTGGGCCTTGGCATGGACTTTGGGTCTTCTTTAGATGCTCTTAGCGTGGACTTGGCCTTTCTAGGATGTTTGGACATCCTCTTGCCATAAGGAGCATACAATATGGATGGGTCTTTGGGCCTCAATGCTCAGTTTATCCTCTAGGGCCTGTTTTACCTCCCTGTAGATGAGTTGGGCCTCCTTTGATAGGCTAGGAATGGGCTGAAATACACCACATGGGAATCAGCTATGTATTCCCAAGAGAAGTCTTAGAGAGCTTCTTATCTTAGAAGTTCATGGAGGAAGTCTAGCAAGGCACTTTGGTATTGAGAAGACTTATCTCATGATGAAACAAAATTACTATTGGCCTCACATGATCAAGGATGTCGAGCATATGGTGAAAAGATGTTCTAATTGCAACTTATCCAAGAGTTACGTGCGACCCCAAGGGTTATACACGCCCTTGCCTATTCCAGAAGGTCCTTGGGAAGATTTTAGTCTCGATTTCATCGTGGGACTACCTAGGAATCAACGTGGGGGGACTCTATCATGGTTGATGTTAATCGATTCTCAAAGATGGCTCACTTTATTCCATGTCACACCACTTATGATGTTGTTAGAGTTACAGAATTATACTTCCAAGAGGTTGTTGAGCTTCATGGTATACCGACGACTATGGTCTCTAATAGGGATGCAAAGTTACTTAGTCACTTTTGGGTTACTCTTTGGAAGAAGATGGGGACCAAACTCAAGTTCAGTATTGCATGTCATCCCCAAATTGATGGGCAGACCGAGGTCACCAACCGGACCCTTGGTTCACTACTAAGGTCTTTGGTGAATAAAGATAAGAAGGGGTGGTATACTCTACTCCCACATGATGAATTTTCCTTCAACCGTGCTCCTAGCAAGGCAAATAGATGATCACCTTTCCAAGTAGTCTATTAGAGAAACCCTAATACACCCATGGACCTCACGCCAATCACCACTACTACGAGGTACAGTCATGAAACCCTAATCCAACGTCTTTGATGCTTGATGCCTCATGTGTGTCTTGCCAGCCCTCTTCCAACCATCGAGTTGAGTGTTTTTAGTTGGCAGCTTTGGATTGCCAATATGATATTTAAAGCTAAATTCCTTTCTCAATATTTTCAAGTAAAATTCGGCAAACTTTCGTCTATGGGATGGGCACTTCCCTATATTGAAGTCCTATATATACCTATTGATGTATTTCAGCCCACGCCTGAAATAAATCTGCATATAATAGGTCTCACTTTTGGTGGCCCTAGGTTCATGGAAGAAAATGGAGGTTCACAAAGCCTTGTGCTCGCCTTTGGAGACCCAAAATTCATGGAGAATGATGGAAACCCATCCTTAGCCTTCATACCAAGCCCAATAACAAAGAAGGCCAATTTGATTACAAGGAAGTGGAGAAGGCCTTAGGAGAAGAAGACATCACGTCAGGCCCAACAAAGGAGATCCACCTCAACTACAAAAGGGTAAAACAGGCCAAAGGAGCAGAATACATTGTGGAGGCCCAAAGGCCAACCCATATCTTGTGCTGCTTGTTCCTAGAGGACGTCGTCCTAGGGAAGAGTCCAAGTCCACGTCAAAGGCCCAAGTACAAAGCCCAAGCTGAACTTCACAGTTTTGACCATTTCAAGATGAACTTCACATTTCAGACAATTGCAAGATGAATTTCACATTTATGACCATTTCAAGATGAAGTTCACAATTTTGGCCTTTTGTGTTTAGAGTTCATAGTTTTGGCCTTTTGATGTATATCTCTACATTCCTAGGGTTTTATTTACATTTCTAGTTTTGTGAGATGCCAAGTAAGATATATAAACTTGGACATCCAGTCTTAGAAGTCTAGATTAGTCTAGAACATAATGTTCTAGAAGGTAGAGAGTCATGTGTGGTGTGTGAGAAGTGTGCTTTAGCCTCAAGTCTTGATAGTCCTAGATAAGGTTGGCTTATTTTGTAACTAATCCTTCTTGGACTAGGAAATCCAAGTCCTAAAAGGATTATTATCTCTTGTAACCAACTCCCCTTAGGCTAAGGAGTCCTAATCCAAGTAGGAGATGGAGTAGATGGCGTCTAGGAGTAGTAGTAGAAGAGTCCTAATATGTGTAGGACTTAGGTAGTATAAATAGCTAGGCTTGTAGCCTTTCAAAGGCACCCCATTTTGAATTATGAATACAATCAAGCTTTTAGCTTACCCCTTGAGTGTTTCGTGAGAACCTCGTTGATCTCTTTTATCGTATAATGTTTTGGCGACCAAGTGGTGAGGAAGAGCTTGTCTCTAAAACCTAGAAGGTGTTTCTGTAACTAGGTGGAGGAACAAGTAGCCGTAGGGTTTCTTCTTGTGGTGTTTTTGTATCAAGATAGATCCCTTGAACTATCCTGGTTACTTTTATCACAAATTTCCCGCGCACAAATTTCTCTTCAAACAACCCTCCCTCACAAAGAACCTCACGTCCATCCTCAAATCTCCCTCATCCAATTCATCTATCTCTCTCTTTACTCCACAAAGATCCCTCGTTTCTCAAACCCTAATCCAAATTCCCTCTCAAACCATCCAAACTCCACAAAGATTCCCTCTTTCTCAAGTGAAGCATCCCTACCCTATCCCTAGTTCACGTGAAGCCTTCCTGTGGACATTTTTCCTCGCCGTTTGGGCTTCTGAACGTCCACGTTTGGATTGGGGTGTGATTCGATGATTTGTGCTGGGGTTTAACCTTTGAAAACTCTTTAACGAAATCAATCATACATTTCATGAATAATATTTTGTAAAATCACTTTCGCTTTACTTACGCATTTTATAAGTCCTTGAATTAAACCTTTAAGAGTGAACATCCACTTGTTTCAAACTCTTCTAAATTTAATTCAATTTGCAGATTTAAATGTTAGGCTCGGAAGAAAGCAATTTATGCAAGTATTATTTAGAAATATACGAAATAATACCCTAAAGTTGCATCGATACATTGTAAAACCATGTTAACCATAGTTTATGCAATCCTCGATGTGTTTAGGTTCGAAATTGGAGTCGCCACCCGACTTTTTAAGGGAAAATCCAAGACAAAACCAAAAGAAAAAGAAAGAAAGACTCCGCCTGCGAAACCCAAGAATGGATCCAGGGTTAAGGCTGCGAACTCGAAAAGAAAACTTTAAGAGTTTGCCTCTCACAAAAGGAAAGACTCTACTAAAAGTTTAAAATATGCTTTTGATAAAGTTTGGAAGGGAAATGAATGAATACTTTATAGAATTACTTCATGGAACATGCAAAAGAAGAAAAGAAAGATTGGTACATAATATACAACACATTATTTACATAAAGAACACTTAGAAGCTTACATTATGTCTTTTGAACGGAAGACTTGCCTAGCCTTTGTTGTAGTAGCCTTTGGATGCCTTGAATACTCCTCTTGAATATGCCAAAATGGTGCCAAAAGTGGATGGGAAAAGTATGGAAAAGGGATGAGAAAAAGGGTAGGAAAAGGCTCTTTTTGTGGTGTTTTGGGTAGTAGAAAGATTAGGCTTTTGTGTAGTTTTTAGGGTTTTATGGAAGGATAATGAAAGGAAGATGAGAATGGAGATAAAATAACTTAAAGAAGTGGAGAAACGGAGATAATAATGGTAGGAAAGTGATTAAGAAGGATAGGAAAAAGGATAGGAAGAAAGGCTCTTTTTGTGGTTTTCTTATGATAGTTTTGTGATGTTTTATGGGAGGTTTTATAGGAGATTTATGTGGAGATGAGGGAGGATAGGATGAGAGTATAGATTAGGAGATTGAAGAAGGTGGAAGAATGGAGATTATGATGGAAAGAATGTGGTGGAAAAGATGATAGAAAAGGTGCAGGAAGTAAGGGCATTTTTGTGGGTTTTTGGTGGTGTTTTAGGATGTTTTTGTTAGGGTTTTATGTAAGAATAGTGGGGATATTATGAGAGTATGGATTAAGGGTTTTAAGAGGATGAAGATAAGGAGATTAGGATAATAAGAGAATGGTGGAAATGTGATAGGAAAAGAGTGGTAGAATGATGATACTAGAATAGAGATTAGAGAGATGATGAAAGAATGAGAGTATAGGAGGGGAAGAATGAGTGAATGATTGAGTGAGAGAGGAAGGATGATTTTATGAGTAAAAATGACTTAGAGTAGGATGATATTTATAGGCTAAGAGGAGAGGATGTAGAAGACACACATTCATGCACACACATGTACATGCATTCACGTAGTCAAGCTGGCACATAATACTAGGTGGAACTTGAAGTGGATGGCAACACGTGGTCAATTGACCACGTGTGGTCGGTGAGTTTAGGCCGGTCGGCCACTACGCCAGGGGAGAGGGATCAACTTCGTCCATCCATGCATGGACGGTGGAGTATGAAGTCAACCTGCCTAGGTGATGTATATTTGGAGGCTAAAGTACATCAAGGAAATAATCAAGAGGAAATTCAAGCTTCTATTGAAGAAGAGGTTAAGTCATTATTATCAAATCATACGATGAATGACATCAATGGCTATATGGGATTACGTTGTTCAATATCTCAAGATCTATGATTCTATTGAAGACGAAGTCTGAGAGGCAAATGAAGATCATTGGAATATCTTTCTTATGGTTTTTGAATCGTAAGATTTGGAGTAGAATTGAGCAAGTTATCATTGTTTCTTTATATCTAAGTACATAGGAGTCTTTGTGATGTCATCTTTGTATTGAATGACGTAAGGTTGTAATCTTTGATTCTTGATGGGAGGGTTACGCCTAAGGGGTCTTAGATTCACTATAAATAGACCCTTTGGGAGCCTCTTGTAACACACATTATTCAATATCAATCAAATACAAATCAACACATAATATGTTGTTTTCTCTCTAGTTTCAAACTAGAATTGTAGTTCTCTTGAGGGAGGAATACGCCCATCTCTACTTCTATTCTAGGGGTTGGCATCCTTAGAAGGTGAAAGGTAGAATTAGAGGAACCATTGGAGTGATGTGTCTATATCTCCATTGAAGAATCCAAAAGTCATTATCAATCGTTCAAACCTATCTTGTTGGTGAGTTTCAAACGTTGCTTGTTTGATCTTTCTTGTTCATCTACATTGTTTCCATTCATCCATCCTTACATTTAAACGTTCATTCATAAAGACCTACTTAAAGATCCTAGCCTTGTTGTGTGATTTGATCATTTTGATCCTATCATACATCAAAATTGGTATCAGAGCCTAGGAGATTGATTCTCGTGGTTCTTGTTACCATCTTTTCACAATCTTTCCCCTTCATCTCCATCACACAAAACACGTCCCACACAAAACTCCACAAAGAATCCCAAAACCAAACACATTCCCTCACAAAACCATAGCCAAACACAAACCCTCATGTCTCCTACACCTAAAACCCCAAAACCGTGAGTCTTGAAGGATCTTTCTTGCAAAGATTGATTCTAAATGGCTAGTACAAGCTCTTCAACGAAGTCACCCACGAATTCCCAAGAGGATGTAGGAGGAATGAAGCAAAAGATCTCTTATCTCACCGACCAATTGAAGAAGTATATGCATCTTCAACATAGAGAGATACGTGATGATTCTTATGTTGGGAATCCTCATGATGACGAAGAGGGCATACAAAGTGAAAGAAGTAGACATCCAAGAAGGGAGGATAGGTTCGACGGGTTTTTTGCTTTTTGGACCCTGTATTTTGGGGGTATTTACAATCTGGACCCTCATGTTTCAAAGTTTACAATTTGGACCCTATACTTTGTTTCCGGCAACAATTTGGACGTAATTAGAGGGGTCCGGCCAAAAGAGGCCCTTATTGTAGTTTGGCTGATTTTTCTATCCAAAGTTACCCCTTAATTATTTCTGAACTTCTAAATTTACCCTTCATTTATTCGACTTTCTGGGAGTTTGGAGTTGAATAGTCACTAAGGGTGGAATATGCATATGGGCTGTGAAATTGAAGTCTTCAGTCTAGTCAATTTCAAAAGGAAATTCGAAATAAATGAATAAATGAAATAAGGGTAAATCGGTCAATTTATGCAAGATTTTGGTCTTCACCGGAGTCAAAGTTAACTTTGGGCTAAATTTTTTGGGTCCATATTGTATAGGGTCCAAATTGTAAACTTTGAAACATCGGGGTCCAGATTGTAAATATCCCCAAAATACAGGGTCCAAAAAGCAAAAAACCCTAGGTTTGACTTCAAGGTGGATGATGGAGACCATCCAGCAAGCCCAACAACAGCTCAAGTGTCACCAGCCAGTTTAGATCAGGAGGAGGAAGACGATTCAGCCACAGCAACAGCTCAAGTAACTTCTTCATCATCTTCATCACCCAAGGAAGATCAGGCGGCAACTTCAACACCAGCAACAGCAATGACAGTCACAAGCCTTGCTAACCCACACTCAGCAACTGTTGGAACATTTCCAACAGAAACAGCAGGCTTCCATCCAGCTCAACAGCAGTTCGGGAGTTCTACAGCAACCACCAACCCACCAACTTCATTCATCCAGACTTGCTACACCTTGGTAAGGCAAGTCCCGCCAAAGACCACTCATCCCACCAAAGATGGCCATCCAGCCAATTTGCCTCAAAGACAAGTAGTCCAAGCAGGCATCTTTCTCACTTCTGTAACACCCCAAAACCCTTAACCACACGATTAACATAAGCCATCAATTAACCCCGTGATTAGCGCAGCGGAACACCAAGGGTTGAGGTATTACCGCCGTCCCCACTCGGGACAAGGCAAACACAAGTCACCAAACATAACAACCCACAACAACCCTAAACTAAACTCCATACAACTCAATAGCTAAACTTGAAATAAAATACATTATACAACCCTTAATTATACATATACATATAGACCTTCTAACCAAGTAGCCTTCAAAACCCTTGAGTAACCTTGATAACTGACCATCGATCGCCTTAGAGGACTACCATGCACAGAATGACTTACTCCTGCTTAACCTTGCCTTTATCTTGGGAGCTCGGACCGCCTAAAAACAAAACATTGAAAACATTCGCAAAGTGAGTGGGGAAACACTCAGTACGTAAACCTCCAACACGTCAAACCGTTCGAAAACGGTTTTTAGTACCAGCATTTAAATTCATTTTGAAAACGGGGAAGGGGAAACTAAATATGAATAAACTGGATTGTTGTAAAGGTACTATGAGTAAAATAATTGCGATAAACTTATAATATTTGAACTTTTAGTGGTATCCCTTACGATCGATGCAAAGCATCTCACGCGCGCACGCCCAAACCGATCTGGAGTTTGGATGGTGACTGCTAGGCAGTCGACACTGGCCAGGTCAAAGATTACCCCAATAGGAGCCTGTAAAAATAATGCTAGATTTCATTCTAGCTTCTGTATAACTAAGAGTCGGGACCACTTATAAAACAATAAAATCATTAGCGTATATATGCAATGAAAGCAATACTTGCCATTAAGTATAAACAAGAGTTGGACAATTTGCGTACCTTAAAACGGTGCAAAGCTTGGTGGCGCGTCTCTGGCTCGGGATGGCTTGGGTGGCTTGAGAACTATGATAAAAGGAGTAGAAGACGGGAACCCAAAGAGGGTTCTTAATGAGTTTCAAACGTTAAATGAAATAAGAATTTAAACAAGGAATAGATTAGAAAGAAAATTTCAGGTTTTTAAGAAATAGAAATTTTAGCATAACTCTTGCTAGGAAGCTCGGAATTAAACAAACGAGTACTTCCCGGAATAGGGAAATTAAGTTCTACAACTTTGTCAACAGGACCGAGGTCCAAAAATGAAAGGAAGGGCTCGAAAACCCTCCTGGACAGAACTGAAATTTGGGTACTTAAAACCTTCGGTTTGAACTTATGCTATGGTATTGAAGTATAGGTGTGAAAGTAATTGATGGAGGCTTGAACTTGTAAAATAGTTTAGGTAATTTAATTGATGAAGTATGGGAATCAAGAGATTGAAGGAACCTTAGGCTAGATAAGCATCCCGAAACAATCCAAACATCAATAGATAACTTAGTTCTCCAATATTGTAACCATGACTTACTAATGATAATCAAACCTTTAGAAGATAACCTTAATCACCAAAGGTCACATTCCCAACCTAGAATACATATCTTGGTTATCCTACATTGACAAATAGGTCACCAATTGATTAGAACCCCATAAGTGATTTAATTATGGCCACAAAAATAGAAATTGAATAGCAACATTTTGTCCAGAAACGTATACTAACAGCCCCTATTGACGACCTCATATCTTTCACTCCCGATATCCGATGAATGCAAACTTAATATTTCTGGAGAGCCCAAAGAGTGACCTAAAACTCTTATGTTTATCACTAAAACCAATAAGATCTCCAAAGGGACGAAAAATGGCCATCAAGTCAGACACACACTTAAACGTTCTGGGCAGAACCCAGTTTATATTCCCTCAATGAAAACTCCATATCTCTTAATCCCGATATCGTATGAACGCATACTATACCTTTTCGGAAAGCTCAAAGTGTTACCTAAAACTTTTAGTTCAACATTAAAACCAACAAGGACTCCAAATGGCCGAAATTCTCGTGTTTTCCTACTGACTACACTCCCCGTCACCAACTGTACACCTTTCACTAACTTGGCCATAACTCGAGTTATACATATCGAATCTCAAATTCCAAAGCCAAGAGTTAACTAACATCCTAGGCTATTATTTCAAGTAAGAAAATGGAATAAAAACACACATTAGAGTTCCTGGAAATTTCAAATTTCGGACAGAAAGTACCCAGAAATTTATTATGCCCTTGCATATGTATTTACACTTCAATCTTGCACTAACTTTGCTCCCATGAGTAATTTAAACATCAAACCCATAATTTCCAGAATTAATCAACTCAGAAACAACCTTTAATCAAGCCAAAAATCCACATGCAACAAGCTATTTCAAACATTCATCAAGAATACAACATCCAACACTCAAAATCAACTAAAATTCACATGTATCAATCCCCAAATTCAAACCCTAACTTAACCACAATATAAATTCATACTTAAGAACCTTAAAAGAGATGAAAAACATCAAAGATACACACTTTAAACATGAAAATCATATTAAGGTTTGATAGAATTGAATTAGGGTTTAGGGAGATTACCATTTAAGGGAGATTTGTGGAGAAAACACAATAGAGGAGGGAAGAGGTGGCTCGGCCACCACCTGGTGGTTGCCGGGGAGGCCGCCGGCGCAGGGAAATGGCCGAAAAAACCAGAGGGGGCGGCTGATCAGGTTGGCGTGGAGTGAAGAGGGAGAAAGAGCTTTGAGTAAAATCTGAAATTAGAATGCCAAATGGCCCCCTTCTAATAAATATATAAACACTCCCTTAACATAACTCTACTAATTAATAATTAACCAACCCAAAACTGTAGTTACAATTAGTTACGTAAAATAATTGGTATTGACTAATTAAATTAGTAGACATAAAACTTGTTAACATAATTAGTATAAAACTAAATAAAATTTCTTGGGGATAAATTGGGTACAATTAGCTAGTGTTAAACCACATAAAATAAATCGGTAGGATAACACTAATAAAATAGATTGAACGATAAAATATAATTAGGAAGGTTGGACAATATAAATCGTAATTGAAACGGGAGTAAAATAATATAGCCTTCCTCGGTTAAAAGCGTAAAATCGAGACCAATAAAATAAATTATATATCTCATCGTAAAAATATTCATAAACTCGTAATAATATTTGTAACTTTAATTCCAAGATGACATAAACTCGACCCATTTAGCCATCGCCTTGCTCGAGACCTGTCACGCATAAAAAAAATAATAATAATAAAATTAAACGAAAAAAATTTTAACAGCGTAATTTGGGTTAATTACTGTAATTAAGGTTTTAATTAATACGGGCTTAGGGCGGGTCGTTACATCCTCCCCCCCCCCTAAAAGAAGTTTCGCCCCCGAAACTTGCTGTTGGTTTCATAGTGTTTGATATCTCGTAAAAGACGTGTGGGTAGCTTTACTTCATGTCTTCCTTGGCTTCCCAAAAGGCTTCCGAGGTGTCCTGATTTGCCCAAAGCACTTTGACTAAGGGACTTTCCTTTGAGCGAAGTCGTTTGATTCTGTGTTCCAAAATTTGGATTGGTTGTTTGCTGGACGGTGAGGTCCTCTGCTATCAATGGAGGTTCTTCTTCAAGAGCGAGTGTTGAATCCAGTACATACTTTCGGAGTTGGGCAATGTGAAGACGTCAAGGATTTGCCTTAAACTAGAAGGTAAATCTAAACGTTACACCATTAGATTGGTTTCTTCTACAATGGAGCAAGGCCCCATATAGCGAGGGCTTAATTTCCCCTTGACATTGAATCTCCGAGCCCCTTTAGTCGGAGAAACTTTAAGGAAAACACGGTTTCCAATTTGAAATTTAGACGGTTTCCACCTCCTATCCGCATAGCTCTTTTGCCTACTCTGGGCGGCTTTGATACGTTGCTGAATGACTCTGATCTTATCTGCGGTGTCCTGGATTAACTCCGGACCTATAGTCAAGGCTTCACCTAATTCACTCTAACACCACGGGGTACGATATTTCCTGTCATAAAGCGCTTCAAAAGGAGCCATCCGAATGTAGACTGATAACTATTATCATAGGGAAAACTCTATGAGCGGAAGAAATTTATCTCAATTCCCTTGGAAATCTAAGGCGCATGCGCGCAATACATCCTTTATGATCTGGTTCACTCTTTCGGTCTGGTCATCGCTCTCTAGATGGTAGGAACTACTGAAATTGAGGTTGGTACCGAAAGCTCTTTGTAAGGCGCTCCAAATTTTCAGGGCAACACCACTGCTGCTAACTCTAGGTCATGCGTTGGGTAATTCTTTCAGCTGACTTTAATTGCTGTGACGCATAGGCTATCACCTTGTCATTCTATATCAGCACACACCCCAGCCCTTGATGAGTCGCATCACTATATACCACATACTCCTATCCCTCCTCGGGAAGTGACAACACTGGGGCGGTGGTTAGCCTTTCCTTGAATACTCGAAAGGCTTCTTCGCACCTGCCGGTCCATTCGAACCGGGTTGACTTCTTGAGCGGATTGGTCAATGAAAAAGCTATCTTAAAAATATTCGGAGCAATTCTCGTATAATATTCGGTCATACCTAAGAAGTTTCGAACTTCGGTAACCGTAGTGGGTCTTGCCCAATTCTTAATGGCGAATACTTTGTTAGAGTTCACTCAGATCCCTTCATGGGTCACTATATGTTCCCAAAAATCCTACTTTTTGAACCAAAATTCACACTTTGAGAATTTTCGCATACAGTCGATTCCCATGCTCAATTGATTCCCATGCTCTTCTCGGCTTTTCGAGTATACCCAAGTATCATCACTAAACCCCACTGCAACTTAACCAAATAAGGTTTGAACACTCGGTTCATCCTACCCGTACACACTGTTGGGGCATTCGTAAGTCGAAAAGGTATCCTGGTAAATTCATAGTGCCCATATCTTGTCCTAAGAACAGTCTCAGGGATATTCTCAGCCCTAACTCTGAGAGAATGGTGTCCTAATCTCAAACCAATCTTAGATAACACTCTTGCCCCTTGGGGTTAGTCGAACAGTCCATCGATTCTTGGGAAGGGTACTTGTTCTTGTTCGTGCTCAACTTTCAGTAGCCAAAGTATAGCCTTCTCTATCATGCACGTATAAGACTTGGTCATTGTATTCGTCTGACATGGGTACGCTGTCTGTTCATTCCTTCCATATGTCTCCATGATATCGTATCTCATCCTAAGGTTACGGTCAGTATCGTGACGAGCGACTTACGGTTGTTCATAGAACCTTGAATTCATTTCTCTTTGCATCGCTTTGTAAGACAAGCCATTGTCAGTGGGCATTACTATCTCCCAATAGCCCCAAAACACTGGGTTTTACTTCTGTTAATTATCTGAACACTCTCTTCCCTTCATAGATTGTATAGCAGGCACGTTTTCTTTCTCAAATGTATCCATATGACCTCTATTCCTCTGGAAGAGGAGCTAGTCTTTCTCCAAGCGTTCTATGTTCTTGACTTTATGAATCCTTAATCGTAAAAAGTCTTGACTCGAAGGTCCCTAGTATTCTCCTTGAACAGCTGTTTCTCTACATTTCCCATTTTACCTCAGGTACCTCGATAGTTCCAAACAACTAACACTTTTCCTTACTTTATTAGACTTCCCTCCTTACATCTATTTCCTATAAAAAGGCACTAACAGGTGCGGAGGAAAAACATGATAACAGGGAGATGCCATAATAAGAGGTAAGAATAAGAATTTTGAAGTTAATGACGAAGCAAAGATTCACACTGATAAATTTAAAGCTTTAAGATTGCATGGAGGGATGCAGGAATTCTTCAGTCCAACGACACATGTATATCCATTAAGGAAACGAGGATCAACAAAAGATAGCATATTTGACAAGGATGATGATTACAATGATTTCATGAACAAGGAAATTCATAAGTACATCGAAATGAGCTTGATTTGGAAAGGAAAAATATCATGATCGGCCTTCTGATTTCCGAATTAAGACAATTAAAGTTTGGAATGTATGAATACTTTGTAGTAAGTTTTTGGAATGATAGAGCATAAGTTATTGATCCTGAACAAAGTTTTGACTTGTGTGGAAGCTAAGCTTTGAAAATAGTGTACAGATTCATGATAGAACATGACCATCACCTGAAAAAGATAAATCTTAGCGAGTAAAAAGGGTCATATGAATCTAATGAAGTCTAATTCTGAAGAAATAACGAGTGAATAGGAGTCAAAAGCAGGTAATGGTCGTGAAGGAATTGATCATGGATTGTAACGAGCCACAAAAGGCAGGTTATTGAATGCCTTAACATACTGGACTGGTAACAACGATAGGATCTGATAAGAATTCTTGAGAATGGACTATGGTAGGTAACAAGAAACTTTGATTTCAATATTGCGATGAGAGGGTAAACTTTACTAGGAGGATGTACAATGAGAGCAGGGAATAAAAGTTGAAGTTGAGCGATGAAATTGAAGTATAATGGCCACGCAGAAGAGGTTTGGTCCTCACGATGGTTGTTCATCAATAGCTTCCCACCAAATGTCAGCTTCTTCTATCCAAGTGGCGAGATGAGTATGTGCCTGGGCATCTCTTGCATTAAAACCTAAAGTGTCAGGGTATGGCAGTGGATTAGAAGTGATAGAACCTAGGGATGACTCAGGATGTGTAGCTATTCCCACGTTAGGTTAAAGACCTAGTAGTTCAAGTTGGTTTTCCCGATCCTTGATACATGTTACAAAATTACCACAGAGTACACCCTTATTCAACATAACTTATTGCCATTACCTCTTTATAACTTGTTCTGTATATACTTTTTGGTTTGTAGTCGAATGCATTCTCATAAGGTCTTCCTCACCTCACCTGACTATAAAGTCCCTATGTATGTTTGTATATTAAGGGAACTCCAATTAAATTTCTCACGACCCTATAACAACGTAGAACTCATCGCCCTATATGGCTAACACAAGTACTTGACAATTAAAAACCTTCAACATATGATGCCAATGTAAACATCCAAGAATATGAGGATGCCTCTTCCATTTGTCCTTAGGGTATTCCCTGTTACAACCATATCTGAAATATGATTCAACACTAAACAAATTCCAAAGTCTCCAAATTACTTCCAATGCCTCCCTTTACCCAAACAGGGTAAGGTCCCAACAATCTAGCATAGTTTGACTAGTTACAAGAAGTGACCTTAAGACAAAGGAATCGGTCAACCACAAAGGTTACTACAGTCATTTAGCTTAGAAAAGGTTAGCTTCTAGCTTATCCTGCACAAAAGTCAAAAAGAATAGATTCACATGATGAGATATCCCTTAACCATAATCACTAGCACCCTTAGGCTCTTGGTTGACTTCATGCTCGTCGGGATCCATGTCCCAAAGTAATTGAGGCACCATGCGTGTCGACCGGGTTCTCCCCGAAGGAGTAGCTGACGGTAGCAGCTTCTTACATCATCCCACGGGCTCTCGTGGGGAAGGGTGGCAACAAGCAACAAGCTCGGCACTCATCGTTGCGATACTCAAATTGCGGATTAGCCGCACAATTGATATCGAAGGCGCCTTGCAACTTCTTGAGATGGACTTGGATGTTGGTTTTGGGCTCCAGTAACATCGCGTAGAGGTTGGGAAAACGGGTCACGATTGTGATCCATCTATGTTCTATGTTCTATGTAACGTTGACAAAAAGTTTTAATAACTTTGACGTTGGTAGACTTTGTTGAAAGAATTTAAACGAATGAGAATTGAGGCAAGGTCCGAGACTCAACCAACTTATCCCTCACTTAACTTAAAAGGGAACTCTTGTTCCATCTCATGATTATCATAACCTTACTTACTATCCTTGGATCGTATTGATCATTTGTATCATATAGACATCTTTAAACGTTTCACTATACACCTTGGTAAAGCATTTAGACCCTAATTTGAACTCTACATCAATCCCACTTGGAATTAGACTTATAAATTCTTATTTGAAAGACTAAAGTCTCCTTTAAGGACTACTTCAACGTGCTTTGCATCCACAACGGCACTTATACACATAACATACTTCACTCATACCGAACTTTTAAGTTAAGCACAACTTGTACTTGGGTTTTCTTAAATTCGCTACTAAACTTTCTAATTTCTGCAGAAATTTCGGCAGCACTTCCCCTATAAATAGAGCTATCCCCAAATTTTACATAACTTTCATACCTGCAAGAAAACATTTACATTTCATATACTTATCTAGAGCTTCAAGTTCAACATCCATCCCAACAATTGCACATATTTCCAAACTCAATCCATAAAGGACTCATATACCCATACGGGACACATATGTCACCACACCCAATATCTGTACTTCACAAATGCATATCCCAATCGCTTAGGAATTTCTAAATCCTCAAATCCTTCTTATAACTCCGCTCTGATACCACAACTGTAACACCCCAAAACCCTTAACCACACGATTAACATAAGCCATCAATTAACCCCGTGATTAGCGCAGCGGAACACCAAGGGTTGAGGTATTACCGCCGTCCCCACTCGGGACAAGGCAAACACAAGTCACCAAACATAACAACCCACAACAACCCTAAACTAAACTCCATACAACTCAATAGCTAAACTTGAAATAAAATACATTATACAACCCTTAATTATACATATACATATAGACCTTCCAACCAAGTAGCCTTCAAAACCCTTGAGTACCTTGATAACTAACCATCGATCGCCTTAGAGGACTACCATGCACAGAATGACTTACTCCTGCTTAACCTTGCCTTTATCTTGGGAGCTCGGACCGCCTAAAAACAAAACATTGAAAACATTCGCAAAGTGAGTGGGGAAACACTCAGTACGTTTTTAGTACCGGCATTTAAATTCATTTTGAAAACGGGGAAGGGGAAACTAAACATGAATAAACCGATTGTCAGAAGGTACTATGAGTAATATAATTTCGATAAACTTATATTATTTTAACTTTTAGTGGTATCCCTTACGATCGATGCAAAGCATCTCACGCGCACGCCCAAACCGACCGAGTTTGGATGGTGATCGCTAGGCAATGACATCGCCAAGTACAAGATTACCCCAATAGAGCTCAGAAAATAATGCTAGATTTCATTCTAGCTTCAGATAACTAAGAGTCGGGACCACTTATAAAACAATAAAATCATTAGCGTATATATGCAATGAAAGCAATACTTGCCATTAAGTATAAACAAGAGTCGACAATTTGCACCTTAAAACGGTGCAAAGCTTGGCGGCTCCTCTCGGGATGGCTTGGGTGGCTTGAGAACTATGATAAAAGGAGTAGAAGACGGGAACCCAAAGAGGGTTCTTAATGAGTTTCAAACGTTAAATGAAATAAGAATTTAAACAAGGAATAGATTAGAAAGAAAATTTCAGGTTTTTAAGAAATAGAAATTTTAGCATAACTCTTGCTAGGAAGCTCGGAATTAAACAAACGAGTACTTCCCGGAATAGGGAAAATTAAGTTCTACAACTTTGTCAACAGGACCGAGGTCCAAAAATGAAAGGAAGGGCTCGAAAACCCTCCTGGACAGAACTGAAATTTGGGTACTTAAAACCTTCGGTTTGAACTTATGCTATGGTATTGAAGTATAGGTGTGAAAGTAATTGATGGAGGCTTGAACTTGTAAAATAGTTTAGGTAATTTAATTGATGAAGTATGGGAATCAAGAGATTGAAGGAACCTTAGGCTAGATAAGCATCCCGAAACAATCCAAACATCAATAGATAACTTAGTTCTCCAATATTGTAACCATGACTTACTAATGATAATCAAACCTTTAGAAGATAACCTTAATCACCAAAGGTCACATTCCCAACCTAGAATACATATCTTGGTTATCCTACATTGACAAATAGGTCACCAATTGATTAGAACCCCATAAGTGATTTAATTATGGCCACAAAAATAGAAATTGAATAGCAACATTTTGTCCAGAAACGTATACTAACAGCCCCTATTGACGACCTCATATCTTTCACTCCCGATATCCGATGAATGCAAACTTAATATTTCTGGAGAGCCCAAAGAGTGACCTAAAACTCTTATGTTTATCACTAAAACCAATAAGATCTCCAAAGGGACGAAAAATGGCCATCAAGTCAGACACACACTTAAACGTTCTGGGCAGAACCCAGTTTATATTCCCTCAATGAAAACTCCATATCTCTTAATCCCGATATCGTATGAACGCATACTATACCTTTTCGGAAAGCTCAAAGTGTTACCTAAAACTTTTAGTTCAACATTAAAACCAACAAGGACTCCAAATGGCCGAAATTCTCGTGTTTTCCTACTGACTACACTCCCCGTCACCAACTGTACACCTTTCACTAACTTGGCCATAACTCGAGTTATACATATCGGAATCTCGAAATTCCAAAGCCAAGAGTTAACTAACATCCTAGGCTATTATTTCAAGTAAGAAAATGGAATAAAAACACACATTAGAGTTCCTGGAAATTTCAAATTTCGGACAGAAAGTACCCAGAAATTTATTATGCCCTTGCATATGTATTTACACTTCAATCTTGCACTAACTTTGCTCCCATGAGTAATTTAAACATCAAACCCATAATTTCCAGAATTAATCAACTCAGAAACAACCTTTAATCAAGCCAAAAATCCACATGCAACAAGCTATTTCAAACATTCATCAAGAATACAACATCCAACACTCAAAATCAACTAAAATTCACATGTATCAATCCCCAAATTCAAACCCTAACTTAACCACAATATAAATTCATACTTAAGAACCTTAAAAGAGATGAAAAACATCAAAGATACACACTTTAAACATGAAAATCATATTAAGGTTTGATAGAATTGAATTAGGGTTTAGGGAGATTACCATTTAAGGGAGATTTGTGGAGAAAACACAATAGAGGAGGGAAGAGGTGGCTCGGCCACCACCTGGTGGTTGCCGGGGAGGCCGCCGGCGCCGGGAAATGGCCGAAAAAACCAGAGGGGGCGGCTGATCAGGTTGGCGTGGAGTGAAGAGGGAGAAAGAGCTTTGAGTAAAATCTGAAATTAGAATGCCAAATGGCCCCCTTCTAATAAATATATAAACACTCCCTTAACATAACTCTACTAATTAATAATTAACCAACCCAAAACTGTAGTTACAATTAGTTACGTAAAATAATTGGTATTGACTAATTAAATTAGTAGACATAAAACTTGTTAACATAATTAGTATAAAACTAAATAAAATTTCTTGGGGATAAATTGGGTACAATTAGCTAGTGTTAAACCACATAAAATAAATCGGTAGGATAACACTAATAAAATAGATTGAACGATAAAATATAATTAGGAAGGTTGGACAATATAAATCGTAATTGAAACGGGAGTAAAAATAATATAGCCTTCCTCGGTTAAAAGCGTAAAATCGAGACCAATAAAATAAATTATATATCTCATCGTAAAAATATTCATAAACTCGTAATAATATTTGTAACTTTAATTCCGAGATGACATAAACTCGACCCATTTAGCCATCGCCTTGCTCGAGACCTGTCACGCATAAAAATAATAATAATAATAAAATTAAACGAAAAAAATTTTAACAGCGTAATTTGGGTTAATTACTGTAATTAAGGTTTTAATTAATACGGGCTTAGGGCGGGTCGTTACATCCTCCCCCCCCCCCCTAAAAGAAGTTTCGTCCCCGAAACTTGCTGTTGGTTTCATAGTGTTTGATATCTCGTAAAAGACGTGTGGGTAGCTTTACTTCATGTCTTCCTTGGCTTCCCAAAAGGCTTCCGAGGTGTCCTGATTTGCCCAAAGCACTTTGACTAAGGGACTTTCCTTTGAGCGAAGTCGTTTGATTCTGTGTTCCAAAATTTGGATTGGTTGTTTGCTGGACGGTGAGGTCCTCTGCTATCAATGGAGGTTCTTCTTCAAGAGCGAGTGTTGAATCCAGTACATACTTTCGGAGTTGGGCAATGTGAAGACGTCAAGGATTTGCCTTAAACTAGAAGGTAAATCTAAACGTTACACCATTAGATTGGTTTCTTCTACAATGGAGCAAGGCCCCATATAGCGAGGGCTTAATTTCCCCTTGACATTGAATCTCCGAGCCCCTTTAGTCGGAGAAACTTTAAGGAAAACACGGTTTCCAATTTGAAATTTAGACGGTTTCCACCTCCTATCCGCATAGCTCTTTTGCCTACTCTGGGCGGCTTTGATACGTTGCTGAATGACTCTGATCTTATCTGCGGTGTCCTGGATTAACTCCGGACCTATAGTCAAGGCTTCACCTAATTCACTCTAACACCACGGGGTACGATATTTCCTGTCATAAAGCGCTTCAAAAGGAGCCATCCGAATGTAGACTGATAACTATTATCATAGGGAAAACTCTATGAGCGGAAGAAATTTATCTCAATTCCCTTGGAAATCTAAGGCGCATGCGCGCAATACATCCTTTATGATCTGGTTCACTCTTTCGGTCTGGTCATCGCTCTCTAGATGGTAGGAACTACTGAAATTGAGGTTGGTACCGAAAGCTCTTTGTAAGGCGCTCCAAATTTTCAGGGCAACACCACTGCTGCTAACTCTAGGTCATGCGTTGGGTAATTCTTTCAGCTGACTTTAATTGCTGTGACGCATAGGCTATCACCTTGTCATTCTATATCAGCACACACCCCAGCCCTTGATGAGTCGCATCACTATATACCACATACTCCTATCCTCCTGAAGTGACAACATCGCGGTGGTTAGCCTTTCCATGAAAACAAGAAAGGCTTCTTCGCACCAGCCGGTCCAATCGAACCCGGTTTAATTCTTGAGCGGATTGGTCAATGAAAAAGCTATCTTAAAAATATTCGGAGCAATTCTCGTATAATATTCGGTCATACCTAAGAAGTTTCGAACTTCGGTAACCGTAGTGGGTCTTGCCCAATTCTTAATGGCGAATACTTTGTTAGAGTTCACTCAGATCCCTTCATGGGTCACTATATGTTCCCAAAAATCCTACTTTTTGAACCAAAATTCACACTTTGAGAATTTTCGCATACAGTCGATTCCCATGCTCAATTGATTCCCATGCTCTTCTCGGCTTTTCGAGTATACC
This sequence comes from Portulaca oleracea, assembly GCA_029582165.1. Classification (NCBI taxonomy): domain Eukaryota; kingdom Viridiplantae; phylum Streptophyta; class Magnoliopsida; order Caryophyllales; family Portulacaceae; genus Portulaca; species Portulaca oleracea. The sequence goes on along the minus strand of CM055870.1, from coordinate 32,476,512 downwards.
CAAGTATCATCACTAAACCCCACTGCAACTTAACCAAATAAGGTTTGAACACTCGGTTCATCCTACCCGTACACACTGTTGGGGCATTCGTAAGTCGAAAAGGTATCCTGGTAAATTCATAGTGCCCATATCTTGTCCTAAGAACAGTCTCAGGGATATTCTCAGCCCTAACTCTGAGAGAATGGTGTCCTAATCTCAAACCAATCTTAGATAACACTCTTGCCCCTTGGGGTTAGTCGAACAGTCCATCGATTCTTGGGAGGGGTACTTGTTCTTGTTCGTGCTCAACTTTCGGTAGCCAAAGTATAGCCTTCTCTATCATGCACGTATAAGACTTGGTCATTGTATTCGTCTGACATGGGTACGCTGTCTGTTCATTCCTTCCATATGTCTCCATGATATCGTATCTCATCCTAAGGTTACGGTCAGTATCGTGACGAACAGCTTACGCTGGTTGTTCATAGAACCTTGAATTCATTTCTCTTTGCATCGCTTTGTAAGACAAGCCATTTTCAGTGGGCATTACTATCTCCCAATAGCCCCAAAACACTGGGTTTTACTTCTGTTAATTATCTGAACACTCTCTTCCCTTCATAGATTGTATATCAGGCACGTTTTCTTTCTCAAATGTATCCATATGACCTCTATTCCTCTGGAAGAGGAGCTAGTCTTTCTCCAAGCGTTCTATGTTCTTGACTTTATGAATCCTTAATCGTAAAAAGTCTTGACTCGAAGGTCCCTAGTATTCTCCTTGAACAGCTGTTTCTCTACATTTCCCATTTTACCTCAGGTACCTCGATAGTTCCAAACAACTAACACTTTTCCTTACTTTATTAGACTTCCCTCCTTACATCTATTTCCTATAAAAAGGCACTAACAGGTGCGGAGGAAAAAACATGATAACAGGGAGATGCCATAATAAGAGGTAAGAACAAGAATTTTGAAGTTAATGACGAAGCAAAGATTCACACTGATAAATTTAAAGCTTTAAGATTGCATGGAGGGATGCAGGAATTCTTCAGTCCAACGACACATGTATATCCATTAAGGAAACGAGGATCAACAAAAGATAGCATATTTGACAAGGATGATGATTACAATGATTTCATGAACAAGGAAATTCATAAGTACATCGAAATGAGCTTGATTTGGAAAGGAAAAATATCATGATCGGCCTTCTGATTTCCGAATTAAGACAATTAAAGTTTGGAATGTATGAATACTTTGTAGTAAGTTTTTGGAATGATAGAGCATAAGTCATTGATCCTGAACAAAGTTTTGACTTGTGTGGAAGCTAAGCTTTGAAAATAGTGTACAGATTCATGATAGAACATGACCATCACCTGAAAAAGATAAATCTTAGCGAGTAAAAAAGGTCATATGAATCTAATGAAGTCTAATTCTGAAGAAATAACGAGTGAATCGGAGTCAAAAGCAGGTAATGGTCGTGAAGGAATTGATCATGGATTGTAACGAGCCACAAAAGGCAGGTTATTGAATGCCTTAACATACTGGACTGGTAACAACGATAGGATCTGATAAGAATTCTTGAGAATGGACTATGGTAGGTAACAAGAAACTTGGATTTCAATATTGCGATGAGAGGGTAAACTTTACTAGGAGGATGTACAATGAGAGCAGGGAATAAAAGTTGAAGTTGAGCGATGAAATTGAAGTATAATGGCCACGCAAAAGAGGTTTGGTCCTCACGATGGTTGTTCATCAATAGCTTCCCACCAAATGTCAGCTTCTTCTATCCAAGTGGCGGGATGAGTATGTGCCTGGGCATCTCTTGCATTAAAACCTAAAGTGTCAGGGTATGGCAGTGGATTAGAAGTGATAGAACCTAGGGATGACTCAGGATGTGTAGCTATTCCCACGTTAGGTTAAAGACCTAGTAGTTCAAGTTGGTTTTCCCGATCCTTGATACATGTTACAAAATTACCACAGAGTACACCCTTATTCAACATAACTTATTGCCATTACCTCTTTATAACTTGTTCTGTATATACTTTTTGGTTTGTAGTCGAATGCATTCTCATAAGGTCTTCCTCACCTCACCTGACTATAAAGTCCCTATGTATGTTTGTATATTAAGGGAACTCCAATTAAATTTCTCACGACCCTATAACAACGTAGAACTCATCGCCCTATATGGCTAACACAAGTACTTGACAATTAAAAACCTTCAACATATGATGCCAATGTAAACATCCAAGAATATGAGGATGCCTCTTCCATTTGTCCTTAGGGTATTCCCTGTTATAACCATATCTGAAATATGATTCAACACTAAACAAATTCCAAAGTCTCCAAATTACTTCCAATGCCTCCCTTTACCCAAACAGGGTAAGGTCCCAACAATCTAGCATAGTTTGACTAGTTACAAGAAGTGACCTTAAGACAAAAGAATCGGTCAACCACAAAGGTTACTACAGTCATTTAGCTTAGAAAAGGTTAGCTTCTAGCTTATCCTGCACAAAAGTCAAAAAGAATAGATTCACATGATGAGATATCCCTTAACCATAATCACTAGCACCCTTAGGCTCTTGGTTGACTTCATGCTCGTCGGGATCCATGTCCCAAAGTAATTGAGGCACCATGCGTGTCGACCGGGTTCTCCCCGAAGGAGTAGCTGACGGTAGCAGCTTCTTACATCATCCCACGGGCTCTCGTGGGGAAGGGTGGCAACAATCAACAAGCTCGGCACTCATCGTTGCGATATTCAAATTGCGGATTAGCCGCACAATGGATATCAAAGGCGCCTTGCAACTTCTTGAGATGGACTTGGATGTTGGTTTTGGGCTCCAGTAACATCGCGTAGAGGTTGGGAAAACGGGTCACGATTGTGATCCATCTATGTTCTATGTTCTATGTAACGTTGACAAAAAGTTTTAATAACTTTGACGTTGGTAGACTTTGTTGAAAGAATTTAAACGAATGAGAATTGAGGCAAGGTCCGAGACTCAACCAACTTATCCCTCACTTAACTTAAAAGGGAACTCTTGTTCCATCTCATGATTATCATAACCTTACTTACTATCCTTGGATCGTATTGATCATTTGTATCATATAGACATCTTTAAACGTTTCACTATACACCTTGGTAAAGCATTTAGACCCTAATTTGAACTCTACATCAATCCCACTTAGAATTGGACTTATAAATTCTTATTTGAAAGACTAAAGTCTCCTTTAAGGACTACTTCAACGTGCTTTGCATCCACAACGGCACTTATACACATAACATACTTCTCTCATACCGAACTTTTAAGTTAAGCACAACTTGTACTTGGGTTTTCTTAAATTCGCTACTAAACTTTCTAATTTCTGCAGAAATTTCGGCAACACTTCCCCTATAAATAGAGCTATCCCCAAATTTTACATAACTTTCATACCTGCAAGAAAACATTTACATTTCATATACTTATCTAGAGCTTCAAGCTCAACATCCATCCCAACAATTGCACATATTTCCAAACTCAATCCATAAAGGACTCATATACCCATACGGGACACATATGTCACCACACCCAATATCTATACTTCACAAATGCATATCCCAATCGCTTAGGAATTTCTAAATCCTCGAATCCTTCTTATTACTCCGCTTTGATACCACAACTGTAACACCCCAAAACCCTTAACCACACGATTAACATAAGCCATCAATTAACCCCGTGATTAGCGCAGCGGAACACCAAGGGTTGAGGTATTACCGCCGTCCCCACTCGGGACAAGGCAAACACAAGTCACCAAACATAACAACCCACAACAACCCTAAACTAAACTCCATACAACTCAATAGCTAAACTTGAAATAAAATACATTATACAACCCTTAATTATACATATACATATAGACCTTCCAACCAAGTAGCCTTCAAAACCCTCGAGTACCTTGATAACTGACCATCGATCGCCTTAGAGGACTACCATGCACAGAATGACTTACTCCTGCTTAACCTTGCCTTTATCTTGGGAGCTCGGACCGCCTAAAAACAAAACATTGAAAACATTCGCAAAGTGAGTGGGGAAACACTCAGTACGTTTTTAGTACCGGCATTTAAATTCATTTTGAAAACGGGGAAGGGGAAACTAAACATGAATAAACTGGATTGTTGTAAAGGTACTATGAGTAAAATAATTAAGATAAACTTATAATATTTGAACTTTTAGTGGTATCCCTTACGATCGATGCAAAGCATCTCACGCGCGCACGCCCAAACCGATCTGGAGTTTGGATGGTGACTGCTAGGCGAATGACATCGCCAGTCAAAGATTACCCCAATAGAGCTCAGAAAATAATGCTAGATTTCATTCTAGCTTCTGTATAACTAAGAGTCGGGACCACTTATAAAACAATAAAATCATTAGCGTATATATGCAATGAAAGCAATACTTGCCATTAAGTATAAACAAGAGTCGACAATTTGCGTACCTTAAAGCGGTGCAAAGCTTGGTGGCGCCTCCTGCCCGGGATGGCTTGGGTGGCTTGAGAACTATGATAAAAGGAGTAGAAGACGGGAACCCAAAGAGGGTTCTTAATGAGTTTCAAACGTTAAATGAAATAAGAATTTAAACAAGGAATAGATTAGAAAGAAAATTTCAGGTTTTTAAGCAATAGAAATTTTAGCATAACTCTTGCTAGGAAGCTCGGAATTAAACAAACGAGTACTTCCCGGAATAGGGAAAATTAAGTTTTATAACTTTGTCAACAGGACCGAGGTCCAAAAATGAAAGGAAGGGCTCGAAAACCCTCCTGGACAGAACTGAAATTTGGGTACTTAAAACCTTCGGTTTGAACTTATGCTATGGTATTGAAGTATAGGTGTGAAAGTAATTGATGGAGGCTTGAACTTGTAAAATAGTTTAGGTAATTTAATTGATGAAGTATGGGAATCAAGAGATTGAAGGAACCTTAGGCTAGATAAGCATCCCGAAACAATCCAAACATCAATAGATAACTTAGTTCTCCAATATTGTAACCATGACTTACTAATGATAATCAAACCTTTAGAAGATAACCTTAATCACCAAAGGTCACATTCCCAACCTAGAATACATATCTTGGTTATCCTACATTGACAAATAGGTCACCAATTGATTAGAACCCCATAAGTGATTTAATTATGGCCACAAAAATAGAAATTGAATAGCAATATTCTGTCCAGAAACTTATACTAACAGCCCCTATTGACGACCTCATATCTTTCACTCCCGATATCCGATGAATGCAAACTTTATATTTCTGGAGAGCCCAAAGAGTGACTTAAAATTCTTATGTTTATCACTAAAACCAATAAGATCTCCAAAGGGACGAAAAATGGCCATCAAGTCAGACACACACTTAAACGTTCTGGGCAGAACCCAGTTTATATTCTCTCAATAAAAACTCCATATCTCTTAATCTCGATAGCGTATGGACGCATACTATACCTTTTCGGAAAGCTCAAAGTGTTACCTAAAACTTTTATGTTCAACATTAAAACCAACAAGGACTCCAAATGGCCGAAATTCTCGTGTTTTCCTACTGACTACACTCCCCGTCACCAACTGTACACCTTTCACTAACTTGGCCATAACTCGAGTTATACATATCGGAATCTCGAAATTCCAAAGCCGAGAGTTAACTAACATCCTAGGCTACTATTTCAAGTAAGAAAATGGAATAAAAACACACTTTAGAGTTCCTGGAAATTTCAAATTCCAGACAGAAAGTACCCAGAAATTTATTATGCCCTTGCATATGTATTTACACTTCAATCTTGCACTAACTTTGCTCCCATGAGTAATTTAAACATCAAACCCATAATTTCCAGAATTAATCAACTCAGAAACAACCTTTAATCAAGCCAAAAATCCACATGCAATAAGCTATTTCAAACATTCATCAGGAATACAACATCCAACACTCAAAATCAACTCAAATTCACATGTATCAATCCCCAAATTCAAACCCTAACTTAACCACAATATAAATTCATACTTAAGAACCTTAAAAGAGATGAAAAACATCAAAGATACACACTTTAAACATGAAAATCAGATTAAGGTTTGATAGAATTGAATTAGGGTTTAGGGAGATTACCATTTAAGGGAGATTTGTGGAGAAAACACAATAGAGGAGGGAAGAGGTGGCTCGGCCACCACCTGGTGGTTGCCGGGGAGGCCGCCGGCGCCGGGAAATGGCCGGAAAAACCAGAGGGGGCGGCTGATCAGGTTGGCGTGGAGTGAAGAGGGAGAAAGAGCTTTGAGTAAAATCTGAAATTAGAATGCCAAATGGCCCCCTTCTAATAAATATATAAACATTCCCTTAACATAACTCTACTAATTAATAATTAACCAAACCAAAAGTGTAGTTACAATTAGTTAGGTAAAATAATTGGTATTGACTAATTAAATTAGTAGACATAAAACTTGTTAACATAGTTAGTATAAAACTAAATAAAATTTCTTGGGGATAAATTGGGTACAATTAGCTAGTGTTAAACCACATAAAATAAATCGGTAGGATAACACTAATAAAATAGATTGAACGATAAAATATAATTAGGAAGGTTGGACAATATAAATCGTAATTGAAACGGGAGTAAAAATAATATAGCCTTCCTCGGTTAAAAGCGTAAAATCGAGACCAATAAAATAAATTATATATCTCATCGTAAAAATATTCATAAACTCGTAATAATATTTGTAACTTTAATTCCGAGATGACATAAACTCGACCCATTTAGCCATCGCCTTGGTCGAGACCTGTCACGCATAAAAAAAATAATAATAATAAAATTAAACGAAAAAAATTTTAATAGCGTAATTTGGGTTAATTACTGTAATTAAGGTTTTAATTAATACGGGCTTAGGGCGGGTCGTTACAACTTCTGTATCTATGAATTGAGTGAGATTCAGCACATGTTCCCCAGGAGTTTTTTGTTCCTTGACATGCATTTTCCAAGGACAAGTCAAGTCCCAGCATGATCGAGTGAGAAAACATCAAGTTACAGGCACCAGAACAAGCAACCCTGCAAGGTTGCTTGTCATCAGTTTTTCCAGAATCCCAGTCCTGTGGCTAACTTATTTTGATGCAGCTACAATGAGGGTTAACTAAGTCTTTTCCAGCCTTCCTTAAGCTATTGAGGTTATATTTAGCTTAAGAAAAGCCCGGGAAAGTTACTGAGATAACTTATTTTTACCCCGCCCCCCCAGCTAGGAAAGGTTCTGATTGGCTGAAATTGCTAACCCTTGGGAGTTTGGTCCAATCAGAAGCAAGCTTTGTTTTTCTTTTCATTTTCAATTGTATCTGGATGATATTAGCTAGACTAAGATGTAATGTGATGTATTTAGTTTAGTTTTGCAGTTAGCTTAGAAGGGAGATTAGCAGGTTACTTAAATTAAGTGCTTCTAATCAAACTGCTTTGGATTAGCTATATATAGTGATGTATCCAGCTGCTTAAGGCATTATTCAGTGATATTTCAATAGCATTCTGAGTGCCAAAGTTGAGCCTCTCGTTTGTGAGTGTCCTTAAACTCTCAATTGGTTAACTCTACTTCAGTATCCAGGAGCTGGCAAGCCTGGTGGTGTGTGTAGAGCTTGTTTGCTTCAATGGTGGTGAGTCTGTATCTGTTGAGGTAATTAAGTCCCTACCCTTGTGTTCATTCTGTCGTGTGTCTGTATGAGACTGAGCATAAGTCTATCTTTTATTTCCTTATTGGGTTGTCATCCATTTCAGCCAATTGCATCCAATTAGCTTTGTTTTTAAACATCAGCTGCAAGTGTGATTCTGTGTGGTGTATTGTAAGTTCTATACTCTGATCTTTGGGAGCTTGCATACATCAGTGGAAATACCGGACTTTAAAGGGAGTCTTGATTCGGAGGTTTTCTTTGATTGGATGTAAACCGTAGAAAGACTCTTTGATCTCAAAGACGTAAATGATGATAAGAAGGTCAAGTATGTTGCCTTGAAATTACGAAAGCATGTAAGCATTTGGTGGACAAACTTGCAAAAGAAGCGAGAAGCTAAAGGAAAGGATAAGGTACGTTCATGGGAAAAGATGAAGAAGAAGCTTCAAGAGAAGTTCTTACCACCTAACTACCTACGTGACAACTACTACAAACTTCAAAAGTTGATCCAAGGAGGAAAAAACGTAGAGTACACCAAGGAATTCGAGCATTTGCTTTGGAGGTGTGACCTTAAAGAGAACGAGCCACAAACTTTGGTACGTTATCTTATTGGTCTTGATGATTGGATTAGACATATTGTTGAGTTGCAACCATATAAAACTTTTGATGAATTGAGTTCTTTATCACTCAAAGTTGAACGGCAAAGGAGAAATAAGGGTAAAGAAGTCTTGAACAAGTACCAAACTCCACAAAAATCAACCTACCCTAAACGCCCATTCCCTACACAACAAAGACCATCCATATCTTCCAAATCACCCTACATAAAAAGCACCACAAATCAGCCACAAACCACTCCCAAACCCACTATCTCCGAACCAAGAACCCTTGCCCCAAGAAGATGTTTTCGTTTCCAAGGTTTAGGTCACTATGCTTCAGAGTGTCCTAACAAGAGGGTAATATTTTTGGTTGAGTACCAAACGTCATTATATGTTCAACCAGAAGGAGATAATGATGTATGTGAGGAAGAAAATAAGGAAAATAATGAGGAAGAAGAGGAGTATGTAGAAGAACCAGATGATGGGGAGTTACTTGTTGTAAGAAGAGCCTTAAATGTAGCTCATGTGCCGAATGACCAAGTACAAAGGGAGGCTATCTTTCACTCTCGTTGTACCATCAAAGGAAAAGTATGCTCATTGATCATAGATGGAGAAAGTTCCACCAATGCCGCCTCTACAACAATGGTCAAGAAGTTGTAATTGGAGGTTAGCCCTCATCCCTCACCTTACACTATAAAATGGCTAAGCCAAGGCCAAGGCATTCATGTGGACCAAAGAGTCTTGGTAAGTCTTTCAATCGACAAGAATTATAAAGATTCATTATGGTGTGATATTATTCCTATGGATGCTTGTCATATTTTGTTGGGAAGACCATGGTTATTTGATAGGAGTTTCATGCATGATGGGAGAGCCAACACTTTCACTCTCACCCTCAATCGAAAGAAGATCACCTTGACACCTCTAGCACCATCTTCTATCTCTCGGCCTAAAGAGAATGAAAGCAATATTGTGACGTTTATGAAGGTGGAATATCATGAGTATGAAGAGCATAAGAGTCTTATTCTTGCAAACTTCAAGGAAAGCAAAACGCCACCAAGCAACCATCCATTCTTGAATTCACTTTTGGAGCGATTCTCTCATATGTTCCCTAAGGAGATGCCTCATGGGTTGCCACCAAAACGAGAGATTCAACACAAAATAGATCTTGTCCCAGGATCTATGGGTTTTTTGCATATTGGACCCCGAACTTTAGGGGTATTTATATTCTGAACCCTTGGTTTTCAACATTAACTTTTTAGACCCTAAAGTTTGTAGGCTGAATAAAAAAAGGACCTTAAAGTTTGTGGGTTGAAGAAAAAGGCCCCTGTCTCATTCTTTATTTTCCTCCCAAGTTTGAATTTATCTCCCGATTAACGTCAAACTTCAGGACTATGGTTAAAACTAATAATGAAGCTATAATACACCTCTCTTATTCATGTCGGGGCTACTTAGACCCCTGAGTACATGGTTTTAAGTAACTCCAACATGAATGAAAGAGGTTTATTATAACTTTAATATCGGTTTTAACCTTATCTTGAAGTTTGATGCCAATCGGGAGACAAATTCAAACATGGAAAGAAAAAGAAAAACGGGAAATGGGCTTTTTCTTCACCTCAGAAACTTTAGGGTCCTTTTTTCAGCCTACAAACTTTAGGGTCCAAAAAGTTAAAGTTGAAAACCAAGGGTTCAGAATATAAATAATCCTAAAATTCGGGGTCCAAAATGCAAAAACCCCCAGGATCTATGCTACCAAACAAGCCGGCCTATAGAATGAATCCAACGGATACAAATGAAGTGCAAAGACAAGTGGAAGAGCTATTAGCTAATGGTTTGATTCGTGAGAGCCTTAGCCCTTGTACTGTTCCCACCCTATTAGTACCAAAGAATGGATCACAAAGAATGCGCATAGATTGTCGCGCCATCAACAAAATCACAATCAAGTATAGGTTTCCAATACCTAGACTTGAAGATCTATGGGACGAGCTACATGGAAGCAGGGTATTTTCCAAGATTGATCTTAGAAGTGGATATCATCAAATAAGGATCCATGAAGGAGACAAATGGAAAACGGCCTTCAAAACCAAAGAAGGATTATATGAGTGGCTTGTGATGCCATTCGGTCTTACAAATGCACCATCAACATTTATGAGGCTCATGAACCAAGTCTTGAAAGCTCTTATTGGTAAGTGTGTAGTTGTATACTTTGATGACATTCTTGTATATAGTAGGAATGAAAAGGAACATGTGAAGCATTTGGAGTCGGTCATGCTCATTTTGGAACGTGAAAAGCTCAATGGAAATTTGAATAAGTGTCATTTCTTCACGTCCAAAGTTGTGTTCTTTGGATATGTGCTATAAAGTGAAGGGATCCAAGTAGACGAAGAGAAAGTGAAAGTTATCAAAGAATGGCCAACACCTACGACCATTCATGAGGTACGAAGTTTTCATGGCTTGGCATCTTCTTATAGAAGATTCATCAAGAACTTTAGTACTCTTTTATCTCCTATGAGTGAATTGATAAAGAGTAAAGAGTTCTCTTAGAATGAAGCCGCAAATAAAGCTTTTGAGTTGGTTAAAGACAAGCTGTGTAACGCCTCTATTCTTACATTACCTAGTTTCTCTAAAGTGTTTGAAGTTGAATGTGACGCAAGTGGAGTTGGGATAGGTGCTCTCCTATCTCAAGAAGGTCGCCCAATAGCTTATTTTAGTGAAAAGCTAAGTGAAGCAAAGAGGAAGTATAGTACATATGACAAAGAGTTCTATGCCATCATAAGGGCATTGGAACATTGGAGACATTATTTGTTGAGTGGAGAATTCATACTTCATAGTGATCATGAAGCGTTGAAGTACATACAAGGATAACACAAGTTGAATCCTCGTCATGCCAAATGGGTAGAGTTCATGCAATCTTTTCATTTTATGATTCGTCATAAAGCGAGTCACTTGAATAAAGGAGTCGATACTTTATCAAGAAGGTATATGTTGGTTCATATACTTGAATCTAGAGTGCTTGGACTTGAGCATATCAAAGCATTATATGAGGAGGATGAAGATTTCAATGAAGTTTATGAGGTATGTAAGAAGCATCCCCACCAACTCTTTCATATTGAGCATGGATTTCTTTTTAAGGGAAATCAATTATGCATTCCCAAGAGTAGTATTCGTGAGCTATTGATATTGGAAGTGCATGGAGGATCTCTTGTTGATCATTTTGGAATAGAGAAGACATATCTTATGATGAAAGAACACTATTTTTGGCATAGAATGATCAAAGATATCGAGCATATGATCAAGCATTGTAATACGTGCAATCTCTCTAAAGCTCATGCTTTACCTCAAGGATTATATACGCCATTGCCTATACCTCAAGGTCCATGGGAAGATGTAAGCTTGGATTTTGTGATGGGGTTGCCAAGAACTCAAAGAGGTAAAGATTCTATCATGGTAGTTGTTGATCGTTTCTCAAAGTTGGCACACTTTATAGCTTGCCATACTACATATGATGTGGTCGAAGTCGCCAATCTATATTTTCAAGAAGTTGTGAAGCTTCATGGAATTCCTAAATCTATGGTTAGTGATCGTGATTCAAAGTTCCTAAGTCACTTTTGGTTGACCTTAAGGAAGAAATTGGGAACTATGTTGAAGTTTAGTACGGCTTGCTACCCACAAACAGATGGACAAACTGTGGTCACTAATAGAACCTTAGGTACATTACTAAGGTCATTGGTGAACAAAGACAAGAAGGGTTGGGATAATCCTCTATGTCATGCTTAATTCGCTTTCAATCGTGCACCAAGCAAAGCGACGGGATATTCACCATTTCAAATTGTCTATGGGAAGAATCCAATTACACCTATGGATTTGACGCCTATAACTACTAATATGAAGTTCAGTTTTGAAGCAAATAAACGAGTTGAAGAAATTAAGAAGCTACATAGTGAAATAAGGGAGAAGATTACCAAGTATACTCAAGAAGTTGCAAGCAAAGTGAACAAGGGAAGGAAACGAGTTATTTTTTAACCTGGAGATCTAGTATGGATACACTTGAAGAAAGAGAGGTTTTCTTTGAGAAGAAAGGGTAAACTTGTTCCAAGAGGAGATGGACCATATGAAGTATTGGAGAGAATTGGAGATGACTATGAAGTGTTACTTTCAATGTAAGTGATTTGAAACTTTACTATGGTCAAGAAGATGAGTTACCTAGTTTGAGGACAAACTCTTCTCAACTAGGGGGGAATGATGTACATTTGGAGGCTAAAGTACATCAAGGAAATAATCAAGAGGAAATTCAAGCTTCTATTGAAGAAGAGGTTAAGTCATTATTATCAAATCATACGATGAATGACATCAATGGCTATATGGGATTACTTTGTTCAAAATCTCAAGATCTATGTTTCTATTGAAGACGAAGTCTAAGAGGCAAATGAAGATCTTTGGAATATCTTTCTTATGGTTTTTGAATCGTAAGATTTGGAGTAGAATTGAACAAGTTATCATTGTTTCTTTATAGCTAAGTACATAGGAGTCTTTGTGATGTCATCTTTGTATGAATGATGTAAGCTTGTAATCTTTGATTCTTGATGGGAGGGTCACGCCTAAGGGGTCTTAGATTCACTATAAATAGACCCTTTGGAAGCCTCTTGTAACACACATTATTCAATATCAATCAAATACAAATCAAAATACAATATGTTGTTTTCTCTCTAGTTTCAAACTAGAATTGTAGTTCTCTTGAGGGAGGAATACGCCCATCTCTACTTCTATTCTAGAGTTGGCATCCTTAGAAGGTGAAAGGTAGAATTGGAGGAACCATTGGAGTGGTGTGCCTATATCTCCATTGAAGAATCCAAAAGCCATTATCAATCGTTCAAACCTATCTTGTTGGTGAGTTTCAAACGTTTCTTGTTTGATCTTTCTCGTTCATCTACATTGTTTCCATCCATCCATCCTTACATTCAAACGTTCATTCATAAAGAACCACTTAAAGATCCTAGCCTTGTTGTGTGATTTGATCCTTTTGATCCTATCATACATCACTAGGGAATAGGAGGTTCACACTGGACGGAGATGGCATGTGCTATTTAGCTTTTGAGAGGTATTTTTGGATGCTTTTATGAAGGTTCGATCTCGCGACTTCTTGGCACGTGGCTTGCTTTTATGACTTGCATGGCTAGGTTTCCCTTAATTCCTAATTGTCTAACTAAAAATACATAAAAATGAAGTAATAAAAATTACATCAAAAGTACATAAAATCTATGCTAAAATCTAGCTTATCGACTGACTTGTTTTTCTTCGTTTTTGCTTCGTATTTATATAGTTATGCTATATATCCATGTGCCAAAATCCGGTGTCTACAGATAGCCCCCACTTTGATTGAATACTGGATAGGATGAAAATCAAAGTAGTCTTAATTTGTTGGACACCGGTTGAAATATGACTTTGGAATGCAAAGCATGTGGATATGACTTGGGTGTGCAAAGCCTAGGGTGATGCTTGGAAGCTGAGTCCTGCATCGCAGTTGTGGGCGGCATGTGCGTTTATCGGGGTTGATCTCGAGCAAGAGTGATGCTCTACTTGAAGTGATCTCGGGCGTTTGGTGACGTCCTACTTGGTATGATCTCGGACGTTTGATGACGTCCTACTAGAAAAAGTGGGCTGACACTTGGAAGCTAAGTCCTGTATCACGGTTGGCGAACTTGCGCCGATAGGTGATCTCAGGTGAGAGTGATGCCTTACTTGTTAGCGAGATTTCATCGGGCATGATGCCGATGGCTCTTGGAGATGTTTACTTTCTAGTATTTCCCAGTGTCGTTCCAGTCTTTCCCCGTGTCGATTCCAGTCTTTCCCAGTTTCATTTCCAATATTTCCTAGTGTCGATGTTGATGATTGTTGGCATGTTCAATGCCGAAGGACTTCATCGATTGCGATGTCGATGGCCCTGGGTTTGAGACTTAACCGAAACTCTACCGATTGCTCAGGATTGGGACTACATCGATATTCTGCCGATGGCGCTGATTGTTGAGACTTCACCGAAACTCTGTCGGTGGCTCTGATGCTGATGGGGACTTACGCCGATAGTTGACCCTGTTTTTGGTTTTTTTGATGATGACGATGGTAGTGGTGACAAACTGGACGCGAGGCCAGATGCCGAAATTAACCAGACGTGAGGCTGGAAGCCATTGATGATGATGACGATGATGATAGTGGTGATAAGCTGGACGCGAGGCTAGATGCCAAGACTAACCAGACGCGAGGCTGGAAGCCGTTGATGATGATGGCAATTCAATGCCGAGGAACTTTACCGATCGTGATGTCGATGGCCCTGGGGGTTGAGACTTCACCGAAACTCTGCAGGTGGCTCAAGATTGGGACTGCATCGAAACTCCGTCGATGGCCCTGGTTGTTGAGACTTCACCGAAACTCTGCTAGTGGCTCAGATGCTGATGGGGACTTACGCCTCGAGGCGACCCTGCTTTTCAATATTTGATGATGATGATGGCACTTTTGATGCCGACGAGACTTCACTAGTTACGATGTCAGTGGCTCTTATTCGTGAGATTTCATCGAACCCGACGTCGACGACTCTTGTTGCTGAGACTGCGCCGAACTCTGCCGACGACTCTGGATCTTGATTTTCGGTGATGGTGGTGGCATTCAATGCTTGGAGACTTCATCGGATATGATGCTGACAGCCCTTATCTTCCTCAGATTATGTCAACATGATCATTGGGGAAATGCTCTTATTTGGGGACTTGATGCTTCATTCTTTGAGAAGACTGCCCATCCTTATTGGGCACACTTAGCCATGCTCCTCCTTGAAAATGTACAAGCTTGAGCCTTTCGAAATAAGTATGGATAAAAGACAAAGGCTCTTTCTTTCCCTAGACCGACCGGATACTAGAGAGAAGAGAGGAATCCTTGCATTTACTCGGGCCCTTAGCAACAAGCATGGAGAAAAGACAAAGGCTCCTTCTTTCCCTAGGTCGGCCGGACACTAGAGAGAAGAGAGGAATCTTTGCATTCACTCCAGCTTTTACAGGCCATGCAGGAAACAAACTTGCTTGCAATTATTGTAGATAGCCCCAAGGCTGATCCGACTTGAGCCTAGGCCGATGAGGGCATGACTTGTGGCTGTGTGAATCCAACTCTTGTGATCATAAATTGGAGCTTCTTCTTGGCCTTTTTCTTGTTTTTTGGATTTTCTTCTTTTTTGTATGCTCAACTTTTATTAACAAGTGATGGCTTCTTCCGCTCTTATTCCTCGGCATGCTTTATTTTTTCTACAAGCTTATTTTTATAGCATGTTGTTGTTGAAACAACTTGCATGCTACTGCTTGTTTCAACACTTTAAGTTGAATTCAAAGTAAATGATACTTCAAATTTTGCTTTAAGCGCATAGACGCCAACATCTTCTTTGCTCATGGTTGCATGAGTTTGGAATTCAACTGGGGGAACATGGATTCTTGAATTTCGCCCGGTCGCTAATCCGTATCAGTCATGTGAAGAATTTATCCTTCGTGTTGGCCAGGTGCAATTCGTGTTTGGCTGAAGAGGATGTTTTCCTTCGTGTCGGACAATTGCCATTCATGTATGGCTATGAAAGATTTTGTCCTTCGTGTTGGACAATTGCCATTCGTGTATGGCGGATGATGAAGATTATGTCCTTCGTGTCGGACAGTCACCATTCGTGTTTGCTGGATGATGAAGATTTTGTCCTTCGTGCCGGACAGTCGCCATTCGTGTCTGGCGGATGATGAAGATTTTGTCCTTCGTGTCGGAAAATCAATTTATGACTTGATTGGATGCTAACTTAACTTCCTAGGGTTGGATTAGAGGTTGCTCCAATCTTGCTCTTAGTGATAAGAAATCATGTCGACCGGTCAGAATGGGATGGCGTACGGGCTTAACCAGCCCCCAGTGTTGCGTTTTGGAGCAACGATGTGGCACTTCTTTGCATTTTTTTTCTTTTAATTTTTTTGATATACAGGTATGCATGAAACTAGTCTACTAGACTCTTACACAAACAATGCATTTTTTTTTTACACAAGTATTTATGCACTTATGCATTTATACACGATCACTGACTTTATGCATGACAGACTGACTCTATGTGACTCTGACACGACTTATGGATACAATGCAAACCTATTATTCTTAGACAGGACACACACATGATGCTTTATGCTTCTATACATGCAACTCTATATGCGAGTAAGCCCCCGACTCTTTATTTAAACAACAACTCTCTAGGACAATGCTTTCCTAAGACAATGTTTTTCTAGGATAATGATCTCCTAAGAAAATGACTTTTTTTTTTTACAATGCTTTCCTATTGAGGTTTAGCAGGTCCGCTATTGAAGTGTAGAGAGAGAGAGAGAAAGAGAGAAGCTTGGAGAGATAGCTGATGTATAATGGGATCAAAGATTAGATCTTGATCAATTACACATCAATGAGAGACGTGCGACCAATCTAGGGTTAGGGTACTTCACGTGAGGATGAGGGTTTGGGAGAGGGAATTCACGTGAAAGACAGGATCTAAGAGGGAAAGAGAGCTTTGTGACATGAGGTCTTTGAGAGGGAGAGCATGAGAGAGATTTGGAGAGAGAGTGACGAGAGATTGAGAGAGAGATTTTGGCGTGAGGCCTTTGTGGGAGAGAGAGAGCATTGGACGTTGGGGAAGAGAGAGGATGAGAGAGTATTTTGTGATTTTGATAGCCTTAGGGTTTTATCTAACTAAAAGGAGAGAAAGATAAAGGGATATTTCAAGGGATCAAACTTGATACAGAAACACCGCAAGATGAAACCCTAAGACTACTTGTTCTTCCACATAGTTACAAAAACACCTTCTAGGTTTCAGAAATAAGCTCTTCCTCACCACTTGATTTGACAAATCAAGATACAATAGAAGAAATTAACGAGGTTCTCACGAAACACTCAAGGAGTAAGCTAAAAGCTTGTTTGTATTCATTATTCAAAACGGGGTTGTTTGAAACGATTACAAGCCTAGCTATTTATAATAGACTCAATCCTAAACATCCTAGGACTCCTAACTTGGCGTGCAAGCCAAGGATTACTACTATATGACGCCTAACTAACCTTATCCTCCTTGGATTAGGATTCCTTATCCTAAGGGGAGTTGATTACAACAATAATAATCCTTCTAGGACTTCGCTTTCCTAATCCAAGATGGATTAGTTACAAAATAAGCCAACCTAATCTAGGATTATCAAGCTTGGCGCCAAAACACACATCACACGCCTATCACACTCCTTCTAGAACATTCTAGGTCATTCTAGACTATTCTAGACTCCTATAACTTGATGTCCAAGTTTATGGGGGCGTTTGGTGCCCGGTAGTTGGTTGTTGGTTGTTTGTAGTTGTTAGCTGTTTGACTTTTGGCTGTTTTGTTAGCTGTTTTTGTCAACTGTTTGTATTAGCTGTTTGTATAAAAAAGTGTTTGGTAGAGTTAGATGTTTGTAGGATGACTTTTTCTCCTAATTTCCAATTGTACCATTGGCTTTATTTTTAGTGTTGTTTAACATTATGATTTTTTAAAATTTATTTTCAGGTTTTTCCGTCCATATTATAATTCATTTTTAGGTTTAACATTATGATTTATATTCATTTTTAGTTTTTTTTAAATCTCGATGTACTTTTACAATTTAATGTAGATATTTTATAATTTATTTGTAGAAATTACACTATTGTAAACAATAGGTATATGTATAATCAATTAGTAACTACATTATCAACATAAACCATAATGACAATATGAGTCTCTTATCCAAATTAATAGGAAAAGCAAATGAACTAGGAGATTTTGAACACAAGTATCATCATACATAAATTAACTATGTGAAATACCTGATAGTTAACTTGGAGAAATGTAGCGCGCTTGGAGAAGGCAAACGGGGAAGCAGATGTTCTTTTGTGTTGCGTTGAGTTGAAGTGAGGGATGAGAGAACATTTAAAAGAACTAAACCTAAATTATTTTATTTGATGACGATTTTTTGTAATTTTTGTGAATTAATTGGTCAATATGGTAATTTAAAATATAAATTGCCAACAGCTATTTACAAAAAGCTACTCATAGTAGCTTTTTACAATTTGGCTTTTTGGGGGCAAAAAGCTAGTATAATCCGCCAATTTACCAAACACCCAAAATTGGCATATTGACAAGTCAAACAGCCAAAAATCCTCCAAAAAGCCATTTTCTGCAAAAAAGTCAACCAAAAAGTCGGGCACCAAACACCCTCTATATATATTACTTGGCATCTCACACAACTAGAAATAATAAAAATACAATATAAAACTCACTAATGATAACTAAATGCTAAAAATGTAAAGTTTAAATCCAAAAGGCCAAAACTGTGAACTTCAAACTGAAATGATCAAAACTATGAAATTTACTTTGGGCTTGAAGCTTGGGCCATGGACGTGAACTTGAACTTGACGTAAACTTGGACTCATTAGGATGTTTGGACATCCTCTTAGAACAAAGAGCATTCCATATAAGTTGGCCTTTGGGCCTCCACCTTGAATCCTTCTTCATTGGCCCTCTTTATCTCCTTGTAGTTAACCTGAATCTCCTTTGTTGGGAACTTGGCGTGGGCCAATTTACATCATTCCCCCATTGTTAAAAAAAGTTTGTCCTCAAACTTGGAGGATCACCTTCTCCAACCTTTTCAAAAACTTCGATTGGCCCATTAGTCTTCTTCACGTGAGCTACAGTCTCCACAGCAGATTGGAGACAAAAAATTTGATCTTACTCACTCTTGTTATGCTCAAGTATGTTGCCAAGGTAGACAACGACACACTTGTTGAATAGGAGCTCCAAAACCTGGTTCATCAATCTCATTACAGTAGAAAGAACATTGGTTAGTCCAGCAGCCATGACTAACCACTACCAACAAAAAAAAAAAGGTCTTTTGCCAACTGGGCTTATCTGTTGGTAAAAGTACTATATCTGTTGGTAAAAAGTTTTACCAACAGATAATTATCTGTCAATAGCCTGTTGGAAATAAACCTGATTGTAAAAGTATTACCAACAGATATTGTAATATGTTGGTATTGCTAACTAATACCAACAGTTTTGTTCTGTTGGTGTTGGGAATTTTATACCAACAGTTAATATTTGTCGGGGATAAGTAACATATACCAACATCTTTAAATGTTGGTAAAAATATTACCCACACACTTTATCTGTCGGTAATACATTTTCCGTCAAATTTCAAAACATTGTCCAACAAATATATCTATTGGTAATACAACTGGTACATTTTTAATACATAGATATCTGTTGGAAATAGTGAAGATAATTTAATGCAATTTATAAATATATCATTACAATATACTGTACCAACATATGATTTGCTCAGATATTTACCAAGTATATATACATATTATTAATAGTAAACAGGAAGACTAGCATAATACACATGCATTTATTAGGGCATAAATCAGGTTACATGACAGACTAAGCAAAGCATAGTCATTATACTATCACAAGACTACAGCCACAAACACAAGTAGGTACGTAGTAACTTCCAGCTATAACATTTGTTTTGTGCTCCGGTAAACACTTGGACTAAGAGTACTTAACATGCTAGCTACAACATTACAATTCTTTTGCCTTGCCATGTCATTCTCCTCATGAGGAAACTCACATAGTGGGCTTCACGTTCAGCCTGCTCGCCTTTTTCATGCCCAGAGATTTGTCCGCCTGAAACGCAATCAAATGGAGGAAATATAACATCAGACCCCGGCATTCTGAAAGAAACGGTAGCATAGTCCGAACAACGAGCTTTGTTGAAGAGTTAAAACAAGGATGGAGCTAGCGTACTTGAGACCAGTAGGAGACCCAAATGTTGCGAATCTCATGGGTGACACGAGGGTCAGAGAGAGCATCTACCCATCTTTGAATGAACATCTCTTGCCTACAATGCCATGTAAATCAAATATGTGAGTAGATCTTTCGCCCTTTTTATCAGGAGGGAAGAAGGTGATTAGGGAAACTCTAGCCTCCTAGATTTCAGCTTCAGCCAGTCCCCCAGATTTCTGAGAAATCAGTATTGAGAAATCAGTTTCTCTGAGAAATCAGTTTCTCTAAGGAACCAGTTTCTAAGATCAGTAGGAGAGCCAAATTCTGAGTGAACCTCGTGCATGATTAATAATATAATAACATATATAATTTCTGAGAAATCAGTTTCTCTGCATTGATGTTTACTAATGGTTAGTTTCTCTTGTCAGCTCCCATCTCTTTCCTCTTCTACCTTAACCAAAACAATGAAAACATGTTGTCAGGAAATAGTATAGAGAACAAAAAATGTCAAACAACAATTTAATCTGTTTCAAAGAAACGAAAAGAAAAAAAAACGGCTGCCTACCTTTGTGGCTATTTGCTGCAGGGTTTCTATAATTTATGAGAAATCAGGTCTCAAATTAGGATCCTGATGTCCGCCCTTCTCTACTAAATCTGCAAGCCTTAGATGCGTATTCTTAGGAATTGGTGGTCAAAGTCCCTAACAATCAAATTTTGGAAAAAAAAAATACGCATCTTTATTATTATTATTATTTTCCCTACAGGTTAGACAGATTCTTGTCTCTTACGGATCAGGGTGAAGAAGATTTACCATCTGGACAACTCCAATCTCTGCTTAAAATGGGGTTAAGTGTGAATATGGAAGCTGAAATTTCAAATGAAACAAAGCTCAAGGACATAATTATACTATTTTTCAAATTCAATACGTCATTAAACTATAGAACACGAAATCAAAGAAATTGAACTGGTAAGGATAGTAAGAAGAGTAGCTACAAAAATTTTAGTTTTGATCCAAGAGCAACAAAAACAAAGGAACATAAAGTCAAGGGAATGAAATAACTAACCAAAAATTGTGATTACTCAAAAGTCACCAGATCCAGTCGTAAAGTCTAATGATGTTTATTGTTTTGCTTGTTTTTCCTGGCTACAGAAAAAAAAAATTGCCCCTTGTTAAGAATTACACCTACTACTACTATCTACTATGTAGCCTCCTTTTATATAAACCATGGTGGTCATGAAAAGAATGTATTCAAATATGTCATGCACTTTGCTAGGTTCCATATAGCTATGCTCAGAAATGCTACAATAAAGCGCATTCAAATATATCATTTCCCCCTTGTTTCTACTGTATTAATCTGATTGGTTGTTATAACAAATTGTTTAGACTATTCTTAATGGATTTTGAAGAGCATATACAATTTTGAGTAAATTCTCATATGAGTAAAAATCTTAAAAATATAACTAGAAAGCATTACCTAGTGCTGATCAATGCTTCTAACACACCAAAATTGTGATTAATCAAAAGTCACCAGATCCTACAATATTGCAGCATACAAAATGAAGCTTTTGTAACTTGATGATGCACGAAGAACATATAAACGAAATGAGCATGATTAAGTCGCAAAATACCCATCAAATCATGCATCACAGTTCCAATTCGTACAAGATAATATGAGCAGAAATTATGAATTTACCTTATGGCAGGAACCCCATTGCACAAGCTTGGCCTTTTGATCACACGAAAGAATTCGAACTTCTACAATCCTCACTCCAGTGAAGCAAATCATAGCAACATAATTGAATATAACTTTGTGAATCAGACATTGTATAGAATGGAGTATTTGTTTGGAAATGAATAGCAAACTGTTTTTTTTTTGGCTTTTTTCTTTCTTTTTAGGATTTATATAATTTATATAATTCATAAAAATTATAAATTATACTAATATTGTGTTCTTCAGTGTGCATACTTTTGTTAGCCATGTTGACAAATTTTGAATGTGACAGTTTCATATTCTAAATTACACGCACAAAATTGGATAAGAATGAATAAAGTTTGATAGTGGATAACTTATCCAGCAAAACAATATGACGGGCTTAACATTTGTAAAATTTATAAGCAAAAGTTCCAAATCCATCACTCTAGCATTAAAAAAAAGCCACCATTTTAGAGAATATTGATAAAACTATATAATTAAAGAGAGACATAGATTAAATGTAAGTTAGGATAGACATAGATATTATTTTGAGCAGATAACATAGACAAGTGTCTAATCTTCAGAACACCCTTGGTAAGGAAATTTATTGGCAGGTCCATAGAATTCCTCAATTGATGCTAACGTCTAGGGTATAAAGAAGACATACCTCTCTTTGAAGAGCTTCATCAAGCTCCTACTTTTCATCTGGTGTAATATCCTTGGTAAGCAACTGTATCAAACAATTCCTTATCCTATACAGAAAACTAGAGAAAATTACCCCACCTTAGGTATGGGAAACTACCAATCTAACATTCATTTGTTCACAATTTGCAAGAACACGCCATAATAAATTGGAAAATTTCAATAACCAATACCGAAATGAGAATGATCTCCGAAAACATACCTCGAATATTTGCATCAAGAATGTCTTGATAGATTTGCTCTTATCCAAAACAGTCTCACTGCCTACTTCAAGACGGCCAATTTGTTTGGGATCAACCTGATACTTCTCAAGGAGTGAGGTCACATCAACTCTTTTCACATTTTCAACATAAAGATATATATCGTCCCGACCCCTATAGCTCTATTAATGATCAAAATAGTCAAAATCAGTAAGTAATTCAAGTTGATCTACTAAATGGGAGTTGATCTTCAAAATCAGAAAGTCCAAACACAATAACTAAGCCAAAGATGTATGCTCCTCCAATTAGTAAACGGGAGTTGATATACTAAATTGTAAGTCAACACCAATGACTGATGAAGATCAACCATTATGAATTGCAAAAACTTTTTAATGATGAACATCAGTGCTGCTTTTCCCATTGCCTTGAAGCAATTTTTCAAATTTTAATGGGTGCATTCAGTTGTTGTAGAATCTCTCCAGGTCTCACTGGGAACCCTCGCACATGAGTAGAAATGACATGCTTGGTATATTTTCTTTTATAAAATAATCAGAAGGCTGATAAGTTTGAAAATGACTTAAAATAACCAAATCAACAACATATCATATTTCAAAAACATTGCCATATTTTTTACATCAAAAAGATGGGGAGTAGTTTCTAGCAAAATATCTACAGACAACAATATTAAGTATAGGTGATCCAATTGAAGTCAAATGCCAAATGGCACCTACAGAGGAAACGGAAATGGACTCATCCAAAACTAGAGAAATTGAACAAGAAAAAACACAGAGATGCGTCTGAAGCAAGTAGAGAGAAGGCGACTAACAGCTGAATCATCCTAAACTACGAACAAAGACGGATCAAAACCTAGAGAAATTGAATAAGAACAAACACAGCAATGCATCTGAAGCAAGTATAAGGACAGATTAAAACCTAATTACGAACAAAGGCAGATTAAAAACTAGAGAAACTGAAAAAGAAAAAAATGCAGAGATGAAAGTAGGGGGAGAATTTGTTTCAGCCAGCGATGCAAGAATTGTCGAATTACCGAATTACATCAGAGAAGCAGAGCATGAACATTTACTGTGGGAATTTGTTTCAGCCTGCGAAGCAAGAATTAGGGTTTGAGAGGGGTTTCTGTGAGTTTCATCCAACGAGAGGTTGCGTTCAAATTTGCAGTTGGAGTTGGGAAGGTAATTTTGAGCCATTTTTTTTATTGTGAACTATCCCACTTAAACGTGCACAATACTAATACCGACAGTAAAGTTTTATATGTTGGCATTGAAATTATTTTACAAACAGATAATAGAAATGTTGGTACTGTTAAAATAATACCAACAATTAAATATTTATCTGTTGGCATTAAAAAATTTTACCAATAGATAATATTAGTGTTAGTAAATTATTAATAATACAAACACATAGCAAATCTGTTGGTAAATACTAAATATACACTTTTACCAACAGATAAAATATCTGTCGCCGACAATCTGTTGGCAAAAGCCATTTTTTTGTAGTGAACCATTCATTGTGGTCTCCTTGGGTTTGGATAACAATGTCCCCTGCTTGGATTCGATCCCATCTTGTCTTTGGTACCCTTATACCCTTTTTGCTCGAAGATCATCAACTTGACTTTGAACTTTTGGAGGGTTACTAGGGTTCACGTGAGTTATAGGCTCAAGATGCTCGTTAGATCTAGGAAGGGGATCGGTTTGGACTTCACGTTGCGGGGGTACTCTCGGGGATATCTCGTCTAGGAAGATATGAGGGTTTTGTTCCTTGGGAAGGGTGACGAGAGGGGGATTGTCGTGGCTAGGGTTCTCATGGTTAGGCCTTTTGTAGCTAGGGTTTGTGTTGAGGCCTGGGGGAATGATCTAATGCTCACTAAACTCAGGGCGTTCAATGGTCATAAAAGTGATGAGATTTTGATCACTCCTATGGGATTTGGATGGTTTGGGTGATTTAAGAGGAGCTAGGGTTACCTTCTTGTTTTTTATCATCGGGGTGTAGGTATTAGCTCTTCCATCATGTGTAACACTCCTGTCAAATAACCACGATCTTCCAAGAAAAATATAACAAGCATCCATAGGTAGTACATCACACCATATTGAATCTTGATAAGACTTTCCAATAGAAAAGCTTACCAAACAGCGTTGATTCACCTTTAAGCCTTTACCCTGGTTGAGCCATTGAACAGTGTATGGCGATGGGTGAGGGCTTGTAGGGAGTTGAAGCTTGTTCACCATAGTAAGAGAAGCTGCGTTAGTACAACTTCCACCATCAATGATCAAAGAACAAACTTTCCCTTGCACAGTGATGTATAATGGGATTAAAACTAGGGCTTGATCAATTACACATCAAAGGGGTGACGTGCAACCAATCTAAGTATAGGGTGCTTCACATGAACTGGGTTAAAGGTGGGGGAGATTCACGTGAAAGAGAGGGAATTTGTGGAGTTTGGAAGGTTTCGTGAGAGAGTATGGATTAGGGTTTGGGAAAGGTGGGATCTTTTGTGAGTTTAAGAGAGGGATGATGATGGACAAATTTGTGAGGGAGAGAGAAAGGGATTGACGTGAGGTAGGGTTTGAGAGAGATTGAGAGAATATGATTGAGGGAATTGGGAGAGGGACGTTTGGGAGAGAGTTGTAAGAGGGAGGTTTGAGAGAGTGAGATTGATGTGAGTTGGGGGAGATTGGAGAGAGATTTGAGTAGCCTTAGGGTTTATCTAACTATAAAGATAGATAAAAGTAACCGGGATAGATCTAGGGATCAAACTTGATACAGAAACACCACAAGATGAAACCCTAGGGCTACTTGTTCTTCCACCTAGTTACAGAAACACCTTTTAGGTTTCAGAAACAAGCTCTTCCTCACCACTTGGTTGCCATACCAAGATACAATAGAAGAGATCAACGAGGTTCTCACGAAACACTCAAGTGGTAAGCTAAAAGCTTGATTGTATTTATAATTCAAAGTTGGATGCCTTTGAGAGGCTACAAGCCTAGCTATTTATACTACTCCTAACCTCCTTAAGGGAGACTCTTATGACGGCTAAAAGACTAAGGAGGTGGACTAGATTGGCGTGCAAGCCATCTAGACTCCTTCTCCTAGACGCCATCTACCTTATCTCCCACTTGGGTTAGGACTCCTTATCCTAAAGGGAGATAATTACAAAAGAGAGTAATCCTTTTAGAACTTGGCTTTCCTAATCCAAGATGGATTAGTTGTAAAATAAGTCAACCCTATCTAGGATTTGCAAGACTTGACGCCTAAGTGTAGACACCGAAATTCGTACCGGCATAATCCCGACTCATTAAAAATATGCAAGTCAGATGGGCCAAGTGATAAACGGGTCATTGGGCCCAAAAGAGCAACAACCCGAGTGCAAGAAAAATAAAGCAGGCCGCGTATAATTATTAAAACCCCTCTGTGTTTTACTTTTAAATGAACAGGCCCTCAAAAGAAGCAGGCCCCGTCGCACGCTCCGGCCCAGAAAAGCTTATAACCCGCCTAGGTTATGAGCGGAGCTCAGCACGACGTCGTTCTCGCCACGTCATCGATCCGTGTGCTGGAAATTCATATAACCCGCCTAGGTTTTAAGCTGTCTGGCGCTAAAATCTGCATGCATGCAATTGGAACCCTTGATCTTTGCCCCACATGTTTGATCTCTCCTTGACCACCCAAAATCCGCCTAGGTTTTGTTCACTGATGGCATGATTTGTGGAGTATGCCCCCCACCATTTCCCTCCAAATCTCACACTCCCTCACATATAAATACCTCCCTGCATTCCACCTTTTTTTCATCAACAAGACACGCAAAAAACTCTCACCATTATTCTCAAACTCTCCACATTCTACTTCCATCTCATAAACTTTCATCATAAAATCACCCTCATAAACTACATCCATATTATACTTCTTTTCATCATCCATAATCCATTTCTCATCCCCTCATAATCACACTCATCACAACCATATAACCATCCATACACCACTTTTCCTAGCCACTCACATCATTTCATCAAAGTTTCAAGTCAAGGGGGGCAACTCAAGGGATCAAGCTCATCATTCCTATCACCTTTAGCAAGGTTTGATTTCTTTGGTTCATGTTGTTATTGTTATTCATGTAATTCTTTCTTTAATGCCTTTACTTGTACATTTTGTAAAATGAAAACCGCATTATTTTTATATTGCGCGATTCGAATAATAATTCCGCGAAATTAATCAAACTTCCCCCCGCTCATTTTCTTTTCAATGTTGGTTTTAGTAGAGTTTGTTTTATAACAGGTGGACTCGAGAGTTCTTATAACTCTCAAATTCGTAACCTTACCCCCGAATCTAAAAATCGGGTTCGTAGACTGGAGTCTTTCTTTTCTTATTTTACGGTTTGTCGGTTTCCTTAAATCGGCTGGCGACTCTTTTACATTTTATAAATTCATTTAAATTATTTAAAATATTTGTTTATGCATAAAATAATTTAAGAAAATAATTTAGTTCATTTCCCTTCACTAATTTAAGATTGGACCCGAGGAAAATGGACCAGAAATTAATAAAACCTAGGCGGGTTTTATTAATTTCCACCCATTTTCTTCTGGCCCAGGGATGCAGACGGCCCAGCCCAGGGTCTGCTAAAACCTAGGCGGGTTTTAGCAGTTTCTAGTGGCCCGTCTGCTCCTCTTTGGGCTTAAATTTAGTGATTGGGCCGGGATTAAATTATTGTTAAATTAATTTGTGTGATTACGGATAATTTAAATAATAAAATCGGGTTTGTAAATAAATAAAGTTTCATCACCCCGAAAATGAATTTCGAAAATTAAAAATATCCTTATTTAAGGATTAAGCAACCTTAGTCGGCTCCCGATCACAAAAGTAGCGCATCGCGGGAAAAGGTTCACCTTTTCCTGGGGTCCTACAGATTGGCGACTCCACTGGGGACTTAAACTTAAAAAGAGGGTAAAACTTGAAAAAATCAAATTGATTTGAAAGTGTAAAAGGGAGAAGTTAATTTATTTCGCGACTTTATTATTCTTTTAGGCATCCCTTGCATACCAGGCTACTAATCGGGTCTTTTGACATGTTAGCACAAAGGCGACGATTTAAGTTACTTAGGATTTCCCTTGAGAGCGGGAGGCCACTACTATGGGGATGAACTCTACATCTCTAAGCATTTGGTCGCTTCTCTCCAGGTGTCACACTCCGAGAGCTTCCTTGAAGTTCTTTGAGAAATACCCCAACTGCTTACCTTATGGTATGAAGAACCGGGGCGAAGGCATGCGGTAGGCTATATAACCCAACCATAAAAGTCCATGAATTTAGAGCCTTGGTTTATGGTACCCCATCATGTGTATGCTATGTGCTATGTGTATCCCTCCCCTTTTCTTGCCTTTTTGTAAAGAGTTGACCCTAGTTTTGAGGTTTTGTTCTAGTCCATATAAAATTCATTGTGTTGAGAAAATGATTATTTATTAATTAATATAATTAACTCAAAGGCATTTTGGTTAGCCCAAGTGGAAGGGCCCATTTATGTTTGAAAGTTGATTATCTTGATTAATAAATAAAAATTGACTCACCTTTGATGATATTATATGACCCTTTATGAAATTCTCTTAACAAAGGCCCAAAACAGATTAATTAAAAGTCCAACAAGGTCAATGGATAGTGACTTAGACTGCATAATAGGTACTAGGCTTGAGTAAATAAATTCGTCGGTTTAATTAATAAATCCATCATATTTAGGGTCGGCATATTGTTAGGCCCAACCATATTGGATTTGTCAATTAAGCCCAAAATTAATTATGCTCTCCTATTGTTGAATTTATCCAGTCCTTTACAATATCCATTTTCCCCGAAAAAAAAAGCATAAAAAAGGAAAAGGTTAAAAAAAAAAAGAGGTCGTCGGTCTTGTCGAGTATTATTCTAGCTCGCATAATAGCCAATATGGTTTAAGCTGTCTGAGTTGTTGGGCCAAGTCATGGATTCTCCTTAAAACGATCGGCTTGTGGATTAGGCCCATCCAAATTGAGAAACACAGACTAAAGCCTATCAACTTATGACATGCTCATTATGTTTGACTTTATTCGGCCCTTTATAATACTCTGTTCTTAGGTCCATATAGAGTTAGGTCATGCACTCCCAAAAGTGGGTGAGTCCCTTGTGTCAGCATATATGTGTCGAGTTGGTTAGGATCATATAGGTCATCTAGGACACACATACATTGGGTAGAACATCTCGGAGTATGTCGTCGAGTGTCTTAACTTTGAATTTCCATGCAGGCATCATTGATGATTGACTCCGAGCCCGCATCCGAGATCCACGAACCGGTCGTTTGATTCCAAACCCTCGCTACTTTCCATCTGCAACCAGTGACTGCATCATGTCTGGAGAGCAATTCCAAGAGATCCCGGTCCAGAGCACCGAAGCCAACATCACAAAGCATCTGGATGACTTTTACACCAAAATGCAAGGTTTGGTATTTGCTAATACCTTAGATCAGGAGCAGAAGATGAGCAAAAGACTGAATGAACAGCAACAAGTGATGGATGGTATGTTGCAAGCCATCACTAAGATTAATACCAAGCTAGGGTTGAATGTTGAAGAAGATGATGAGGAGATACAGGGATATGAGTCCAAACCTGAAATCGTCAATACATCCTGAATTCTGGAGGAATTGGGATATCCAAGACAAAGGTCAATACCTCTGAGACATCTAAACTCACAAAGGACCCTGCTGTTAAGGCCCTTGAACAGAAATTGGAAAGCCTTACTAAAGAAATAAGCACTGTACCAGCCTTTGCTCATAAGTATCTGGAAGTGCCATTGCCTGTCCAGCCAATTCTGAAGATAGCTGATAAAGTTGAGGTGCCAAACATCAGGTTCAAACCCTATGAGAACCCAGTTCATCACGTCGAAGGGTTCATGAGGCTAGCACCATTAAACCGGATTGATGTCGGTTTATACTCTACTGTTTTCCCATCCACTCTAGATGGCGAAGCCAAGGTGTGGTATCACGCTTTACCACCCCAAACGAATGCTGACTGGAATGAATTGTTCAAAGCCTTCATTAATCACTATAGTCGCATCTAGAGGAAGCAAGCTACGGTGGATGACTTGACCACCATGAAGCAACGAGATGACGAATCCTTCCTAGATTACTTTGAGTGATGACATACCAAACTGCCTCACATCAATGAGACAATTCCTCTCCGCCTACATCTGTCTACTTTCAAGCAGGGGCTAAAAGGCAACTTATCCAAGCACTTGGGATACCACGTCATCAAAGACTTTAATTACTTGAAGAACATTTGTGTCCAACTAGAGGCAATGCACAATGATAAGACCGCTTCGCCTGGATGGAAGGGGTCTAGTTCCAATAGGAGGGCTACTAGTGCACCTAGCCACCTACTAAGATTATGGAAACTAACTCCATCCAGCGCAAGGAGCCTATCATTAAAAATATCCTTATTTAAGGATTAGGCAACCTTAGTCGGCTCCCGATCACAAAAGTAGCGCACCGCGGGAAAAGGTTCACCTTTTCCCGCGATCCTACACTAAGCTACTCAACCACACGCCTATATCACACACACACTCCTTCTAGAATATTCTAGAACACCTTAGAATATTCTAGACTAATCTAGACTCCTATTGACTTGATGCTTAAGTTTATAACTTACTTGGTATCTTACATGACTCAAAATAATAATATAAATCACACTGAAACAATTAAAAGCTAATAGAACTAAGTTACATCCAAAAGATAAAAAATGTGAACTTCACTTGGACTTTGTAAAGATCTTGGACATGGACTTGGCGTGATATTGGGCCCAATCTAGGATGTTTGGATATCCTCTTGGAACAAACTGCACACCATATGAATAGGCCTATGGGCCTTTATGCTCAACCTTTCCACTATGGCTTTATCCACTCCTATGTAATTTGATTGGACTTCCTTGGTTATTGGACTTGGCATGGTTAGGTTTCCATCATCCTCTAAGAATCTTGAGTCTCCAAAGGCGAGCCCATGGCTATGTGAGCCTCCATTTCCTTCCATGAACCTAGGGTCCCCAAAAGTGAGACCTAGGCTAGACAGATGTATTTTAGGCGTGGGCCGAGATACATCATTCCCCCCTTGTTGGAAATGGTTTGTCCTCAAACTTGGTGGGAGGAATGAGATCTACTTATTGGTTGGGCAGGGCTGACCTCCATTATCTTCAATGAATCTAGGATCCCCAAAAGTAGAACTGAGGTTAGGTGAATTCCCCTCAGTTAAGGGACGACCCTCTTGAATTAGTACAACTCTATTTCCAACTCCAGAAGCATCACACTCGACCTCAAACTTCTTATCAAAGCTTGGTAGGATAGGACTGGTGCAGTGCAGAGTTTATTGTTGATGAATTCGATCGCTTGCTGGGCAGCTTGAGACCATGAGAACTCCTTGGATTTCCATAGCTCGGTCATAGGAGATAAAATAGTATTGAAATTCTTCACAGACCTCCTATAGAGAGAGGCCAAGCTGGGGAAGCTTCGATCATCATGAGTTCTAGTTGGAATAGACCACTCCTTGATAGCTTTGTCTCTTTCTTCATCAACCTTGAACACTTCAGGCGAAAGAGCATAGCCAAGAGAGACTATGTTGTTGATGAAGACGCCATACTTGGGTAGATTCTGATGTAGATTCATGTGAGCTAAGGTCCCCAAAACAGATTGGAGGTGAAAGATGTGACCTTTTTCACTCTTACTATTCACAAATATATCACCCATGTAGATAACAATACAGTTGCTAATAAGGGGCTTCAAAGCCTGATTCATTAGTCTCATAATAGTAAAGAGAGCATTAGTTAGACCACGAGGTGTGACTAACCATTCATAGATTCCTCCTTTGGTTTTGACAACAGTGTCCCCTTCTTGAATTCGAATATGGTTGTACCTACTTCTTAGATTAACCTTGGGTACCAAATAGCTCTTCCACTAGATCTTCAATTCTAGGAAACATGTACTTGATGGGACTCTTGTTGTTGCACAGACGTTGGTTTCCATCTTCTTTTGGAACCAAAAGGGTAGGAATGGCGCATGGACTGAGATTTTCCCTAATCATACTTGTCTTCAATAATAATAAAAATTAATTTGAAAAATACAAAGAAATAATTATCATCTTTTAGCTACTTTAATAGTTTTCTAAGGTAATTATGTTGTTTTTATTTTTATGTTATGTCATTAAAAACCATTTTTTAAAATTAATCATTTTTAAAAAAATGACTTATCTTCAATAATAATAAAACTTAATTTAAAAAATACAAATAAATAAATTTATAATTACAATAAAGTGGACTCCACAAATTGATATTTTAAAATGAAAAAGTAGGAATAAGTTTTTATTATTGTAGAAAAGATTTTTGGACGTCAATAATACCAACTTTGGGGTTATTGAATACTAATAATACAAACTATTTTCTTGGACACTGGCAGTACCAACTATCGTCCTATTTTCCTATACCGGTGCATTGCCGAGTTATTATGGTTTTAACTCATCAGAAAGATGACGTAACTCCATAATGTGTAACATGGAACACAGATTAGTATCTACGTCAACATTTTCTACACAAGCTCTGTGTAAAACCCCGAAAAATCCAAAGATGTTGACCGTGACATCGTTAGTAAATTAGGTTTGACTTTGTTATTTATTGTTATTCGTTTGTGTTTATTTTTGCTAACACTTGAGCTCGTAGGATCGTGAGATACTAACAAGGGTATATCGGTAATTTCATGGGTTTAGTATTATTGGTTTTACTCTATTTTAGTATTATTATTAATATTTTTGTGTTATATGAATAATTACGTGAATATTATTTGCTATGTGATTCTATTAATAATAGTATTTTTAGTATTAGTTTTATTATTATTATTACTATTATTATTATTATTAGTTGTTTTAGGAAAATCAGTTTTTAATTGTTTTAGTGTTGGGTTGGGTTAGGATTAAGAGTAGATTAATTGGGCCTTAATTAGGTGTTAGTATAAAAACCACTCTTTCTCTCTTAAAACCCTAATAACAACCAAACCCTAACCCTACACTCCTCTCTTTCTCTCTCCCTGTGTCTCTGCCGTCCCAGCCGCGCCGCCACCGCTAGACCGCCGGCGCTGGACGCACCACCACCATCCTCCCTCTTGTCTCTCTTTCTCTTTCTTTCCCTGACTCTCTCAAACCCACCTTTCTCTCTCTCTCGCCTTCTGCCACCGTGACGCCACCGTCCACACCACCGGACGCCGCCGCGACCACCGCCACACCCAGCCGCTCGTCGCTCCCACCCAGACGCGAACGGGGTCGAAGTTCAATTTCTTTATTCTTTGCTTCTTGTTATTCTTGGTTCTTGATCGGACCACCGTCGTAGCCTTGCTGTCGCCGCCTCGACCGCCCGCACTCTGGCATGTCGGAAAAACCCGTGCCCTAAACCCTAACGTAAAACCCTAATTTTTCTTTCTTTGAAACTTTTCTTTTTCTTTCTTTGTCTCTGATTATTATCATTATTATTGTATTATTATTACTGTTTCTTTTGTTAAATCTTGTAAATTTGGGTAATTAAGGGTGTAAATTATTAGGTTGTTGTTTGTAACTAAATTGTTCTTGTATTGTTTTTATTTACATGTAATTTGTCTAATTCTTTATATGTAATCTTGTATGTTTTAATTTGGTGTATTAGGGTTGTAATAGTTGTAGTAAAATTATTATTGTTCAATTGTTTAAGATACTTGTTTCTTGTGAATTATGTTAGGGTTTTAAATAACAATATTAATGTATGCACGAATTCGTAAAGTTTAATTACCTAGTTTAATTCTTGAATTATTAGTTAAGTTTTCAAATATTCTTTAATTCAATCATGCTTAAGGTTAATCTGTTAATAAGTTAGGTTGAGATTCTTGTTTATTAATTCTTGGTTCTTGATTGAATCTTTGTTTAAAAGAAATTAGTTTTGTTTAGGATTCTTGATTGGTAGGTTGAATGTTTATATGTACTTTAATTTATTCACATGTTCTATAAGACCTTTCTTGATTCTTGATTAAGAAATTCGTACTTTATAATTATTCATGTTGTAATTAAAGGGTCTTGAAGTAGTATGTTTTAGATTTCATGTGTAGGATAATGTTGTTAATGTTTCATGTGTTATATTTTGGTATTAGTGATAGGGAATTTGATGTTTGGACTTTAGATGGTTTAAACTAATTACCTTGGACCCTACCTACTGTTTTAGGCCCAAATTAGAACCCCGGGACCCAATGGTGAAAGTTAGAACCGAATTTATAATTTTAAATAAGAACCGGGATCAGGACAGTTTCGTTAGTGTCTAAAGATCGGGTCACCACGGTTAGTGTAGTTGTCTTTTGATCGAACCCTTTGGACTGGAGCTTCCCTTAAATGTTAGCTTTGATAGGAATTTTACGGACCGGAATTTGGAATTTTATAATTCGAGTTATACCCCGATTACCAGACCTAGGTCAGATCTGGACAGTTTGGGAAGATGACGGTTTTTGAGGACCTTAAAGCGTGTGTTGGGTCTCGAGTTCAACTTAAGAGTTTTAGTAGACATCCCGAGGTTTCCGAAAAGTCCAAAACCAGACCCATAGGATGTCGGGAAGTCAAATTACGACCCTTTTTATGTGGATGCTGTAATCTATTTTGTTAATGTTTATTATTAATAAAAGTGTTGTGTGAAAGTGATGTTTTGAGCTGGTTATGTGATTATTTGGAATGTATTAAATGTTTTAAAGTGTAAATTCATGATTGATAGGAACCTATAGTGTTCCTAGGGGAGGGTTAGGTAGAAGGTAGTTAATGCTAACTTTGAAAGGCGCGTTTTGATTAGAATAATTATTCTATTTTAGGCCCAAGCTAACTCGCGTCGTTAGTGAGCTCAAGTGTGTTCGTTTTTGCTGTGAAGTGAAGCTAACCAGGTAATGTCTATGCTCTAATCCCCACTGGGATGCTCTTTAAATGTGTTTTAATGTTTTCTAATCTGTTTTGAGAATTGCATCCCGAAAGGGGACTTTTGTGGAAATGTGTATAGTTTACGTGGGTAGGATGATGCTAAGGTTGAGATGCTGCTGGGTAGAACAAACTAATGGTAAGTGTTTGTGAGTAGCCTTTAGGTGTGGTTTTGTTGGTACGTACGTAGGTTGATTATATCTAAGTATCATTTCATTATTAGTATTATGTGTTGTTCTTTTGGAGTACTGTTATAAGTAGTACTAAACTTATTTTATTAAATTGTGTTTAATTGTTTTAAGACCCTAAAAGTGTATTTTAGGGGTTTAAATACTAGAAAAAAGAGAGAGAGAGTTTTAAACCATAGAATAGATAGTATTGCATGTGGTTAATAATTATTTCATATAAAAAGTATGGTTTTTGGGTGTGTTTTATGAATATATTTGAGTTACTAGTTTGCTAAAGTTATGTCCAAAATTATGTCAGAAGTAATCCAAGTAGTGTTTTACAATTCCTTTTACTAAGGTTTTAGCCGTTAAATTAAGTTTTACACTTTACTTTTTTTTAGTTTTATTATTATGTTAATTATCAGCTTGTTAGGTAAAAAGTTCTACTTTTGATAGTGTTAAAATTGTAACTAGAACCTCGTTGTTTTGTCACATTCCTCATCCAGTTTGGATGTTGAAAATTTAGTCTTATTTTAA
Source organism: Portulaca oleracea (assembly GCA_029582165.1). Taxonomy (NCBI): domain Eukaryota; kingdom Viridiplantae; phylum Streptophyta; class Magnoliopsida; order Caryophyllales; family Portulacaceae; genus Portulaca; species Portulaca oleracea. The sequence continues at coordinate 32,441,201 of CM055870.1, read as the reverse complement.
TTGTTAGTTTATTATGTGTTTAATGGCTTGGTTGGGTTATAGTTAATGCGGTTAATTTGGGGATTTTGTGTTAGCTTTAGTTAGGGTTGACTTTGGTTCTGTTAGGAGGTGAAGTGGGGTGTATTTGACTTTAGTTCAATGTTTTAGACCCAAGTTAGGACCCCGGGATCGAATGGTGAAAGTTAGAACCGAAATTACAAATTTATTAATAACTGTTAACGGGACAGTTATGCTAGTGCTCAGAGATCGGGTTGCCACGGCTAGTGTAGTTACCTTTTGATCGAACCCTTTGGACTGGAGGTTCCCTTAGATGTTAAGAACCATAGGAATTTTACGGATCGAACGTTTAATTTGTATAGCCCGAGTTATAACTGTTTTATCAGAACATGTCAGAACTGGACCAATTGGGAAGATGGGTGTTTTTAGAGTCCTTAGGGAATGATTTGGGCTTTGCCATCAACATAGAAGTTTTAGTAGACGTCCTGAGGTTTCCGAAAAGTCCAGAACCAGACCCGTAGGGTGTCGGGAAGTCGAGTTGTGACCCGTTTTATGTGAACGTTATAATCTGTCCTCTGTTTGCTTTTATTTATGAAAATTGTTGAGTAAATTTTATGTGTGAACTTGTTCCTTGAATGTGTTAAATATAAACCATAAATGATAGGAACCTAAGTGTTCTTAGGGGATGGGTTAGGTAGTTGATAGTTAATACTAACTTCGTTAGAACGCGTTTTGATTAGATAATTATTCTTATTCTAGGCCCGAGTTAGTGCGTGACGATAGTGAGCTCAAGTGTGTTCTCCTTATTGCTGTACTGTGACGTTATTCAGGTAATTGTCTATGCTCTAATCCCCATCGGGATGCTCTTTAAATGTGTTTTGATGTTTTATAATTTATTTTGAGAATTGCATCCCGAAAGGGGACTTTTGTGTAATTATGACCATCTGTTTTGGATAACTGTTTGTAATTGTTGTACCTTGTTTTATGAGTGGAGAAATTGAGATGGTCTTTTATAAGTGGTTTTATTATTGATTTTGATAATCTGGGTTGGGTTTGACTTAAGAGTGTGAGATGAGTTTGTTTAATAAATTAATAATTCAAAGTGGAAACATTAAGCGGGTTGTTGATTTGATGCCTTTGACAGGTTAATTTTTTTTTTGCGGGTAATAACCCTGAGACCAGGATTCGATGCCTGTATGGGTTATGTGCCAGGAGATCAGGGTGTCATCCCTGATATAGGATAGATGTTATGATGCCTTTGGTGGGCGACTGTTTGATGCCTTTGAGAGGCTAATATTTATGCGGGTGATAACCCTGAGACCAGGATTCGATGCTTGTATGGGTTATGTGCCAGGAGATCAGGGTTTCATCCCTGATATAGGATAGTTGTTTGATGCCCTTGGTAGGCGATGTTCTTTATGGGATAGATATCCACCGACTTAAAATATGGATTGGATGGGTTGAGGAAACAGTATGGGATTAAAGGTTTGTAAAACGTTTGATTTGATCCCTCTCCCCAAAATGAATTGAAATGAACTTAAACTGTTTTAAACGTTAGGGGTAGACATTATTGAGATTTCCCCCTCATTTTTTGAAATGTTTTGTTTTCAGGTGAAGATCTAAATGCTGGGGACTAGAATTACAAGTGAGGACGACGAGTCTAGAAGTCCTTGAATCTTTTTATATTGTTTTCGTTATGAAATCTTAAAGTTTGTTTTGAGTTGTTAGTAGTTACCGTTAGCAGACAGTTATGTTTTCCTTTCTCGCCTTGTATTCCTTCGGGGATACGGCAGTGACGCCCAAACTAAATTTGAAGTCTTCCGCTAAGTTTTGTCTGTTAACGTTAGTTTGACTTTGACTTTTCTATAATTGAATTTCCGGGGCGTTACAGTTTGTATTTGTTGTGCTTTGATTTTATTGAGTTGAGAAATTGGATGATCTTTTATTAGTGGTTTTATTATTGGTTCTGATAACTTGGGTTGTGTTTGACTTGAGAGTTGTGAGCTGAGTTTGAATAATATACTAATAACTCAATTGAAACATTAAGCGGGTTTGTTCTGTTGATGCCTTTGGTAGGCGATTTTTGATGCCTTTGGTAGGAGGTTACTTTAATGCCTTTGGTAGGCGGTTACTTTGATGCCTTTGGTAGGCGATTTTTGATGCCTTTGGTAGGCGATTATTGATGCCTTTGGTAGGCGATTATTATATTTATGCCTTTGGTAGGCGATTATCTTTGATGCCTTTGGTAGGCGAATGTTTTGATGTCTTTGGTAGGCGATGTTACTTTATGGGATTTGATATCCCTCCCGCATAATAAAATGAATGGGTTGGGTTGAGGAAAAAAGTTAAGAGATTAAAGGTTTGTGAAATGGTTTGACTTGTTCCCCCTTCCTCAAATGAATTGAAATGATCTTAACTTGTTTTTAACGTTAGGGGTAGACATTATTGAGATTTCCCCCTCATTTTTGAAATGTTTTGTTTTTAGGTGATGATCAGTATGCTGGGAACGGGAATTAGAAGTGAGGACGATATGCCTATGAGTCGTTAATTTTGTTATGCTTCTTTTTTGAAAGACTTGAAGTTAGTTTTGAGGTTTATTTCTAAGTATGAGTTTGTTAGTTGGTTTGCCGTTGACAGACAGTTGTAGTTTTCCTTCTCGCCTTGTATTCCTTCGGGGATACGGCAGTGGCGCCCAATAAGAGTTTGAGTCTTCCGTTAAATTTTGTCTGTTAACGTTAGTTTGACTTTGAGTTTTCTATAATTGAATTTCCGGGGCGTTACACTCTGCCTTCCACGTCACGCGTTATGTAGCTACATCATCTTTCCATGAGTCAAAACTGTACCAAATCGGTAGTGTACTGTTGGTAAGAAAAAGGTCGATAGTTGGTACTGCCAGTGTCCAAAAAAATAGTCGGTAGTATTAGTATCCAATACCCCGAAATTAGTATTATTCACGTCCAAAATATGATGAAATTTTATAAAATAAAAATGATGAGTGATAATGGAAGGAGTTGGCGCACAATACACTTACACTTCAAAAACAGGATCACCATTAGACTTGCTCGTGTGATTTTATCAAAACCTCATATGCCATTTTTTGGTTCTTTTCATTAAAAAATAAACATCTGTAGATTTTAAATAAAACATTCAACTGCATTTTTTGGCCACTTTCTACTCTCTCCACTAGTTGGCTACCACTTGGTCAATTACCCTAATTCCCTCGGATTTTCAGGAAGAACTTTGAATTTTCATCAATTTCCTTTGTCTCCCCTTTTTTATATTTTTGTTTGTGAAAAACCCACAGCCAAAAATGAAAAAAGGAAGCTGAAAGTAATCATAATAATTAGTAGTAATAATTTCCAGAATAGTGTTTGGTATTAAAAGACAGTAACAAAAGTGGGGTTGTACTTATTCAGTTTTTTTGATCAATCAAAACCTCAATCTTTCTCTCTCCTCTGCTCTGTGCAGCCAAAGTCCATCACACACAAAAACCCTAACACACTCACACGCAGAGGGGTTCTTGTAATAAGAAGGGAACCCCCCATACCCAATAGCCGCCTGAGTTCATCTTAGAACTTGAAAACTTGTCGGATCTCCCATCACTCACTTTCTCTATTTTCCTCTTCCTGTGACATACTATTCATCAAACATGGCGGACGCTGTTGCTTGATCATCATCATCATCGGTTAAACAAACCCAGATAAACTCTTCTCTTCTCTTCTCTTCTCCTTTCCTTTCCTTTACTTTTATTTTATTCCAGGCTTAGTTAATTGGGGTTGAACTTAAAACGTAATTGTGAATTTGTTGATGCCTGATCATTGATAAATTAATTTAGGAGCTTATGTTTTGGTGGTAGCTGTAAATAATCGGTTTGAGGAAAGTTTACTACATCTTGATATGTTATTTGGAGTTATTTAGAGTTTTGAGTTAGAGGGTTAGGTGTGGTATTATAGTTAGGAGAGAATGATACCTGAATTGGGTAGGAGAGCTGGGATCGGTGAGGGTTCATTTGGTGATGAGTTGGAGAAAGAGATAGGGATGTTGCTCCTCGAGCAGAGGCGGCAAGGGCAAGGCCAAGACTCAGCCGCCAGTGATCGTGAGCGTGAGCTCAATATCTATAGAAGTGGGTCAGCCCCTCCTACTGTTGAGGGTTCATTGACTGCTGCAGTTGGGGGACTCTTTGCTAATGGTGCTGCTGGTGGTGCTGGTGGGTTTTCTGATTTTGCTATGAGTAAGAATGACAACGGGGTTATTATGTCTGAAGATGAGCTTAGGTCTGACCCTGCATATTTATCCTATTATTACTCCAATGTCAACTTGAATCCGAGGTTGCCACCTCCCCTCCTCTCAAAAGAGGATTGGAGGTTTGCTCAGAGGCTACAAGGCGGAAGCTCTGTGCTTGGTGGAATTGGAGATAAGAGGAAATTAGCCAAGCCTGACAATAATAATCCTCCTGCTCTTGCTCCTGGTAGGTCACTCTTTTCAATGCCTCCTGGGTTTAACTCCAAGAAAGAGGAGAGGCAGCTTGACCCAGACAAGCCTCACGGATCGGCTGACTGGGGTAAAGACGGCCTGCCCGGCCTACCTGGTATTGGACTTGGTGCTAAGCAGAAGAGTCTAGCCGACATATTTCAGGTAATCTTCTAATTGCTTTTCTTCCATGCCTCTCTTTTAGTCATTTCCTCATCTTGCTTTTGTCTAGTTGTTGGTTATGTTGTCCTTGCCATCTTTCTTACCTCCTGCATCAAACACTATTGCCATATTTGTTTTCTCCTTATAGTGAGTTGTCTTGTACAAAAATAAGGTTTTCCTCAATTTTTACTTTTTCTGAAAGAAATTTTGGAGTGTTGATCCTGCCATAATTTAGTCTTATAGTATCCTTGTGGATTTTGCTATGCTATGACTTTCCTTTTCCAATTGCGCCATTCTTGGATGTTTGTCATCCTCGTTAGTTGTTACTAAAGTGCCTTGTCTAACATTTTGTGTCGCAATGAGGCTAGCTGTAGCAAAGGTTAGATCCTATTTGCGTTGCTTGTCGAAGTGAGAAGGAAGGAAGCACCAGTAAAGAGACTAGTCATAGCTTTTCCTGTTAGATATTAGGTTCACGGCAGTATAACTTTTTAAAAAAATTCAGATCTAATTCCTATTGTCTTTTTGTATGTTTAGGTTATTTTGTGTTCGTTGACATTTAAAGCATTGTCATTTGTATTTTCTTTGAAGTATTATTGCTTTTACGGATAAAAGTATGGCCATCACATTGAGACTAGAAGGTATCATAGTGGTCACCGAGCATATCCAGTACTTGCATTTCTTTGATATCTAAAATGATTGTTTTACGTAGTTGTATTTCTTTCAAACTTTTTGTGCTGTTGGATTATTTCTGACACTTCCATTCACATGATATTGAAATTGGGTTCCCCCCCCCCCCTTTTAGAAACGCTTTATCTCTGTTGAATTGTTTCTCCTTGCAAATTTTTTTGTTTATCAGGGTATGGCACACTGTTGTCACCTTATTGGGATAAAGTGTTTTCTGAGGTTGTGAGAGATCACACTGCTTATTTGGTTTTGCAGGAATTAAATTTGTTTGTAGTGCTGGCCTCCAGTGGATGCTTTTGTTTTTATTCCCTCTCTTTGTTAAGCTTCTATTTGCTGCGGCTCCTGAAACTAAGTAGTTTGGGATTATTCTCCATGTAGCATACTTCTTAAATGTTCTTTGTACTATCGTTGTGTCACATATGAACATGCATTTATATGTTACTGGGTTTTCCTGGATTGTCATTTCATCACATGCACTTGTCTGATCTCATAACAATTTATCTGCATAGGATGATTTGGGACGTTCTAATCCTCCCTCAAGACATCCTTCTCGTCCAGCCAGCCGAAATGCTCTTGACGAAGGTGGTGATGCGTTAGGTTTGGCTGAAGCTGAGCTGGCTCATTTACGGCGGGAGGGTGCTAATCTTCAGGGCTCTTCTTCCTCCCAGAACGCAGCTGCTTCTGCCTCTTACAGCTACGCTGCTGCTCTGGGTGGGTCATTATCTAGAAGCACTACGCCTGATCCTCAGCACATAGCTAGGGCTCCTAGTCCTTGCCCCACTCCTATTGGTGAAGGGAGAGGAGGAGCATCAAAAAAGAGTGTCACTGCTCCAAATTCATTTAATGGCATGCCATCCGGAATGAGTGATTCCTCTGATCTGGTGGGTGTTCTGTCCGGTATGAATCTCTCTTCAAATGGTAATATTGATGATGAAAATAATTTGCAGTCACAATTTGAACGAGATGGTTCTGATCACCGTAACTACCTTTTCAATTTGCAAAGTGGTCAGGAGCATGGTAAGCAACATTCATACATGAAGAAATCTGAATCTGGTCATTTGCGTATGCCTTCTGGTCCTCAGTCTGCTGCTAGAGGTAATTTAGACGGGCCAGAACCTAGAGGGCACCAGGTTGAGCACCTAAAATCTTCCGTCAACTCTGGTGTTATGTATTCAAAGGGTTTGTCACCATCCTCTTTAAATGGGGGTGCGTTTTCTCCTCATTATACCCCTCTAGATGTTAGTGGCTCAGCACTAGCAAATTATGGCTTGACTGGGTTTTCCTTGAATTCACCAGTGCCATCATCTATGATGGCTAGCCAGCTTGGCAACTTCAATCTTCCTCCATTACTGGAAAATGTTGCTGCTTCAGCTATGGGAGCTTCTGCTCTGGATTCAAGGGTATTGTCTGGTGGTTTACCTTCTGGAGTGAACTTGACTGCTATGGCTGAGCCTGGTCGAATGGGGAATCAGATGGCAGGGAATGCGTTACAGGCATCTCTGGCTGATGCAATGTATCTTCAATACCTGAGATCACCTGAGTATGGTGCTCATGCTACTGCTCTTGGTGATCAAATTCAAGATAAGTATTATTTGGAGCTTCTTCAAAAAACATACCTTGGATCTCCAATGTCACCTCAGAAATCACAGTTTGGTGGTCCTTTGGGAAATAAAACCAGTGCCAATCATGGGTACTATGGAAATCATGCGTTTGGGATCGGGATGGGATATCCTGGTAGTCCATTGGCAAGTCCTGTTGTTCCAAGCACAACTCTTGGTAGTCCTATCAGGCATAATGAGTTGAACATGCGCTTTCCTGGTACAGTAAGGAATTTAGGTGGTGGGGTGATGGGACAATGGCACATGGATGGGAGCTATGGATCTTCTCTCTTGGAGGAGTTCAAGAGCAATAAGACCAAGTGCTTTGAGCTTGCAGAAATCAAAGGCCATGTTGTTGAGTTCAGGTATGTCATATTCATTCAATCCTTTGATTTGAAGTCCTAATATAAGATTTCTTGATGAATATCTTATTTCAACAGTGCGGATCAGTATGGAAGTCGTTTTATTCAGCAAAAACTTGAAACTGCTACAACAGAAGAGAAAAATATGGTCTTTGAGGAGATTATCCCTCAAGCTCTATCCTTGATGACTGATGTGTTTGGCAATTATGTGATTCAGAAGGTAATTGGCACTTACATAGTGTCCTGCTTATATATAGCATTGTAAGAAAGCCAGTTATGACCTCTGCTCAGCCTTCTATACATTGTCATATATTGATGTCCTATATTTGGTGCATTTTCAGTTTTTTGAGCACGGGATGGAACCTCAAAGAAGAGATCTAGCGGGGAAACTCGATGGTCATGTTTTGACTCTAAGCCTGCAGATGTATGGTTGCCGTGTTATCCAGAAGGTATTATTGATCTCTACTTCTGCTGGGATTTAGCATAAGTGGCTTCCCGCCGGTGTGGGGGGGGGGGGGGGGGGGCCACCCCGTCATATATCATGCATCTGTTCCCAGTCTCAATATACTCTATATTTGATCCACTTGTAGTCTTTCTTCCTTGTTCTTTAATATTGAAACTAGGAAATAGATGTAATTGGCATTTCAAGAGGAATTATGTGAGAAGCCATACTCTACTGGTGACATTTCTTTCTAAAAAAATATTTCGGATTACTTTTATAGGCTATTGAAGTTGTTGATCTGGATCAGAAGATTAAAATGGTTCAAGAGCTTGATGGCCATATAATGCGATGTGTGCGTGATCAGAATGGAAACCATGTCATCCAGAAGTGTATTGAATGCGTACCTGAGGAACATATTCAGTTTATAGTTGAATCATTTTTTGATCAAGTTGTTACTCTTTCAACCCATCCATATGGGTGTCGTGTGATTCAGGTTGGATAACTAGTTGCTAGACTGATACACTGCTACTTTCCTTTACTAGACTTACTGTACTGATTACTGATTGGTTTAGTATTTACCCTGGGAGTTGTACTGTACTGATTACTGAGTTGCCTTTGCTTCGGCTTACAGAGGGTGCTGGAGTACTGCAAAAACCCAGAGACTCAGAGTAAAGTTATGGATGAGATTCTGGGCTCTGTTAGCATGTTGGCACAAGATCAGTATGGCAACTATGTGGTCCAGGTATGTCATTCCTACTATTGGTTATTTGGGCTATAAGATTCGTAATGTGAGTTCTTAATTGGTGCAACAATACTGAGCATGGATTCTAGTGGATGAGGTTAGGAGAGAAAATGGATGTATGAATTTTACCATTGGAAGAAAGACCATACTGTTTCGGGGTTATCCATATGAAACTTTCAGTTGCAATTTAGAGTACACAGAGATATGTGATAAATAGGCCGAGGAAGTAAAAGTTGGCTCAACATCCAAGAAGCAGTTAGACTACAGATGTATAGAGGAGAGGTGATACGCATAGTGGGATTTTCTTTTTTTTTTTTTTTTGGGGTGTTGGGGGGGGGGTGTTAAAAATGGCTGTAATAGTGCAATTGACAGAGCAAAGTACTAATGCAAGCCAACAAAGGCCGTGAAAGAGTTTTAGAACTATACATAGGTGGACTTTTTATCTTTAGTAACTCACATGATTCATTTATGAATAGTCCCTTCGAGGACCATTTCCTTATAGGTGGCACAGTTAACTCTTCAAGACATGTTTACTTTCGATGCTGTGCTAGCTCCTCTTCTTTCTTTTTTATTATTCTTACATGGTTGGATTTGCCTTCACAAATTTATTGTAGAGATTTCTGCAATACATGGCTTGTAGCTAAGCTTGATTGCTCATCAACTTTTGTTTTTTGGGTACTTGGCAGCATGTATTGGAACATGGGAAGCCACATGAAAGAACAGCTATTATCAAGGAATTGGCTGGGAAGATAGTCCAAATGAGCCAGCAAAAGTTTGCATCCAATGTGGTGGAGAAATGTCTGACCTTTGGTAATGCTGAAGAACGGGAGATTCTTGTAAATGAGATGCTTGGCACTACTGATGAGAATGAGCCTCTTCAGGTCTGTTAAATTTCTTCTCATTCTGTGATGTAAGAAGAATGACTCTTTGAAATAACTGAATATGAGGTCTCATGGGCAAGAACACTCTTCGTATGATGTAATATGAGGTCTCATGGGCAAGAACACTCTTCGTATGATGTACCGGTTGAAACTGGTTGTACATGTTAGCTGAAACTAGATCAAAACATTTCTGACTGTTGGGAATTGATATTTGATGCATCCACTTGGAAATTTTAGTTATGTTTATGGCATTAGATTTATTGAGAACCTTGGACAATTGGCATGGAACCTAGTATAGATGTATCCATCTCTGTTGTGGTAGATCTACTTTATAATAAAGTTGTAGTTGCTTAGCTAAAAAGCAAAATTTAGTCAAGTTTTCAGCCGTGATTTCAGTGTACTGGAGCAAAATACCTCTTAAACTCCTTTTTTATCCTCCATGTGAAGTAGCGGGCAATCAACAGTTTAGTGGTGAGACTGTTGTGTTGTGCCCCTCAGCTTGTGCTTAGTTCGGACTTTTGGGTTATGGGCGTGCATTTGGATCTAAGCTATGGTTGTGGTTTTGGGGGCATCTATGTGCGTTGTTAAGTTGTGAAGCCCTGGACATTGGACAATGTTGTGTATGCTTAAAAATTGTATGCTTTCTTATTAAAGTGGAAATAGCTAAATGTTCATGGTAATTTGAAGTATTTTTGTAGAGGGGTTGATCTTAACCCTGTTCACTACTTAAATATGCTTGAGAAGAAAGACCAGTGCTACAGTTGCGTTGTGTTTCAGTTTTGGACAGTAATTATGTGTTTAGTTAATTGATCAGGGTACTACTCTATATAGTTCGCTGCGATATGTAATGAATGTGTTGGCCCAACTTGGTTAATTCTATCAAACACAATGAAATGAGCTTTATGATGGTTTTTGTGTATGAAAGTTGAAAGTGGAAAATGTGTTGTAGAACTCTCTAACTTTCAGGTTTGGCAAGGTCCATCAAGCTATTGACTATTTGACTCCACCTTTGCATAAAGATGTTTCCTTTTCTATCTGCTGGAATTTGGGCCCAGTTGGAGTTGAGACTGTTGTGTTTTTTGGCCTATGTGATTTTTAGTTGCTATTTATTGTGGTTGTTTCCTTTCCAGGTTTTGTTTGTTCATTGTTCATGAAGAGGACGTGAGCCAATCACACATTTTACATGAGTTTTGCGGCTTTTCATGCTGTATTTTGAGTTGGTTTCGATTAGTTCTCTGATGATTGTTTCGTTGTCTCCTGAGGGAAATTTTCTCTAATCCTGTGATAGCCGTGTATCGGACCTGACTTTGACAAATTTCAGTTTGTCATTGTGAATTTGTGATTGCCATGTTCTGTTTCTGCACTGCATATGGAGCGCGCCAGTGCTTTGTCCATGACATGAGTCAATCCGATCTTAGAGGAATTTGCTGACTTTTATTCCCTTTTGCTAATCCAGGCAATGATGAAAGACCAATTTGCAAATTATGTTGTACAGAAGGTGTTGGAAACCTGCAGTGATCAGCAGCGGGAGCACATCCTATCACGAATTAAGGTTCACCTGAATGCTTTAAAAAAATACACTTATGGGAAGCATATTGTTGCCCGTGTAGAGAAGCTTGTTGCTGCAGGAGGTACGAATTGTTGTCCTTCTTTAATACTTGCATTTACAATTGGTCATTCTAGGGCTTTTTGTTTGGACACTAGACACTGCTCGCTGTTTACTTGACTGTATGCTTCTTTTTTAGCCCTAGATAATGCTGGGTTTGAGTTTAAGGCTGAACCTGAATGCTTTGAAAAAATACATTGTCTTACTGAACCTGGAAATAGTCTCTCTGCTTGTTGGGCTTTGAGTTTAAGGCTGGGCTATTAAAAAGTCTAGGTTCCACAAGCCCTCCTTCAGTAAGGTCCACTCTGTATTTCTTTAATCACATTTTTCATTACTCTCTCTCAATAGTTATAACTTATACGGTGCATATGTTTGCATTGTGCACGGTGGAAACCTTAGAGAAAAGATGCACTTTGTCATAGAAAAGATACGCTACAATATCACCATTGCTGCAATGATAAGGGATGCTGGATGCACTTTGACATAGAATAGATGCATATGGACACAGGAAAGATACACTTCGTCAAAGAAAAGATACATTAAAACCTGACAAAGATACGTTGCAAAAATGAAGAAAGATGCATTTCAAAGTAAACAAGAATACATCACACAAATACATCACAAATTGAACAAAGATGCATTAAAAAGACAGGAAAATATGACAGTTGTAAAGTAAAATAAATTACACAATAAAAATCGAAAACTCTAGACCTATAAATCATGGAATACTCTTACCACTTAACCATTATACTATTGTTGATGACAAAAGAAATACAATCTTATTTGTACCGTGATTAATAAGAAAGATACACCAAAAATAAGCAAAGATGCATTATAAAATCGTGCGTGACATGCGTTTCCTCTGTGCAGTTATAATGTTTGCATATAAAAATTTATGTGCTCTCTCTCTGGGTTTAATAGTTACAATATCTTGACAGTTTGAATTGTAATGGTCACTGTGTATTGCTCTTTTGGTTTGGTTGTGCTGCGCTGGGTCTGGATTTTCGTAACAGCTATACTTGGCTATGCAGTTATGCCTTGAATAGCAGTTGCTAACATCGGCCTTAACAAGTTTGATCTTTGTCTCTCATTGAATTTCATTGGATGTTCCACTTTTTTGATTTGAAAATGCATTTTACTTAATAGATTATTTCCTTTTTTCCCATCTAAAAATTATAATCCTTAGTAACCTGAAATAGAAACACAAAATCTTATTTCATTAAGGCAGATCTGTAAGATCGAGGTTTATTATTATTATTATTATTTATTTTACCGAGTCGCGAACTTTTTACTGACAAGGTTATTTGTGTGCAGAAAGAAGGATTGCTGGGCAGACTCCTGCACCTGCGTAGGCGGGATTAGAGTATCCAAGTTGTACAGCTGGTGAAGGGAGCAATGCTTCATCTGTTCCAGTCCCTTTTTCCCGGTCTCGTAAGATGTTAGAGCTATTACTCTACCGAGCCTATTTGAGGGCTCGGTCGGAGACCCTAGAAATAAAGTTTGTCCATTTGTACTAGTCAGAAACCTGTACATTTGTAGCTGTTGGTTTTCCCCCCTTATCTTTCAAGGCTATATACGTAGAGAGTGAGGTTTGAGCTGTGCTGCAGATGTGAAAATATGTTTGTGGGCTCCTGCAGTGGATATAACAGGCATTACAGGGCTGTAAAAAGAAATGATTTGAAGAAAGTTGAGTTTCTTTCTTTTTGCTAGTTATTATCGTGACTGTACAAATGTGGTCTTGTCCATGAGCTGTCGCCATCCTTATGGACGCTCTGAAATTTTCGTTGTAATATATATCTATCTTATTTAAGTCCTGGAAATTTTCTTCTTCTTAAGCTAAAGTATGAATACATATATGAATTTCCTCCTCCACAAACCTCCATAATTAATGGAAGGAAACAAGAGATTCAATGTCGGATGTTAAGTGCTAATCTTTGGGCTTCAGTGATTATCTGATATGAGGGCCGGTCGTCTGGGTGTTATGTAATTCGAAATCTGGTGTTAACGGTGCATGGTTACATAGACATGAATGAATTGACCAAAGGTTATATTGCCTTCGACACACCGATATAATCATAGTTGATATTGGATGATCAATATTGTTGATTCGGTGATTGAGTGGATTATGATGTGAGCAAACATTTTATTGATAATCTAATTGCACATTGAGTTGTGGAGATTGACACTCATATGAGATTTTTGAAGACGGACAACAGATAGCGAATGGTTAAGTATTTCAAGAAGAATCCACAAAAGGAAAGAAAAGCCCATTTGAAAGAGCAATCTTTGACCATTCTTGAGCATGTCAAATTTGCGAGATTGCCGAGCGGGTGATACCTTGTGGAAGCCTCCTGGGCTGTAGTTGACATTTACCATATGGATGCTTGTTTTTGCTTTGTTTTTGTTTAGATGTTTTTTAGATGTCTGTCAATCATGTAAAACTTTGAATCGTTCCTTTCAGCTTATTAATGGCCTTGAATGATCAAAAACAAAAATCATATTAGATATTATCTGAAAATTGGATTCTAATAATCCATATTTTCATCTTTTTGTATATCAATAATTCCTACTTTATTTTGGTATTCTGGCAGTCCATAAAAAAAAATTGTATTCTGGTGAGACGTCATCGAGTCAAATGGTGGTGACTCGGTAGTTTGCTGACGTATATCGGTGAGAGTGTGTTTGACCAAAATTATTATTTTAGTTGCATTCTAATGGTCCCTGATGTATTACCGGATCAAGAAAAGTTCTTAATTCCGATAACACATGAAACACGTGTAACCAAACAAGGAAGTGGGGGTGGTTCACGAGATTAGGGTGGAAAAGAAAGGAGTAGTTCTCGTGAAAGGGGTTCTTTGTGAAAGCTATTTTGCCGTGAGGGCTTTTGTGGTTTCAAGATTAAAGAAAGGTTGAATCTTGAACGGGAAAAGGATGAATCTTGGATGGTGATTGAGGAGGAGGGTTGACGTTGGAGGGGGGGGGGGGGGAGAGAGAGAGAGAGAGAGAGGGTTGGTGTTGGGTTTGATGATGAGGGAAGGAGAATTAGTTTGTTGGAGGAGAGAGGCGGAGTTTGTTGGGAGGTTGTTATGGAGAAAGAAAAGAGAGGATGTGGTATTTTGTGAGAGGAGGGAGTGGGTGACGTTTTGTGGGGGAAGAGAGGAGGTGGAAGGTGGCGTTGGGTTGGATAGATAGGAGGTAGGGTTTTGGTTGTGACTTTAAGTATATTGATAGAAAGCTCAAAATGTAATTACCTTAACTATATTGATAGAAAGGTAAGAACGGATAGAACTAGGTTTCTAACTTGAATCCACAAGATCATCAAGGAGAACAATCAGCAGCAACAGCTTCATTAGCAAAGGAGGCTTCCAAGCGATCTTCACCAGCAACTACAACAGCAGCAACACAGGGAGGAGGAGCACTTGCTGCTTCACACAACTCAGCAGCTAGACGAGCCATTCCAGCAGAAACAGCAGGCTTTCAAAGCCTAGCACATACAGCAAGCCACTCAGCAGACATCTCAGCAGTACAAAGTCCCAGCAGGAGGTTCTTAGCATCACCAGCAGCCACCACACCACCAACAGCATCCATCCAGGCTTGTTACACCATTGTAAAGCAAGCCCTGGCATTTGCAGCCACTCAGCCCATCAGCATTGGTCTTCCAGACCAATTCCAGTTCCCAGCAGCAACAGTCCAAGCAACTGACTTTCTCAATGTTGTATCTCTTGATTGAGGAAGTTTCAGCCAATGTTTCCTAGGAGTTTTTTGTTCCTTGCCATGTCCATTTCAAGTCTAAGCCAAGTCCCAGCATGATCAAGCATGGCACGAGTAAGATTCAGAGGACAGAACAACCAATCCCAGCAGGGTTGTTTATCAGTTTTTCCAGAACCCCAGTTCTGGGGCTATTTGTTTTGATTTACATTCACGGGGTTGTTTTGGTCTTTCCGGCATGATATTAACTGTTGAGATTACTTCCAGTTAGCATTGGCGGGAATTACCTCAAGAACTTAGTTTTACCCTTAGGAGAGGAAAGCTTCCTATTGGTCCCTTTGCCACCCTTTGGCATTTGGTCCAATCGAGCTTAGCTCGAGAATTTCCTTTATTTTCTTACAGTTTGTACTCGAGATCATTAGGATGTAATCACATGTATTAGTTTCAGGTTTTGTAGCTTAAGATATTCCAGGGAGATTAGGCAGAATGCTTATGCTTAAGCAACTGCTAATCAAACTGATTAACTTTCTATATATTCTGAAGTTTTCTATCAATGAAGGACATCTCAGTGTTTATTCAATAGTATTCTCGAGTGTCTTAGTACCTATGAAAGTTTGTGAGTGTCCTATAACTCTCAACCTTGGTTCAACTGGCCTCACATCGAAATTGGCAAATCCAAAGAAGTGTAAATCGAGCTTGATCATCCATGCTTTGGTGTATCTGTAGAGGCATGTGTGTAAGAGTCCCTTGCCCTTGATTGCAGTTGTGGTGTATCTGTATCAACTGTAAGCAAGTCTATCCCTTTTATTCTGTTGTTGGGTTGTCCTCTATTCCAGCTTGTTGCTTTCTATCAGTTATTGCAAAGTTCAAGCATCCAGTTGTGTTTGTGTATGCAGATGGTGTGTTCTAGCTCAACACTCTGATCTTAGTGAGTTAGCATACATCATCTTGGTATCAGAGCATTGTGTTCTATCTTGGAGTGTGTTTGCTTGTTTTAGTAAAATGGCCGGAACTAGTAAAACACCACAGGAAGTCTTAGAACAAACCTTGAAAGAGAAGGAAGAAGTAGAACAGAAAATGAATTTTTTGAGTGAGCAGTTGAATTACTATATGAGATTGCATAGGCATCAGTTGAATAAGGAGACTGATGATGAGATGGAGGAAGGAGAAGGTGTGAATCCTTTCAGTAGGACAGGGAGAGGAGGTCGAGGTCCTAGACGTACACCCAGGAGTAGGAGAAGGATAATAAGATCACCTAGAGTCAGTGAGCCTGAGGAAAACAGTGAGAGTGAAAGAGAAGTAAGGAGGGGAGATAGGAGGGTTGAGAAACTTGATTTCAAGATTGATATACATGAGTATGCAGGAGAACTAGACCCTGATGTTTTCCTAGATTGGTTACAGACAGTAGAAAGAGTCTTTGATTTGAAGGAGGTCTCAGAAGAAAACAAGGTGAAGTTAGTAGCCTTAAAGTTAAAAAAATATGCTTCTACTTGGGGGACTAATCTGCAGAGGAGGAGAATGGAGATTGGAGAGGCTAGAGTGAGTACCTGGCTTGAGATGAGGCAGAAGTTGAAGGAGAAGTTCCTTCCAGATAATTACATGAAGGAGAACTACAACAAGTTGCAGCATTTTGTGCTGGGAAACAAGTCAGTAGAAGAGTATACAAAGGAGTTTGAGCACTTGCTTTGGAAGTGTAATATGCAAGAGAATGAAGTGCAAACCTATATCAGGTATCTTGCAGGCTTGAATGAAGGCATCAAGAACATTGTAGAGCTGCAGGTCTATGATTCCCTTGATGAGCTAAGTTCTCTGGCTCATAAAGTGGAACAACAGAAGAAGTCTAGATCAAAGGACTACAGCAGCAGCAGCAGCCGATATCCAGCCAAACCTTATGCACCAGCCAAGCCAAACCCTTACAAACCTTATAATGCCCCACAAAAGACCTATCCATCCCCACTTCTACCTCAAATTAGAAATCCAGCTCCAAGACCCCCACAAAATCAGCCACAAAATTCCCCACAAAGAACCCCAGCCCCTATCAGCAGGTCCTATACGGAGAGAAGATGTTTTAGGTGTCAAGGACTAGGGCACATTGCCTCAGAATGTCCAAACAAAAGAATGGTTACTCTTGCTGAGTACCAAGCAGCTTTGTTTATTGATCCTGAAAATGTGCAGGAAGAAGAACAAGAGTATGCAGAGCATGAACATGACCCTATCTATGATGATGAGGTTATAGAAGAAGGTCCAGATGAGGGAGAAATGCTTGTGATCAGAAGAGTTCTAAGCAGCTCAGCAGTATTGGAAGCAGAAGAGCAGAGGGAGAATATGTTTCATACATGATGCACTATTGGAGGGAAAGTATGCTCAGTGATTGTGGACAGTGGAAGCTGTACCAATGCAGCATCCATCACTATGGTGAAGAAGCTAAGCCTGGCAACCAAGCCCCACCCAGCTCCATATACCATCCAAAGGGCTCGCCTGTGCAAAGGTATCAAAGTTTCTGCTAGATGCCTTGTTGCTTTCTCAATTGGTCAATCATACAAAGATGAGGTCTGGTGTGATGTCTTACCTATGGATGCCTGTCATTTGCTTTTGGGTCGACCTTGGTTGTATGATGGATCAGTAAATCACTGTGGAAGAGCTAATACCTATACCCTGACCCTAAATCACAAAAAGATTGTCCTAACCCCCATGAAACCCTCACAGTTAACCAAAAAAGCCAAAACCTTGTGTCTTGAACCTAGTCTTGATGTGTTGCTTTTATCTGATCATCATGAGTTTAGCACACAGAAGGACTTGATCCTTTTAGACCTTGAAGAACCCTCAGCACCACAAAATGACCACCCTTTATTCCTACCCTTACTTGGCCAAAGATGTATTTCTTGATGAAATGCCACCTAGTTTGCCACCAAAAGGGATATCCAAAGACAAAATTGATTTAGTGCGGATCGTGTTACCTAATAAGCCAGCTTATAGGATGACACCAGCAGATACCAATGAGATACAGAGGCAGGTGGATGAGTTATTGGAGAAGGGAATGATTAGGGAGAGTTTAAGTCCATGTGCAGTCCCAGCCTTGTTAGTGCCTAAGAAAGATGGAAGCCAAAGAATGTGTATTGATTGTAGGGCTATTAACAAGATCACAATCAAGTATAGGTACCCTATACCTAGACTTGAGGACATGTTGGATGAGTGACATGGGTCAGCAGTCTTTTCTAAAATTGATTTAAGGAGTGGATACTACCAGATAAGGATCTATGAGGGAGATGAGTGGAAAACAGCATTTAAGACCAAGGGAGGGTTGTTTGAATGGTTGGTCATGCCTTTTGGTCTGACTAATGCCCCATCTACATTCATGAGACTCATGAATCAGGTCCTTAAGCCACTCATAGGCAAGAGTGTTGTGGTATACTTTGATGATATTCTTGTCTATAGCAGGTCTGAGCAAGAGCATGTCAAGCATTTGCAGGAGGTTTTAACCATTTTAAGCAGGGAGGAGTAATTTGGGAATCTTTACATCCCAAGTGAACTTCTTGGGGTACATTGTTACAGCAGCAGGTATTCAGGTTGATAATGAGAAGATTCAAGCAATCAGGGAGTGGCCTGTGCCCACTTCTATTCATCAAGTCAGGAGCTTCCATGGCCTGGCTTCATTTTACAGGAGAATTGTCAAGAATTTCAGCACCATCCTAGCACCAATGACTGAAGTGGTGAAAGGAAAGTCCTTTATTCGACAAAGACAAATTTAGAAAGCCTTTGAAGAAGTCAAAGAAAGGCTCACTTCAGCACCAGTTCTAGCACTACCCAACTTCAGCAAAGTTTTTGAAGTAGAATGTGATGCTTCAGGAGTTGGCATTGGAGCAGTATTGACTCAGGAGGGTAAGCCAGTTGCCTATTTCAGTGAGAAGCTAAATGATGCCAAGAGGAAATACAGCACCTATGACAAAGAATTCTATGCCATCATCAGAGCTCTTCAACACTGGAGGTATTACCTTATTGGAGCAGAGTTCATACTTCATAGTGATCATGAGGCCTTGAAGTTCATTCAAGGGCAGCACAAGCTCAACACCAGGCATGCTGCTTGGGTAGAGTATATGCAGCAGTTTCACTTCATGATCCACCATAAATTAGGAGTGCTAAACAAAGGAGCAAATGCATTGAGTAGAAGGTACATGTTGCTTCACATGCTTGATTCTAGAATTATTTTTGAGCATTTGAAAGCTTTGTATCAGGAGGATGGAGATTTCAAGCAGGTGTACTGAAGTGTCGGAAGAATCCCAGTGGTCCTGTACATGTATAGACCAGAGATATTTGTTCAAAGGAAGGTGTTATGTGTCCCAAGAGCGGTTCAGGGAGTTGTTGATCACAGAAGTCCATGGAGGAAGCTTAGCAGGACATTTTGGAGTTGAGAAGACATTGTTGATGTTGAGAGAGCATTACAGTTGGCCAAAGATGAGGAAGGATGTGGAGCATCTATTGAAGAGGTGCAATGTGTGTCAACTGGCAAAGTCACACAGCCTACCCCAAGGATTGTACACACCAGTGCCACTTCCCAGCAGCCCTTGGGAAGATGTAAGCCTTGACTTCATTGTAGGTTTGCCAAGAATTCAGAGAGGGAAGGATTCAATCATGGTGGTGGTTGATAGATTCTCAAAGATGGCACATTTTATATCCTGCCACACCACCTTTGATGCCACCAAAGTTGCTGAATTATTCTTCCAAGAAATTGTTAGATTTCATGGAGTGCCAAGAACAATGGTATCTGACAGGGATACCAAGTTTTTGAGCCATTTTTGGGTCACTCTATGGAAGAAATCAGCACCTGGCCAAGTACAGCACCACTTGCCACCCACAAACTGATGGTCAGACAGAGGTTACTAATAGAACACTTGGAGTCCTATTGAGAGCACTGATCCACAAAAATAAAGCAGGATGGGATACTCTATTGCCCCATGCTGAGTTTGCTTACAACAAAGCACCATCCAAGGCCACAGGCTACTCTCCATTTCAAGTAGTCTATGGTAAAAATCCAATTTCCCCTTTGGATTTAGTTCCACTAACTACTTCTGTCAAATTTAGTTTTGAAGAAGGTAAAAGAGCAGATCAAATCAAGGAGCTTCATCAGCAAGTGAAGGAGAAAATTGCCAAATATACTGAACAGGTGTCTACTTCAGCAAACAAGCACAGGAAGAAGGCCACCTTCCCCAGCCAGGAGACTTAGTTTGGATCCACCTCAGGAAGGACAGGTTCCCTAGCAAAAGAAAAGGCAAGCTGTTGCCAAGAGCAGATGGCCCCTTTGAAGTACTTGAAAGAATTGGAGATAATGCCTACAGACTGGATCTATCTGAAGAGTTTGGAGGCTCAGCAACATTCAATGTAGCAGATCTTCGACCATATTATCCAGCAGATGAAGACCTTCCAAGTTTGAGGATAAACTTTCCTCAACCTGGGGAGGATGATGGAGACCATCAAGGAGAACAATCAGCAGCAACACCTTCATCAGCAAAGGAGGCTTCCAAGGGATCTTCACCAGCAACTACAACAGCAGCAGCACAGGGAGGAGGAGCACTTGCTGCTTCACACAACTCAGCAGCTAGACCAGCCCTTCCAGCAGAAACAGCAGGCTTTCAAAGCCTAGCACATACAGCAAGCCACTCAGCAGACTTCTCAGCAGTACAAAGTCCCAGCAGGAGGTTCTTAGCATCACCAGCAGCCACCACACCACCAACAGCATCCATCCAGGCTTGTTACACCATTGTAAAGCAAGCCCTGGCATTTGCAGCCACTCAGCCCATCAGCATTGGTCTTCCAGACCAATTCCAGTTCCCAGCAGCAACAGTCCAAGCAACTGACTTTCTCAATGTTGTATCTCTTGATTGAGGAAGTTTCAGCCAATGTTTCCTAGGAGTTTTTTGTTCCTTGCCATGTCCATTTCAAGTCTAAGCCAAGTCCCAGCATGATCAAGCATGGCACGAGTAAGATTCAGAGGACAGAACAACCAATCCCAGCAGGGTTGTTTATCAGTTTTTCCAGAACCCGATTACGGGCTATTTGTTTTGATTTCTGTTCACAGGGGTTGTTTTGGTCTTTCCAGCATGATATTAACCTGTTGAGATTACTTCCAGGTTAGCATTGGCGCGGGAATTACCTCAGTAACTTAGTTTTACCCCTTAGGAGAGGAAAGCTTCCTATTGGTCCCTTTTGCCACCCTTTTGGCATTTGGTCCAATCAGAGCTTAGCTCAGTAATTTCCTTTTATTTTCTTACAGTTTGTACTCGAGATCATTAGGATGTAATCACATGTATTAGTTTCAGGTTTTGTAGCTTAAGATATTCCAGGGAGATTAGGCAGAATGCTTATGCTTAAGCAACTGCTAATCAAACTGATTAACTTTCTATATATTCTGAAGTTTTCTATCAATGAAGGACATCTCAGTGTTTATTCAATAGTATTCTCGAGTGTCTTAGTACCTATGAAAGTTTGTGAGTGTCCTATAACTCTCAACCTTGGTTCAATCAGTTCCTGTCATTGGAAATTGGCAAATCCAGCAAGTGTAAACTGAGCTTGATCATCCATGCTTTGGTGTATTTGTAGAGGCATGTGTGTAAGAGTCCCTTGCCCTTGATTGCAGTTGTGGTGTATCTGTATCAACTGTAAGCAAGTCTATCCCTTTTATTCTGTTGTTGGGTTGTCCTCTATTCCAGCTTGTTGCTTTCTATCAGTTATTGCAAAGTTCAAGCATCCAGCTGTGTGTTTGTGTGTCTGTATGGTGTGTTCTAGCTCAACACCCTGATCTTAGTGAGTTAGCATTGATCATAGGGCTAACTTGATCGACCGCAACATAAGATCAAGCTCTTCCTAACCACTTGGGTGCCATGCCAAGATACAATAGGAGAAAAGGGGTGAGGGTTTACCCAAACACTCGAGAGAAAGCTTAAAGCTTAATTGATTTCATAATTCAAGGTTGTGTCTTGCCTTTGAGGGGCTACATCCCTATTTATACAAAGAGAGTCCTTAAGGGACTAGTACTCCTACTTTAGCGTGTAAGCCAAGGTATCCTACACTAGGAGACTCAACCTTGTCGTGCAATCCAAGTTGATCTCATTTACCTAGACGCCTAGTAATCCCACTCTCCCTTGGATTAGGAATCCTTATCCTAGAGGGAGATTGTTATAACTAACCTTATCATAGTTGGTTTCGCTTTCCTAATCCAAGATGGATTAGTTACAAAATTAGCCAATCTCTATGTAGGAAACAAAGTAGAATGAAGCTTGATGATCTTGACTTGGACGTTTTCCTCTTGGGCTTGGCGTGATGCTTGGCCCAACTCTAGGATGTTTGGACATCCTCCTGAAATAAGCTACACACCATATGAGTAGGCCTTTGGTCCTTCACGTTGTACCCTTCTTCTATGGCTCGTTCCACTTCTTTGTAAATAAGTTGGACCTCCTGGTTTGAAGTGGACTGATTTCGATCATTCCCCCCTTGTTGAGAAGAGTTTGTCCTCAAACTAGGGAGATCTTCGTTTTCATCATAGTAGGGTTTTAAATCAGCAACGTTGAAAGTAACACTTCCTCCATAGTCTTCATTTAGTGCTAGCTTGTATGCATTATCTCCAACTCTTTCTAAAACTTCAAAAGGTCCATCAGCTTTAGGAACTAACTTTCCTTTTCTCTTGGAGGGGAACCTCTCCTTCTTCAAGTGAACCCATACTAGATCTCCTGGTTGAAAGATAACTCTTTTCCTTTTCTTGTTAGCTAAGTCTGAAACAGATTGAGTATACTTAGCTATTTTCTCTTTAACTTCCTCATGGAGCTTCTGTATTTCTTGGGCTCGTTTTTGGGCTTCATTGCTGAACCTTATGGAGCTGTTGATAGGCGTGAGGTCCATAGGTGTAGTAGGGTTCCTTCCATAAAGAACTTGGAAGGGTGAACGACCCGTTGCTTTGCTTAGAGCCCTGTTGAATGCGAATGTTCAGCATGTGGGAGAAGAGTATCCCACCCTTTCTTGTTTTTGTTCACCGAGGACCTCAATAATGAGCCAAGGGTCCGATTGGTGACCTCCGTTTGACCGTCAATCTGTGGGTGACAGGCAGTGCTGAATTTGAGCTTGGTTCCCATCTTCTTCCAAAGAGTAACCCAAAAGTGGCTAAGGAACTTTGCATCCCGATCTGAGACGATAGTCCTAGGTATCCCATGGAGCCGAACGACTTCTTGGATATATATTTCTGCCACTCTGACAGTATCATAGGTGGTGTGACATGGAATAAAGTGAGCCATCTTCGAGAATCGATCAACAACCATCAAGATTGAATCCTTCCCACGTTGAGTCCTAGGAAGTCCCACAATGAAATCGAGACTAATATCCTTCCAAGGACCTTCAGGGATGGGTAAGGGCGTGTATAACCCCTGGGGAAGCACGTGACTCTTCGATAAGTTGCAAGTAGAACACCTTCTAACCATATGCTCGACATCCTTGACCATGTGAGGCCAAAAATAGTGTTCTTTCAACATCAGATAAGTCTTCTCAATACCGAAGTGCCCCGCTAGACTTCCTCCATGAACTTCTAAGATAAGAAGTTCTCTAAGACTGCTTCTAGGAGTACACAACTGATTCCCATGAAATAAAAAACCATGCTCCACGTGGTACTGATCGTTGGGGCGCTTTTTGCAGTCTCCATAGATCTCCTTGAAATCTTCATCTTCTTCATAGAGATCCTTAATGTGTTCAAGCCCTATCACACGTGAATCAAGGACTTGAAGGAGCAAATAACTACGAGAAAGGGTGTCTGCTCCCTTATTCAGATGGCCGGCTTTGTGTTGAATGACGAAGTGATAAGCTTGCATAAATTTAACCCACTTAGCATGACGCGGGTTTAATTTATGTTGGCCCTGAATATACTTCAATGCCTCGTGGTCGCTATGCAGAATAAACTCGTGGCCAATAAGATAATGCCGCCAATGTTCTAGGGCACGAATAATAGCATAGAATTCCTTGTCGTACGTGCTGTACTTCTTCCGGGCATCACTGAATTTCTTGCTGTAATAGGCTAAGGGGCGGCCCTCTTGTGACAATAGTGCTCCAATTCCAACTCCAGAAGCATCGCACTCCACTTCAAACTTTTTGTCGAAGCTTGGTAGGGCAAGAACAGGGGCGGTGCAGAGTTGAATTTTAATAGAATCGAATGCCTGTTGTGCTGATGGCGTCCAACTGAACTCCTTGCTCTTCAGTAATTCGGTCATGGGCGCCATAATTGAACTGAAGTTTTTCACGAACCTTCTGTAGAAGGAAGCTAGGCCATGAAAACTCCTGATGTCGTGAATACTAGCTGGTGTAGGCGACTCTTTGATTGCTTTGATTTTCTCTTCATCGACCTGTATCCCGTCAGCCGAGAGTACATAGCCAAGAAAGACTAATTTGTTGGTGAAGAAGTGGCACTTGGCGAGATTCCCATATAGCTTCTCGTGATCTAGCAGATCAAGTATTGATGTGAGGTGTTGAATATGTTCGTCCTCACTCTTGCTGTATACAAGTATATCGTCGAAGTAGACAACAACACACTTGCCGATAAGGGGCTTCAAAACCTGATTCATTAGTCTCATAAGAGTAGAAGGAGCATTAGTTAGTTCAAAAGGCATGACTAACCATTCGTAGAGACCTCCTTTAGTTTTGAATGATGTTTTCCACTCGTCTCCGGCTTGAATCCGAATCTGATAGTACCCGGTTCTGAGATCTATTTTCGAAAAGACCTGGGCACCATGTAGCTCGTCCAGTAGATCCTCAAGTCTAGGAATTGGGAACCTGTACTTGATGGTGATCTTGTTTATGGCCCTGCAGTCGATACACATTCGTTGACTTCCGTCTTTCTTCGGGACCAACAATGTTGGAACGGCGCACGGACTAAGACTTTCCCGTATCATACCCTTTGCTAGAAGATCATCGACTTGCCTCTGAATCTCCTGTGTGTCGCTAGGGTTCATACGGTATGCAGGTTTGTTTGGTAAGACTGATCCCGGGGTTAGAACAATCTTATGCTGAATATCTCGTTCAGGTGGTAAACTTGGTTGCATCTCTTCTGGGAACACATGAGAGTATTATTCCAAAAGAGGGGTGACAAGGGGGTGGACGTCTGTTTCGTGAGTTGGGACGTCAGATGGGGGAATTTTGTGGCTGGAATATGTGTTTAGGTCTAAGAGAATGATCTCTTTATGCTCACTGAACTCAAGAACGTAGTTGATACGACCATTATGAGTTCGTAGTTATGCCCTTTGGTCTTACTAATGCCCCAGCCGCTTTTATGGATTTAATGAATAGAGTATTCAAACTCTTCTTGGATAAGTTTGTTGTGGTCTTTATTGATGATATTTTGATCTATTTAAGAACGCGGGAGGATCATGCACAACACCTGCAAAAGGTGTTGGAGACTTTACAGGTCAATGAGTTGTATGCGAAGTTTTCTAAGTGCGAGTTTTGGTATGAGAAAGTAGCCTCTCTCGGGCATATTGTTTCTAAAGAAGGAGTAGCAGTGGACCCACAGAAAGTAGAATCGGTAAGTAAATGGCCTACTCCGAAAAATGCCACGGAAGTGAGAAGTTTTATAGGCTTGGCTGGGTACTACCGGAAGTTTGTTCAAGACTTCTCCAAGATCGCAACACCTCTCACCAATCTGACTAGGAAGTCTGTGAAGTTTATATGGTCGGACAAATGCGAGAAGGCTTTTCAGGAGTTGAAGTAGAGACTCACCTCGGCACCTATTCTTACTTTGCCCCAAGGAAGCGAAGGCTTCGTTATCTATAGTGATGCCTCACATGGTGGGTTAGGGTGTGTTCTTATGCAAAATGGAAAGGTAATCGCCTATGCTTCAAGACAGTTGAAGACTCATGAGAAAAATTATCCTACTCATGACCTGGAGTTGGCAGCAGTGGTCTTTGCTCTCAAGATCTGGAGGCACTATCTTTATGGAGTACATTGCGAAATATTTACTGATCATCAAAGCTTGAAGTATCTCTTCACTCAGAAAGAGTTGAATCTTCGCCAAACCAGGTGGTTGAAATTTTTGAAAGATTATGAAGTCAATTTTCAATATCATCACGGGAAGGCCAATGTAGGGGCAGATGCTTTGAGTCGAAGGCCTTACCCTACGGTGAATCATTTGGTGACCTTGCCACATCAACTACGTGAGGAATTCAGAAGATTGGAACTCAATATAATGATTTCGGGGAGAGGTATTGTGTTGAATGCTATGGAGATCCAACCGACTCTTCTGGATGAGATTAAGAATTTCCAAGAGTTGGACATACAGTTGGTAAAGATAAGGGAAGAGGTGACCCAAGGAAAAGCATTAGGCTTTGTGATACATGAGGATGGAACTTTGAGATTCCACAACCGGATATGTGCACCTAATATGGAAGAACTGAAACGAAAAATCTTGGATGAAGGGCACAACACTCCATACTCAGTACATCCAGGAGGACACAAGCTCTACAAGGACCTTAAGCAAACCTTTTGGTGGAGCAATATGAAGCAGGAAGTGGCCGATTATGTGTCTCGATGTCTGACCTGTCAGCGAGTTAAGGCTGAACACCAGAGACCAGCAGGTTTATTGCATCCGTTGGAAATTCCAGAATGGAAGTGGGACTCAATATCTATGGATTTTGTAACTGGTCTTCCTAGGACCAGGAGAAAGAGCAATGCTATTTGGGTGATTGTAGATCGTTTAACCAAGTCCGCACATTTCCTCGCCATGGCTAACACTTGGACGTTAGACCAGTTAGCCCATGCTTACGTAAGTGAGATAGTGCGATTGCATGGAGTTCCCAGTTCGATAGACTCGGATAGGGACACAAGATTTCAGTCATGATTCTGGAAAAAGTTACAAGAAGCTTTTGGTACTAAGCTGAATTCGGCCGCGCTTTCCATCCATTCTTGTGGCAAACAGAAAGAACGATTCAGACTTTGGAAGACATGTTGAGAGCGTGTGCTTTGGATTTTAAAGAATCATGGGACGATGAGCTAACCTTGATTGAGTTCTCCTACATCAATAGCTTCCATGCAAGTATTGATTGGAATGTCGCCGTTTGAGGCATTATATGGGAGAAGTTGTAGGACCCCATTGTGTTGGTAAGACATTGATGAAGCCCTCACTATTGGTCCAGAGTTGATCCAACACACAACTCAAAAGGTAAGGGTTATTCAGGACAGAATGAGGACGGCACAAAGTCAACAGAAAAGTTACGCCGATCGAAGGAGAAGACCTTTGGAGTTTGAGGTGGGAGATTATGTGTTCTTACGTGTATCTCCTACAAAAGTGTTCGGTCTCGTTCTCCTTTACGCAAGAAACTTCCTCAGTAAGGGTGCTCGCCCGAGCCATGTTTTTGCTTGCCCGAGCAGTGGTTCTAGCCAACAATTCAAGGAGTTAAAATTTCTCAAAAGAAATAAGCCTTCTCACTTCTACCAAAAACATGTTCAAATTCTCAATCTCTCAAAAACCTCCCGAGACATCTCAAAAACCCGAAATACTCAAAAATCTACAAACATTAACCTAAGTAAACAAAACAAAAACTTTTGGTTTTTCAAAATTTTTCAAAGAAAGAGAAAAGAAAGCCGACATGCATGCCTCCCCACTCCCACACAAAAAGGCAACACCATATCCTCATTGTGGCAAGAAATAAAGGAAGACAAACACCCTAAAAAAAACTAACAAGAAGAATGAAAAAGAATCTTCTCACCAACCAACTCCAAAGATAAAGAAGGATAATACCTGATTAGATCCCAAATAAATCATCTCATGACTTGTAAATGGAGATTGAGTATACAAGCCATGAAATGGTGAATATGCGAGCAATAAATGATCCTTCCTTCTCGTTAGTGCATAGTTAAGAGAAGTAAACAAAGAAACAAAAAAGAAAAATGAACTAATTTACAATATATACAAGAATGTTACCTCAATGTTCTTCAACCAACAGATGGAACATGGAATGTTACACACTCCACATCCACCTTCTCTGGAAGCTCCAAAAAGGGTTTCAACCTGTGACAATTAACCTTCCACACAGATGAATGGGCCGGTCCATCTAGACTTCAGCTTACCCGCAAATAAGTGCAAACGTGAGTCATAAAGGAGGACTTTCTGCCCCGGAACGAAGGTTTTTCTAAGGATCACTTTATCATGCAAGACCTTCGATCGCTCCTTACTCAACCTCCCGTTTTCGTATGCTTCTCTCCTTAACTCCTCTAGTTCACACAAGGTAAACTTTCTAATATCCCCAGCTGCCGACAGGTCAAGGTTCAAGGCTTTCAAAGCCCACCACGCCCTATGCTCAAGCTCTACTGGCAAATGACAAGGTTTCCCAAAGACTGCTCTATACGGTGACATTCCTATGGGAGTCTTGTAAGCTGTCCTATAGGCCCATAAAGCATCGGTCAATTTGGTGGACCAATCTTTCCTATTCCTTGACATTGTCTTTTCAAGAATTTGCTTAATCTGCCTATTGGAAACCTCAGCTTGGCCATTTGATTGAGGGTGATAGGCGGTGGTCATTCTATGCTCAATAGAATATTTTCTAAGCAAAGCCGCAAAAGAACGATTATTGAAGTGAGTCCCCTGGTCGCTAATGATGGCTTTAGGCACCCCAAACCTAGAGAAAATGTTTTCTCGAAGGAACCTAGTCACAACTTTGGCGTCATTTCTTTTTGACGGAATTGCTTCAACTCATTTTGACACATAGTCCACTGCTAGAAGAATAAACTCATTCCCAAAAGAGGTAGGAAATGGTC
The DNA here is from genome assembly GCA_029582165.1 of Portulaca oleracea. NCBI lineage: Eukaryota > Viridiplantae > Streptophyta > Magnoliopsida > Caryophyllales > Portulacaceae > Portulaca > Portulaca oleracea. The sequence continues at coordinate 32,412,773 of CM055870.1, read as the reverse complement.
CCATAAAATCAATGCCCCAAACATCGAATACATCCACAAAGATCTCGGGTTGCAAGGGCATCATGTTTCTTCTAGAGATTTTACTCAAACTCTGACACCTAAAACAGCTCTGGGCATAGTTATGGGCGTCTCTAAAGATGGTAGGCCAATAGAATCCACTTTGTAAGACCTTATATGTTGTCTTCTTCCCACTAAAATGTCCCCCACAAGGTTGGTCATGGCAAAACGAAAGGACATCCATGATAGACTCATCCGGAACACACCTTCTAAGAATTTGATCAGGACAATACTTAAACAGATAAGGGTCATCCCATATGAAATTTTTGACAATGTAAAGGAACCTATCTCTATCATGCCTATTCCAATCATTAGGCATTTCTCCCGTGACTTTAAAATTAACAATGTCAGCAAACCACGATTCTACTCCTATGCTAAGAATGCGCTCATCAGAAAAACAAGCATCTATAGGAGATTCTATCGCATGTTCAGGCGTTATCCTAGAAAGGTGGTCCGCTACTGGATTGTCAGTTCCTTTCCTATCGCGGATTTCACAGTCAAATTCTTGAAGTAACAACACCCACCTAACCAATCTAGGCTTGGACTCTTTTTTCTCCATCAAATAGCGAATCGCCGAATGGTCAGTAAACACAATCACTTTAGCTCCCAACAAATAAGCACGAAATTTCTCAAATGCATAAACCACAGCTAGAAACTCTTTCGATTCTAGTGTAATTCAGTTGTGCTTCATTCAAAGTATGACTTGCATAGTGAATCACGACAGGTTTTTTGTCAATTCGTTGTCCTAAGACCACACCTATAGCAAAATCGGAAGCATCACACATCAACTCAAACGGTTCCCCCCATGTGGGAGGTTTGAGAATAGGAGGTGATATTAAGGCATCTTTAAGTGTGTTAAAGGCCTTCAAACACTCATCAGAAAAATCAAAAGTCACCTCCTTGGCCAATAAAGCAGAAAGGGGCTTGGCAATCTTACTAAAGTCACGAATGAATCGACGATAAAACCCAGCATGTCCTAAGAAGGACCTAACCTCCTTCACACAGGTGGGGGGAGGGGGGTCAAGTTCCTAACTAGGTCAATTTTCGCTTTATCCACTTCGATTCCATCCTTTGAAATCACGTGGCCCAAAACTATGCCCTTTCGTACCATATGTTGCAGATCCTTCGCATGTGATTGAACCAGAACCGTTGCAGCTAAGGGAAGACCTGACCTATGAGGAACAATCGGTTGAGATTTTGGACCGTAGGGAGAAGCAATTGCGCAGGAAGACTGTTCCACTAGTCAAGGTATTGTGGGCAAATCATACCACAACAGAGGCCACTGTAACAGTGGTTTGTAAGAACTCGGTTTTGTTGTTCTCTCTCAGGGAGCATGCGGCCTTGGTCATAGGAACTAGGTCAATGGTCGGGTCGAGATTGCTAAGGTAAGGATATCGGTTTGAAAAGGTCACAACGCAACAAATAGAACTCTAAGGTCGGTCAAGGTATGGAAATGGGCTTCGGAGGCTTTTCGGGATGCAAACGGGGATAAGAAAATGGGTTTTGCAACAAGGGAGTAACAAGAAGGGAGAATCAAGTGGTAATTTCGTTAGAAAATACCCACCGGGCTTCCTCTTTCAAGGATAGTCCGGATTAACTTCCCCAAAGTCCATCGACAGACCCGGGGGGTTAATGAAACCAAATTTCCTAGTTAGTTTCTATTTGCTTTCACGAACTAGAATACTAACTATCCCAATTCCAACCTTCCAACACAAGTGTTGGATGTATTCGGGATGCTTTCGCACCCAAATACACCCCACTTGAGGGAAGGATAGGAGTGGGAAATTGATTTCCTAACTAATTACTCACTAATATTGCTAACCCAAACCTAATCACCCATTCACACCCTTAATTACCCCCTAACCCATAGGGTTTCTAGCCTCTAATCATGATACCAACTAAGCTAACAACATCCAAACCAAACCTAAACATGATTTCTAACATCAAACAACCATAAACAAGTAAGAACAATGAAATAGCAAGCAAAGCAATTAAGAACAAGCAAAGTAATTAGCAAGGTAATTAATAAAAGAGTTAAGGGAAGAGAATACTCATCAAAGTGCTGTAGATGAATAATAGAAAGCAATAAAAGATGATCCAACAATCTTTCAATTGTTTGAATCCCCAAATCTTCAATAACATACACAAATCTCCAAAACCCTAGATTAATCTTTCACTAGTCTCCCTCTAAAATCCACTAATACAAAGCTGAAATAATGTTTAGGTCTCACCCCTAGTGATGCATAATTGATGGTCTTATGCATCAAGGTCAACCATGGAGACATCTAATACTCACCTAGAAGGAAGAAGAGCTCAAGTCTCTCATATATCTCTCTACTTGGAAGGGATCAACTCATATGGTCGTATACTTTTGCTCCTTAATTCAAGGACCATGAAGCTATCATAGAAGTCATCCTAGAGAGGATTATTCTACATTCCAAGAGCTTTCATATGGTTCAAGAATCTTTAAGTTTGGATGAGAATCCAAGGAGTTATCATCATTTGAAATCTAGTTTAGTTCATTGTTTTCTTTATGATGTAATCATTAGAATAGATGATGTAAGCCTCAAGGGCCTATTTCTTTATTTGTGCTCGTTTTTGGAGGGCTAGGATTACTATAAATACCCCCCTTAGGCCTCTTGTAATCTCATTCATTCAATATATCAAATACAAAGTAAACACATGGTGTTGTTTTCTCTCTAGCTTTTGTGCTAGTTTTCGTTTCTCTTGAGGGAGTTTCGAAGTTATCCCCTTCTTCTATTCAAGGGTGGCATCCTTGAAGGTGAAAGGAAGGAATTGAAGGTCTCTTGAAGGTGGTGTGGCTATATCCTTCCAAGAGTCTTCAAAAGCCATCATCTATCCATCGTTCATTCATCCATTTATCATCCATTTCGTGTTATTCATCAAGAATTCAACAAGAATTCATCAAGCATTCAACAAGAAGCATTTGTCCTTCATCAAACACGTCCAAGCTTCATTCGTTCGTCGTCATTCATCATTCGTTTGTCCATTTGTTCATTATTTCCATCCAATTGGTAATCATCTTTCATAGTTCTTTCCATCCTTTTTCATCCATTTCTATTCCATTTTTGGTTCTTTGGAACTTTGAGAAAGGAGATTCTTATCTTCGTTTTTAAAGATCCTTAGATATTGTGTAGTGAGATCAACCCTTGGTCCCATTATGCATCAAATTTGGTATCAGAGCTAAGGAGTTTGAATCTCTTAGTTCTTGAAACAATCTTTTTACAATCTTTCCCTCTCCAACACGTACACCAACACACGTCCAAAACAAAAATTCAAACCCCATCATCTATCCAACACACGCCACCCATAAGTTCTTCCAAGAACTCATCAAGAACCCATCAAGAACTCATCAAGAACTCATAAAGAATCATAAACTCCACAAAGAACCCGTGAGCCCAAACACAAATCCAACCAATTCCCCCTCACGTCCCATCTATGCTAACCATCCTACCATGAGTTTCTTGTGATCTTTTGAATCAAGATAGGTTCTAATGGATTGCAAAAGGTCCAGAAGAATTCACAACGTGATCTACAATGCTTGAATCAACATATTGATTATCTTGACAAGAATATTGAAGATTGTGTGATTCTTCAAAAGGGTTCAATAATCAAAAGATCACGTGTGGTTCAGTCTTCTAAGGTTGAATATGAAGCACCTTATGCGGAGTAAACATTCCAACAAAAGAATGGGAAGAAAGTTCAAGAAGATTTCTTGCCATCCGACATAAAGGTGACTCCATCAACAATCTTGAAGGAGTTAAGCGAGCATGGATGTACTTGATTATACAATAGAGTTCAAGTGGCAATTATGGAAGAATGGCCTTAAGGAGGACGATCCACGCATTTTGGTATACTACTCTCTTGGTCTTAATGATTACATTCGTCGTGTTGTTGCAAATCAACTTCTCACAAACTTGGAAGAGTTAAGTTCTTTAGCTCTCGATGTTGAAAGACAAAGGAGATGTTGTCATTGCAAAAGTTTAGGTAACATTGATTTGGAGTGCCCTAACAAGAAGAAAGATGTGTCTTTGGTTGAGTACCAAACACATGATAACAAACCATTTGAGGAGGAAAAGGAAGAAGAAATTGGGATTGACGCATATGAGGAGGAGAATAAAGAGGAAGAAAAGGTAGAAGAGGAGCATATGGAAAAGTGGCTTGTGACAAAAGAAGCAAGTGTGGCGTATGAACATCCACAAAAAGAGTGCAAGAACTCTCATTATACCAACAAAGGAGAAGTATGTTCGTTGAACCAAGAAAAGGAAAGTTGTGCCTCCTATGGAAATATTGTTGTCCTTACGCAAGGGTTAAGCCATGACAAGTTCATTCATTTCAATCCAAGAAGTTTAGTAAGTCTTTGCTTTTACAAAATTTGCAAAGATTCATTATATTGCAAAATTACTTCTATGGATTCTTGTCATACTCTGTTGGAAGGACCAAAGTTGCTTGATAGGAATATCATGCCTCTTGATGCATCTCTACTTCCATCTTATACCACACGGCCTAAGAAGGAAGAAAGCCATCTTGTGTCGATCATGAAAAAGGAGTATCGAGGGAATAAAGAGTATAAGGATCCTATTCTTATACATTTTGAGAAGAATGAAATGGATCCAAGTATCCATCACATTTTGAATCTTCCTATGAAGCATATCTTCCATGAGCATCCAAGAGCTATCTACTTAGATCACTTGGTTGAAAGGCCGAGAATTCGAAAGGATGAAATAGCCCAAGTCATCAAGGTACATTGTTTCATGCTAAATGACAAGGGTAAAGTGGTAAGAATAGACTTGGGGAGTGAGAAGCAACGTGAACAACCCACGTTCACGGTGAAGAAATGCAAGTCCAAGTCTTATGGTGTTAGAAATCATCGGAAGAAAGTTTAAGAAGTTAATCAAAGGAATCTACGATGACTTCAAAGCTTTCAAGAAGAAAGTCTTTGTGAAGAAGGCAAGTGAGAGTTGATTTTCCAAAGTTTGAGGGCAAACTTTTCAACCGGGTGTATGATGCATAATTGATGGTCTTATGCATCAAGGTCAACCATGGAGACATCTAATACTCACCTAGAAGGAAGAAGAGCTCAAGTCTCTCATATCTCTCTACTTGGAAGGATCAACTCATATGGTCGTATACTTTTGCTCCTTAATTCAAGGACCATGAAGCTATCATAGAAGTCATCCTAGAGAGGATTATTCTACATTCCAAGAGCTTTCATATGGTTCAAGAATCTTTAAGTTTGGATGAGAATCCAAGGAGTTATCATCATTTGAAATCTAGTTTAGTTCATTGTTTTCTTTATGATGTAATCATTAGAATAGATGATGTAAGCCTCAAGGGGCCTATTTCTTGATTTGTGCACGTTTAGGGAGGGCTAGGATTACTATAAATACCCCCCTTAGGCCTCTTGTAATCTCATTCATTCATATATCAAATACAAACACATGGTGTTGTTTTCTCTCTAGCTTTTGTGCTAGTTTTCGTTTCTCTTGAGGGAGTTTCGAAGTTATCCCCTTCTTCTATTCAAGGGTGGCATCCTTGAAGGTGAAAGGAAGGAATTGAAGGTCTCTTGAAGGTGGTGTGGCTATATCCTTCCAAGAGTCTTCAAAAGCCATCATCTATCCATCGTTCATTCATCCATTTATCATCCATTTCGTGTTATTCATCAAGAATTCAACAAGAATTCATCAAGCATTCAACAAGAAGCATTTGTCCTTCATCAAACACGTCCAAGCTTCATTCGTTAACGTCATTCATCATTCGTTTGTCCATTTGTTCATTATTTCCATCCAATTGGTAATCATCTTTCATAGTTCTTTCCATCCTTTTTCATCCATTTCTATTCCATTTTTGGTTCTTTGGAACTTTGAGAAAGGAGATTCCTATCTTCGTTTTTAAAGATCCTTAGATATTGTGTAATGAGATCATCCCTTGGTCTCATTATGCATCACCTAGATAGGTCGAGTCTCCCCTTTTCAAAAATCGCAGCAAAAGAGCTATTTAAACCCCCCAAAAATGTTGGCCAAAACGCAGCGTTGAAGGCCGAAGTGTCGCAGCCCAGCAGGGGGGTCGCGGGCGCGACGAGCGAAGTTTCACGGGCGATTCTGGGCTTCGAGGCGACGTGGCTGCGGTGTCCAAAGACTGTGGGTACGGTCTTTCTCTGTCATCCTGACCCCCAGCACATGCCCACCGTGGCTACGGTGGCCATGACCGTGGCCACGGTCACACTCTGCTTCTATTGCACTCTGGGCGTAGCGGGTGCTACGCCATTCTTGACGGGGGCTACGCTTTGGCTTCCCTTCCCTTTGTTCTTCCTTCATTCCGAAGCATGTAACGCTCGATTCGAAGGTCATAGCATGCGTTACTTCACTAATTGGCACCAAAGATCGGGAGTGTGGTCCCGGGTCGATTCCGTCTCGGTTTCCGGTCCGGCTCGGCTCGGGAAATCGCCAAGAATGCTATAAAAAGGCTCGTTTTGCTACGTTTTTGGTGAAAACTCCAAAATCTTCAAAATAATCAAAACACATTAAAAGCTATGAAACTAAACCACGAAACGAGTTAAAAGCCTAAGGATTTAGGCGGTATTTAGACACAAAATTGGGTCTAAACACCCCCCCACACTTAAACTTTTTCTCGTCCCGAGCAAAACAAAACAAAACAAATAAGAAAAATAAACACCAACTCCTCTGTTGTGGGAGGAAACGAGTGCATTTAGCGTATTCACCAAGCCCTTTGAACCCCCCGGCAGCCCGGGTGCACGAGATGGACTCGTGAGGGTTTGTAGCAGCTGTACCCACAAAAGCCAAAGAAAAAGGAGAGAGGGAAAGTGAAAACAACAACGAAGAAAACAAAAGGAAAGAAAAACAAAGGCTTTGATTCACAAGATCTCGCAATCCAAACTAAGAAAACGCGATTAAACCTCCCAAAGTAACCGTTAGGAGCATCTCTCAAACACCAAACTCAGATAAAGGTCGATCTTGAATATTTTTAAACTCCCTACACCTTGTACCAAGCGAAACCCCACATGCAAAAGCACAAAAAGGGTTTTAACGGGAACCAAAAGACTCTAAAAACTCGCGTCCGAATTTGAAAACAACGAACAACCAAGAGAAGCGTTGCCCTCCCTTGCATTTGGTCGCCCTTGGCTTGGTGAGGGCCGTAGGTGATGCAAGGGGAGGCCCCACTCTTTTTAGAAGCAAAAGCTTTTTCTTTTCTTTCTTTTTGAGTTGGAATTACCAACGAAATTTGCTTTTCTTTTTCTCTCTTATTTTTTTCTTTTTGTTTTTAAAAGTCGGTATTAGCCTTACTTTCGGGAATTGGACGACCCATATAAAGGGTATACCCTCCCAACACGGTCTTTTCCATTCGCCTCTCCGTCGTCGCAAAGCGATATGGGAGGAAGGTTAAGGGGTATCCATGCCGTACCACGAATACCGGGCCCGTGTAGGTTGGCTAAGTGTAGGTGGTTAATGTCTTCAGCGACACACTCCACTTATTCAGGTTATTGTATCTTAAGAGAGCTTTTCTTTCTTTTCTTTTCTTTTCTTTTTGCACTTTTTTGCTTTTGCTAAACGAAAACAAAACAAACCCGGACACAAGCTCCTAGAATCTCCCGGTTCCAAGCAAAACGAGAGAGGAATGGGGGTCTCACTAGACACTTAATGAAAGGAGTCTATTAAGGCTAAGTCTCGACTAAAACCCGAATTAGGGTAGAAAATGCTCCAACCGGTTACTTTTAAAGAAGATTAAGAACGACTTCTCAACTTCGATAACGAGATCCAGGAAACAAAGCAAAACAAAAACAAAACGAAAAGAAAAACTGAAAAGGTTTTCACTCCCTTTTTTCTCCTTTTTCACACGAAAATTTTCAAATTTTAAGCAAAAACTAAGAAAACAAAGAACAAAACTACTAGGTGATCTACCCTTTAAACAGAATATCTCCCCCCCCCCCACTTAAAACTCAACAATGTCCTCATTGTGGGAAGGCGTCACATGAAAAGGGTAGAGAACCTACAAAAACAAACAAACAAAAACAACTAGCAAGTAAAAATGGTGGCGACCTGTTTAGACCCGTTTTCGCGTCCAAATACCGCCTAAATCCTTAGGATTTTGACTTGTCTCGTAGCTCGTTTTAATAACTTTTAATGCGTTTTGGTTATTTTTGTAGTTTCCGAAGGTTTTACTCAAAACGATGCAAAATAGGCTATTTTTGCACCAATCTTGGGAATCCTGAGATTCCCTAAGATTCTCCGAGCCTTGGTCGTGTCAAAGGCAGCGGAAACGCAAGGATCGAGTCGAAGAGCGCCGAAGGGTAGCCCCCGCCACGCCTGCTGTAGCGAGCGCTACGCCTCCAAATCCCTTGTAGCCGAGTGCAAGCTCCCAGGCGTCGAAGGGTAGACCCCGCGACCAAATTCCGTAGCGGGCGCTATGCCCTGAAGGAACCATGTGGCCGAGACAGACCGTAGCCACGGTCAGATTGAAGCCAAATGCCCAAAGAAGGAGGAGTTGCAACCCGAGATGTACCGTGGTCACGGTCAACATGACCGTAGCCTCAGTGAGATCATTGTCCTGCCCAAGGAAGAGGTTGGCCGAACAAGGCCGTGGCCACGGTCTCCCATGACCGTAGCCACGGTGGTGCGAAGGAGCGAAGAGTTTCCAACCCTAAATCGCCTACACCGTGCCCACGGTGCCTGAGTACCGTGCCCATGGTGCTGTGAAGCGAAGATGATTTTCTCCTGCCTTATGCAAGACCGTGGCCACGGTCCCCTGCGGGACACATTTTGTCTGTAGTGTTTAATGATGAGTTTTGAGTAACAACCTGAGTTACTATATATTGTTTAGGTCATTTTAGCAGGAAGACAATCTTTAATCAGTCTTTAGTTAGCTTTTATCATACTTTTAGCCTTCTTTTACCACATTTTAAGCTTTGGATTAGAGAGTTAGTGAAGATCTTTGCTGAGTTTATTGATTCTTGTGTTGGATTCTCTCAAGTTTTATTTCAAGTTTGAAGATTATTATCATATTTGGAGCATTGGAGCATTTATTATTCAGAGTTTTTTTGCGTCTTTGTCATCAATCAATGAGCATTTCTTAACCTTTCTCTCTTTTATTTCATAGTTCATCTATTAATCTCTGTTTTCGCTTTTGTTGCTTTTATTGATTTTGTTGATTGTTTGTTGTTATCTTGTTTATCTTTTTAAGCATGATTAATGTTGTTGATGATAGTTAGGATGTTTAGTGGCTAGAACCCTAATGGGTTAGGGAGATATTAAGGGTGTGATGGGTGATTAGGTTTGGGTTAGCAATATTAGTGAGTAACTAGTTAGGAATCCTTCCCTCAAGTGGGATGTAATTGGGTGCGAAAGCATCCCGAATACATCCAATGCTTGTTGGAAGGTAGGAATTGGGATAGTTAGTGTTCTAGTTCGCGAAAGCGAATAGAAACTAACTAGGAAATTTCGTTTCATCAACTCCCGGATGCATACATGGACTTTGGGGAACTCAATCCGGACTATCCTTGAAAGAGGAAGCCCGGTGGGTATTTTCCAACGGAGTTACCATTTGATTTCCCCTTCTTGTTACTCTCTTGCTGCAAAACCCATTTCCTTATCCCCGTTTGCATCCCGAAAGTCTTCCGACACCCATTGTCTCACCTTTTTGACCGAACTTAGTGTGTTTGTGCTGTTTTTACCTCAAAAATCTATCACCCTTTCTTGATCCTAAACACTACTTAGAGTCAAGTAATTGTTGTGAAGGCCCCTAGCTCCCTGTGGAAGAACGATATTACCGAGGTCTGACAAACCGCTGTACAACAAAATGGCGTCGTTGCCGGGGAGCAATCGCCCCTTCTAGTTTTAACTTACTCTACGTGTGTTTGGTTTAGGATGTTTTTACCTTGCTGAGTCGAGTCTAGAGTCCCTAGGGCTACTTACGACGTTTGTTTGTTTAGTGCATGCGCAGGAGAGACCTAATACCTCTTGTACCTTTTGACCATGAAATCGAAAGGACTGCACGGCGCAACAACGCCGCAAACGCCCGTCGATGTCTTCTCGAGCGATAACAGCAAGAGGCTATGGCAAAACCTCGTACCCTCCTGTCGTTCATATCACATTCGACGGGTACGGGAGGCTCTCCTATTGCTTTGCCCGATCTCCCCGACGGGACTGTCTTCGAGGTCAAGCCGAATTTCCTTCACCTCATTGAGTAATCTAAGTTCCATGGGTTTGACTCGGAGAACCCCATCAACCATATTTCCAACTTCTTGGAGAGATGCGGCATGATCAGAATGCAAGGAGTTTCGGAAGAATACATCCATCTTAAGTTCTTCCCGTTTTCTCTCGCGGAGAAAGCTCGAGGGTGGCTTGATAATTGTAACCCGAACACTTTCCAGACTTGGGACGCCCTTAGTCAAGCATTTTTGAGGAGGTTTTTCCCGCCCGATGGAGACCGCTCACCTACGAACGGAGATCATGAACTTTCGACAACAACCGGGCGAGTCTTTGTTCGAAGCTTGGGAGAGATACAAAGGACTTCAACGAGCATGCCCGCACCATAATCTCCCGGCCGCTCTTATTCTACATACTTTCTACGAGGGTCTCTCGATGAATACGAAGCAATCGATCGATAACGCCTCGGGCGGCCTTTTTCTAAGTAAGACCCCCGTCCAAGCCGATGCTCTTTTAGCTCAAATGGCAGAGAATGCTTGCAACTTGGAAGAAATTCAAGGGAGGTGACAAGTTGTGCTGATAGCGAGAACTTGGGGTATCTTATCAAGGACATGCAAAAGTCAATGCAACAACTTTCTCAGGACATGGCCGAGATGAAGACAACCCAACAACTCAAGCCGATTATGGAGGTTTAATCTTCCATTGCTTCACCTTCATCCACCTCGGTGTTGCGTTGTGAGGTATGTGGGGGAGGACATACAAATTTCGAGTGCCAAACAGAGTTGGTATCCAATGAGCAAGCGAATGCTCTATATCGGCAAAACCTCTCTTACCACATCAATGATCACGTTCGCCCTCAAGGAAACCCATCCTATGTCCCTCCGGGTTTTCTCTACCCTAACCAAACCCAAAACCATCAACGTCAAAATCAAAACCGCCCCCATCAACAAGCTCCCCTATACCAAAATCAAGCCTACCGTCAAGTTCCTCAATCCTACCAACAACAACCCCCTCCACAAATGAGCCAAGAGATGGACTTGATGCAAAGATGTCTCAAGAATCAAGAGGTTTTCAATGTCGCCCAATTGAAAAAGAATGAGGTTCTTAATGCTAGCCAAAGGATGCTTGAGACCCAATTGGCTCAACTTGCTCAACAAGTCTCCAACTTCCAATCTCAACCTTCATCTTCTTCCAAGGGTCTACCTAGCCAACCCCAACAAAATCCTAAGGGGCATATCAATGCTATCACATTGAGGAGCGGTAAGGAGATCGATGGCCCTAGGATGGTAGTGGAAGATGTCTTGGGCGATAAGGAGGGCGATGTGGTGGATGTTGAGGAAGAGGAGGATTTGATTGAAGAAAGGGAGAGTGAGTTAGTCTTGGGCGAGGGAGTTAGTGAAGTATAAGAGGAAGAATTAGGAGAATCAAGCAAAGAGAGAGAAGAGATGGAGAGATTGAGAAAAGGGAAAGGGAAAATGGTGGAAGAAGAACCAATCCAAGCCATGGAGAAACCAAAGTTACCGCCGGTGCCTTTTCCCGAGCGGTTGACAAAACCAAAGTCCGATGCAAAATTTTCGAAGTTCATTGAGATGCTTAAGAAGCTTTAAGTTAACATCCCATTTCTTGATGCCATTTCTGAAGTCCCACCCTTCAAGAAACATTCGAAGGAGCTTCTTACGAGCAAGAGGAGAATCCAAGAGGAAGCTACCATTCACTTGACGGCGGATTGTAGTGCCATCATCGATAACAAATCACCCGAAAAGCTAGCCGACCCTGGGAGTTTTTCTATTCCATGCACCATCGGTGATATGAGAATTGGCCGTGCCTTATGTGATCTAGGAGCAAGTGTGAGTGTCATGCTTCACTCAATTTGCAAGAAGTTGAACCTTGATGATCTAGCTCCTACTACTATTAACCTTCAATTGGCCGACCGTTCCGTACGAAGACCCTTAGGGATACTGGAAGATATCCCGGTGCAAGTAGGGCGATTCTTGATCCCTTGTGATTTTGTTATCTTGGAGATGGAGGAGGACAACAACATCCCCATTATTTTAGGAAGGCCATTCCTTGCTACGGCGGGAGAAATTATAAATGTGAAGAATGGAAGTATGTCATTGAATGTCGGGAATGAAAGTATTATTTTTCAATTTAAGGGGTCTTTGAAAGGTCCTTCATACGGGGACTCAATGCTACGTGATTGACATGATGGAATTTCTCGTTGATGAGTATATTGAGGAGTCCCATCTACTTGAGTCTACATGTGATGATCCCTTGGGTGCATGCTTATTGGAATCCTTTCAATTTGAGACCGATGGCAGCGACATCACGTTCTTCACCAACCTTCTTGACTCTTCACCAATGCACGAGGAAATTATTATTGATGAGCCTATTATGGAGTGCATGGATATTCAAGATGCGATCTTCAAAGGTATGTCTTCCTCCCAAGTTCAATCTTCTATTCCTTTAGATCTTAAACCTTTGCCCCCTTCCCTCCAATATGCTTACTTGGATGATGAAAAATCTTATCCTGTGATTGTGAATGCAAATTTGAATGATTTTCAATTGTCTAAGTTGCTTGATATGCTTAGGAAGCATGGAGGTGCATTAGGTTATAGGATAGAAGATTTGAAAGGCTTATCCCCGTCCATTTGCATGCATTCGATTGATTTGCTAGAAGATGCCAAGCCTACTAGGCAACCACAACGTAGATTAAATCCTAACATGCAAGAAGTGGTTAAAAAGGAGGTAGTGAAGTTGCTCACTGCTGGGATCATCTTCCCCATCGCCAATAGCGAATGGGTAAGCCGTTCGATGTGTGCAAAAGGGTGGGATGACCGTAATTGAAAATGATAAGAAAGAATTGGTAAGTACCCGAACTGTGACTGGTTGGAGAATGTGCATTGATTACCGTCAGCTTAACAAAGTAACAAAGAAGGACCATTTTCCCCTTCCTTTTATTGACCAGATGCTAGAACGGTTGGCGGGTCATTCACATTTTTGCTTCTTAGATGGGTATTCCGGGTTCTTTCAAATCCCAATCCAACCCTCACACCAAGAAAAAACCACCTTCACTTGCTCATACGGGACATTTGCTTACGTCGCATGCCGTTTGGTTTATGTAATGCCCCTGGGACTTTTCAACGTTGTATGATGGCTATTTTTAGCAATTTCATTGAGAAATGCATGGAGGTTTTTATGGATGAGTTTTCTGTGTACGGTAATTCTTTAGATGACTGTTTGCTAAACCTGGAAAAAGTATTAACTCGTTGTGAAGAAGTGGATCTAGTACTCAACTGGGAGAAATGCCACTTTATGGTGGAACAAGGTATTGTTTTGGGTCACTTAATCTCTTCAAAGGGCATCGAGGTGGATAAGGCGAAGGTTGAGGTCATAGAGTGATGCATAATGAGACCAAGGAACAATCTCATTACACAAAATCTAAGGATCTTTAAAAACGAAGATAGGAATCCTCTATCTCAAAGTTTCAAAGAATAAAAAATGGCATAGAAATGGATGAAAAAGATGGAAAGAACTATGAAAGAAGGTTACCAAACAATTGGAAACAATGAACAAAATGAATGATGAACGAACGAACAATGGATGGACGAATGCCGAGTGATGAATGTTGATGACGAATAAGTGCTTGGACGTGTAGAATGAAGATCACACGTTTCTTGATGAATGCTTGATGAATTCTTGTTGAATTCTTGATGAAGATCACGAATTGGATGATAAATGGGTGAATGATCGTTGGATATTTGATGGCTTTTGAAGACTCTTTGAAGGATACAGCCACACCACCTTCAAGATGCCTTCAATTCCTTCCTTTCACCACTAAGGATGCCAACCTTAGCTAGAAGAAGGGGATGATTCGATTCCCACAAGAGAGAAACGAAAAACACCTAGCATGAAAGCTAGAAAGAACACATCATGTGTTTGTAATCTAAAAATTCAATGTGAATGACTTGAATGAATTGAATGAATTACAAGCACCTAGGAGGGGGTATTTATAGTAGAAACCCTTCCCCTTAGACGTGTACAACTTCAAGATTCTAGCCCATATTGGCTTACATCATTCATCCTAATGCTTACATCATAAAGAAAACAATATACTAAACTATATTACAAATATGAATAACTCCTTGGATTCTCATCCAAATTCAAAGATTCTTGAACCATATGAAAGCTCTTGGAATGTAGAATAATCCCTTCTAGGATGACTTCTATGATAGCTTCACGGTCCTTGAATTAAGGAGCAAAAGTATACGTCCGCATGAGTTGATCCCTTCCAAGTAGAGAGATAAAAGAGAGACTTGAACTCTTCTACCTTCTAGGTGAGTATTAGATGTCTCCATGGTTGACCTTGATGCATAAGGCCATCAATTATGCATCATAGAGTGCCTACCACCCCCAGTTTCTGTTAAGGGGGTGCGTAGCTTCCTTGGCCATGCCGGCTTCTATCGCCGGTTCGTCAAGGACTTTTCGAAAATCGCTCGACCTCTAACCGACCTCTTATGCAAAGATGCTCCTTTCATTTTTACTGATGAGTGTCTGAGTCGTTTCTGATTAAGCGGGCTTTGATTTCCGCCTGGTGGTTCAACCTCGGTGGACACTACCATTTGAGATTATGGCCGACGCCCGGTGACTTTGCGTGGGGTGTGTTTGACCCAAATCAACGCCCGGCCCTCGCCGCGGACATTACCGATAAAGCGCCTTGATCGATCGATGGCCCCACAAATCACCACGAGTCTTTCCAGCGTGCTTCGTCCTCGCTCACACGCTGCCTGAGAAAACTTCCCAGGAGGTCACCCATCCTGAGACTACTCCCAGCCAAGCACGCTTAACTGAGGAGTTCCCAACGGATTAGCTACCATAAAAGAAGGTGCACCTTGGTGATATAAGTAGTCATTTCAATCCTTTTAAGCCACACTTTAACCACATACCCGGGGTGTTACAATCACCCCCACTTAAGCGCACAACGTCCTCGTTGTGCCACAATCCATTCCAGAATCTTTGCCCCGCTAGGTGACTGCCCATGGATCTCCCTTCCACTGGCACAGCTCACGGTCGCGGGTCGGCTCTGATACCATCTGTAACGCCCCGCCCCCTCCCGGGCCGCGGACATTACCGATAATGACTTCAAGGATCGCTGACTGGCCCCACAAATCACCACGAGTCTTTCCAGCGTGCTTCGTCCTCGCTCACACGCTGCCTGAGAAAACTTCCCAGGAGGTCACCCATCCTGAGACTACTCCCAGCCAAGCAAGCTTAACTGAGGAGTTCCCAACGGATGAGCTACCATAAAAGAAGGTGCACCTTGGTGATATAAGTAGTCATTTCAATCCTTTTAAGCCACACTTTAACCACATACCCGGGGTGTTACACAAACAGTGGACAAGAAGCCAAGGGTTATCTATTACGCAAGATGTGCGCTTGATAGTGCCCAAAGAAACTACACCACCACGGAAAAAGAACTTTTGGCGATTGTTTTTGCGCTCAACAAGTTTCGGCAGTACCTTATGCTCTCGAGGGTAGTAGTCTACACGGATCATGCTGCTATCAAATACTTGATGGGAAGGAAGGAGACAAAGCCGAGGCTAATACGGTGGGTCTTGCTCATGCAAGAATTCGATTTGGAAATCCGTGACAAGGCGGGCACGAAGAATGTCGTGGCCGATCACCTCTCGAGGATTCTTGTCGACTTGGAGGACACCCAACCGATTGTTGATGCTTTCCCGGACGAGCGACTTTTGGTGATTAGCTCTCATCCTTGGTATGCGGATATTGTGAATTATTTGGCAAGCAAAGTGATTCCTCAACACTTGAACCATCACCAAAAGAAGAAATTGCTCCACGACATGAAGCATTATTATTGGGATGATCCCTTCCTTTTCCGGCTTTGCAATGACGGGATGTATCGGCGATGTATTCCCAAGAGTGAAGTACAATCTGTTTTGACTCATTGTCACGAGTTTCCGGTGGGAGGTCACGGTGGCTCCCAAAAGACGGCGGCGAGGGTTCTACAAGCCGGGTATTGGTGGCCAACTCTTTTTCGTGACGCCCATTTGCATGTCAAGCAATGTGATGGATGTCAAAGATCCAGAAACATCTCCCGGAAAAATGAAGCACCGTTGAATTATATTCTTGAAGTTGAAGTCTTTGATGTATGGGGGTTAGACTTCATGGGACCTTTCCCGTCATCAAGAGGTTTCCAATACATCCTAGTGGCAGTGGATTATGTCTCAAAGTGGGTCGAAGCCATACCATGCGTGAGGTGCGATGGGAAGTCCGTTTCGAGATTCTTGAAAAAGACCCTATTTCCAAGATTCGGCATTCCAAGGGTCATCATTAGTGACAACGGTTCCCATTTCATTAAGAAGAAGTTCGTGTCTCTTTTGGCAAAGTACGGCATAAATCATAAGAAGGGACTACCTTATCATCCACAAACACAAGGTCAAGTACAAATCTCAAACCGTGCCATCAAGGAGATCCTAGAGAAGACGGTCAACTCTTCGAGGAAAGATTGGGCAGAAAAGTTGGATGAAGTTTTGTGGGCATACCGCACGGCCTACAAGACTCCGATCGGTACTACTCCCTACCGTCTTGTCTATGGGAAGGCGTGTCACTTTCCCGTGGAGCTTGAGCATAAAACCATGTGGGCAATCAAGAAGTTGAACTTCGATCTTAAGGCGGCCGGTAGTAGTCGATTATTTCAACTAGAAGAACTTGAGGAGTTGAGGCATCATGCATATGAGAACAACAAGATCTACAAAGAAAGAACCAAAGCATGGCACGACAAGAGGTTGAACCGACGTGAGTTTGTGGTAGGCGATAGGGTTCTCATCTTCAACTCGAGGCTAAAGTTATTCTCTTAGAAATTGAGATCACAATGGTCCGGTCCGTCCGAAATTGTGAAAATTCTCCGCGTCGGAGTTGTAGAATTGAAGGATGCACAAGGGTAGTGTTTCAAAGCAAACGCATCAAAGCTTAAACCATACATCATGGGCGAGGAATATGCTGGGACAGTTGTGGTGTATCTCGCGAATTTTGAGGATTGAAAAGCATCGGGAAATGTCGAGCTAGGACCTACAAAAACAAGCACTCGGGAGAGGTATGACTTACTTCCCCTCCTTGTAGTGTTTTCTTTCATTTTCTTCCATTTTATTTCCCTTATCTTTAGCATTTTCATTTTCCTTAGTGGTTATTGAAAAATTTGAGAAAAAGAAAGAGAAAAGAGAAAAATTAGAAAAAACTGAAAAAAAAGAAAAACTTAGAAAAGATTGAAAAGAAGCGAAAAAATCGAGAGCGAGAGTGGAAATAAAGAGAGGTTCTATGAGGGTCGGGATTTGAATTTGATTTTTGAGTGATGGGAAAGTACTCTTGAATGATAAATTGAGTGAGGACGACAAAGGAGTGGATGATAAGAGGGTAGATTTTAGGCCTTAACTTTTTTTTTTCCAAGTTTTGAGCCTTGTAGGTACAGGAGCTAGGCCGAAGGGGACCGTGCCCACGGTGAGCTGGACCGTGCCCACGGTGAGTTGGACCGTGGCCACGGTCAGATTATGCAAAGCGTCCCCAGTTTCCTCAGGCCGAAAGTTACCGTGACCACGGTGGGTTTCACCGCAGCCACGGTCTCATCGCAGCAAGTTCTTGGAAAATTTTCTTCCCGAAGGTCACTGTGACCACGGTGGATGTTACCGTAGCCACGGTGACTACCCTGCATTTGCCCCTCTTTTTCCTCAAACCGAGCCATACCGTGCCTATGGTGAGTCGAAACTGCGAACTTTATCGGTGGTTAATTTCTCATTTTCCCTCATTTCTCTTTCATTTTCCCTCCACTCCCTCACCTTCGAAAACCCTTCCAAAACCCTAATCCCACAAATTCATTCCCATATTTGACAAATTCATCACTAAATTCCTCCATTTCTCCCAAATTTCCCCTGCGTTCTTGCCCTAGCCGCGCACCCCTGCTGAATTTCGACATTTTCGAGTCTCCCTCAAGCGAAATTCTGGGTTCTTTGCACCTTGTGGGTTCGAAAATCCTCGTCCATCCTTCCCCAACGCTTCAATCTAGGTATTCCTTGATTTATTGGTGTTAAACATTCAATTTGCTTGCTTTTGGGTTGAAGTTTTGTGCGAAAATCTTGTGGGTTTGTGGTTGAAAGAGTTGTTTGAGTTTGGGGGTGGTTTGTTGGTTTTGTGGTTGATTGCGAATTTGTTGTTGCTCGGGATTTTTGGGTGGTTTGTTGTGTTTTGTGTGTGGTAGTTGTTTGTTTTTCAGTGCCATCAATGGGTCGTTCTAAACGTGCCCGGACCGAGCCGGAATCAACCCCCGTCCCATCAACCTCTGCCGAGCCCGATTAAACCTGGTACAAGGGTCAACCGACTTCGATCATTCAATGCGACCCGAAGGTTAAGGTTACCTTCCGGGACGAGATGCATAAGGCGAGGTATGAGCGGCTCAAGAAGCAGAAGATTTGTGCTCCGGACCTCTATCATTAAGAGACGGCCAAGGATATATTTTGTAAACCGAGCATGGATTTCTTCATCAAAACCATGGGTTGGGAGGTCTTCGCCACCATCAATGAGCAAATCATCGAACAACCGGTGCTCGAGTTCCTTAGCTCCTTGGTTATACAGGAAGACGGCACATCCAACGCCTCTTTCTCGTACATAGTGCACAAAAAGGAGGTCCAATGCACGGTTAAGGACCTTTGCAATGCGTTAGGCCTACCCGAGGACGAAATCTTCTATGGCGAGGTTTTTAACTTTGATGAACAAAAGGCTATGCGAGATCTCACTTGCTAGAGGAGGCGCTATCCCAAGGTTCGAACCCAACGAGCACAGTTCTATTGCCCAAGCAACTCCAAGGCCCGGGATTTTTGTAACGTCAGCGTCCGTATCTTTCACCGCATCATCTCAAACTCTGTTTTCGGCCGTGACGTCGGGCGATCAAGCATCCGGAAGGACGACCTCTTCGTCCTCTACAATGCCATTAACGGTCGCCGAGTCAACACCGGCTCCTGCATCCTCCATTGTCTCCGGGAATAAGCCTCGAAACCCGGAACATGACCATTGGTATGGGTCACATCATCACCCATCTTCTACGGAAATAAGGGTTCGAGTCTTACCTCAACAAGTGGACTCCACGATTTTTCCCTGATCCTATCGATGGTGTTCACCTTCGGAAGATGGAATTCTTGGAGAAAAACAAGACATGAACATTCTACCGTTAGGGGAACGAGCCCCATAGCGTCGTCGTTCATTTGGGTGACGACAATGCCGAAAAACGTTTAGATGTCACCGACAAACGCAATTGGTCGTGTGGCCAAACTTATGGGCATGGTTTTGCGGTGGGAGGTCCCGGGGAGGCCGAGGAGGAAGGTGAAGAAGAAGCAGAGGATGAGGAAGAAGAGGATGAAGAAGAAGAGGGTGAACAAGCATGAGGGGAGGAAGCCGAGCCGAGTCAAGTGCGGGACGCCGCTCTTGAACGTATCAGCGAGCAACTCCAAGAGCTTCATGATGAATTTCAAGAACAACGGGAGCTCATCCAAAACTAGCAGACGTTGATTGAGAACTTACAAGGGTTGATCGAGACCCAACAGGAGATGCTTGCTAGCATCCAATCGCAACTCCAACCCCGTCATCCTCCGGGAGGGTCCGCTTGAGGACCGTTTGTAAGCATTCACCCCCACCCGTCCTTTATCATCGCTTTTATTTACTTTATCTTGTGAAGTATAAGTGTGGGGGGGTGCTTCTTCGGGGTTTTGGATGCGATGTCTGATGGTTTTGGTGTGTTGATCTCTCCGGTTTCATTTGGCATGAGTTAGCATATTTTGGGGTTGTTTGGATGGGTTGCTCTGGTTTGCCTTGTATTGTTGGTCTTTCATGTGTTGCCGGGTTGTCTTTTGGTTGATCGATGGTTATTTTTGTGGGCCGAGAAGTTTGTTTAAGCTTGTCTTGATTGTATTTTGATCATTGATGGTTTGTAAATGAATATTGTTGTGATGAATGCAATGAATCAGTCATTTCGGTTGATATGTATGGAGTTTCACCCTTATTTCCCGCCTCAATGAGTGAGATTCGGGGATAAGGTAAGTTATTGGCAATGTATATATTGTAAATAGTTTTGTTTTTTTATCTTTTTAGTTTCTTTTCATAGTCTTTTAAGTTAGTTTTTTCCTTTCTTTTGTTTTTGGTCTCGCATGCGAATTCTATCATTTGTAAGTCGTCTTTTGGTCTAACATTGTTTTGATTCACTCGAACGACGACTCTGGATCCCTGTTTTAACGCTTATGAAGAGTTTGAGGTAATATCTTTCCACCCTACTCTTTTTATGTGAATTCTTATCTTGATCCATCGCATGCTTGGTCTTCTTTTGGGTGGCGAACCCCTTTGAATGTCTGTGTTGGGATATATATATTGCTGTTGGAGCCGTGTGGGCTCGGGTCGCCACTATTTCTACTTGCTAGTTGTTTTTGTTTGTGTTTCGTAGGTTCTCTACCCTTTTCATGTGACACCTTCCCACAATGAGGACATTGTGGAGTTTTAAGTGTGTGGGAGGGGGGGGGGGGGAGAGATATTCTGCTTCAAGGATAGATCACCTAGTCTTTTTGTTCCTTGTTTTCCTAGTTTTTGATAAAATTTGAAAATTTTTGTGTGAAAAAGGAGAAAAAAGGGAGTGAAAACCTTTTCGTTTTTCTTTTTGTTTTGTCTTTGTTTGGTTTTGTTTCCTGGATCTCGTTTTCGGAGTTGAGAAGCCGTTCTTAAACTTCTTTAAAAGTAACCGGTTGGAGCATTTTCGACCCTAATTCGGGTTCTAGTCGAGACTTACCCTTAATAAACTCCTTCCATTAAGTGTCTAGCGAGACCCCCGTTCCTTTCTCTTTTTGTTGGAACCGGGAGGTTCTAGGAGCTTGTGTCCGGGTTTGTTTTGTTTCTCGTTTAGAAAAAGCAAAAAAGTGCAAAAAGAAAAGAAAAGAAAGAAAAGCTTTCCTAAGATACAATAACCTGAATAAGTGGAGCGTGTCGCTGTAGACATTAACCACCCACACTTAGCTAACCTACACGGGCCCGATATTCGTGGTACGGCATGGATACCCCTTAACCCTCCTCCCATATCGCTTTGCAACAGAGAGGCGAATGGAAAAGACCGTGTTGGGAGGATATACCCCTTATATGGGCCGTCCAATTCCCAAAAGTAAGGTTAATACCGACTTTTAAAAACAAAAAAGAAAAAAAAAGAAAAAAAAGAAAAAGAAAGCAATTTTCGTTGGTAATTCCAACTCAAAAAGAAAGAAAAGAAAAAGTTTTTGCTTCTTAAAAGAGTGGGGCCTCCCCTTGCATCACCTACGACCATCACCAAGCCAAGGGCGACCAAATGCGAGGGAGGGAAACACTTCTCTTAGTTGTTTCGTTGTTTTCAAATTCGGACGCGAGTTTTTAGAGTCTTTTGGTTCCCGTTAAAACCTTTTCATGTGGGGTTTCGCTTGGTATAAGGTGAAGGGAGTTGAAAAATCTTTAAGATCGACCTTTATCTGAGCTAGGTGTTGTGAGGTGCCCCTAACGATTACTTTGGGAGGTTTAATCGCGTTTTCTTAGTTTGGATTGCGAGATCTTGTGAATCAAAGCCTTTGTTTTTCTTTCCTTTTGTTTTCTTCGGTTTTGTTTTCACTTTCCCTCTCTCCTTTTTCTTTGGCTTTTGTGGGTACAGCCGCTACAAATCCTCACGAGTCCATCTCGTCTACCCGGGCTGTCGGGGGGTTCAAAGGGCTTGGTGCATACGCTAAATGCACCCGTTTCTCTCCCACGACAGAGGAGTTAGTGTTAGTTAGTTAGTTTTTGTTTTATTTTGCTCCGGACGAGCAAAGGTTTAAGTGTGGGGGGTGTTTAGACCCGTTTTCGCATTTAAATACCGCCTAAATCCTTAGGCTTTTGACTTGTCTCGTAGCTCGTTTTAATAACTTTTAATGCATTTTGGTTATTTTTGTAGTATTTCCAAAGGTTTTACTCAAAACGATGCTAAATAGGCTATTTTTGCACCAATCTTGGGAATCCCGAGATTCCCTAATATTCTCCGAGCCCTGGTCGTGTCAAAGACAGCGGAAACGCAAGGATCGAGTCGAAGAGCGCCGAAGGGTATCCCTCGCCACGCTTGCTGTAGCGGGCGCTACGCCTCCAAATCCCTTTTAGCCGATTGCAAGCTCCCAGGCGTCGAAGGATAGCCCCCGCGACCAAATTCCGTAGCGGGCGCTGTGCTCTGAAGGAACCATGTGGCCGAGACAGACCGTGGTCACGATCACCTTGACCGTAGCAACGGTCAGATTGAAGCCAAATGCCCAAAGAAGGAGGAGTTGCAACCCGAGATGTACCGTGGTCACGGTCACCATGACCATAGCCGCGGTGAGATCATTGTCCTGCCCAAGGAAGAGGTTGGCCGAACAAGACCGTGGCCACGGTCTCCCATGACCGTAGCCACGGCGGTGCGAAGGAGCGAAGAGTTGCCAACCCTAAATCGCCTACACCGTGCCGACGGTGCTGCGAAGCGAAGATGATTTTCTCCTGCCTTACGCAAGACCGTGGCCACCGTCACCTTGACCGTGCCCACGGTCCCCTGCGGGACACATTTTGTCTATAGTGTTAAATGATGAGTTTTTAGTAACAACCTGAGTTACTATATATTGTTTAGGTCATTTTAGCAGGAAGACAATCTTTAATCAGTCTTTAGTTAGCTTTTATCATACTTTTAGCCTTCTTTTATCACATTTTAAGCTTTGGATTAGAGAGTTTGTGAAGATCTTTGCTGAGTTTATTGATTCTTGTGTTGGATTCTCTCAAGTTTTATTTCAAGTTTGAAGATTATTATCATATTTAGAGCATTGGAGCATTTATTATTCAGAGTTTTTTGCCTCTTTGTCATCAATCAATGAGCATTTCTTAACCTTTCTCTCTTTTATTTCATAGTATATCTATTAATCTCTGTTTTTGCTTTTGTTGCTTTTATTGATTTTGTTGATTGTTTGTTGTTATCTTGTTTATCTTTTTGAGCATGATTAATGTTGAAGATGATAATGTCATGCTAGTTAGGATGTTTAGTGGCTAGAACCCTAATGGGTTAGGGAGATATTAAGGGTGTGAATGGGTGATTAGGTTTAGGTTAGCAATATTAGTGAGTAACTAGTTAGGAAATCAACTTCCCAACCCTATCCTTCCCTCAAGTGGGATGTAATTGTGTAACAGCCCTAATTGTGTAACAGCCCGCTCCCTAATAAGGGCTGTTAACGTCAATTTCAACCTAATTAAGGTTAAGAAAGGTAAAAAGAAAACTTAGAAATTAACTTCCAAAATTTCATTGGGAAAATCCGGCAGAGTTCCTTTGTAATATGGACATTTCCCAGGCTTAAAGCCTTACAACCTTAAAATAAACAAAACTAAACCAAAATAGAACTCAACGGCCACACGCCGGAGCATATCACGAGCCACACGCTCGGATTACAATCTAAATGCATCAACAA
The DNA here is from genome assembly GCA_029582165.1 of Portulaca oleracea. Lineage (NCBI taxonomy): Eukaryota > Viridiplantae > Streptophyta > Magnoliopsida > Caryophyllales > Portulacaceae > Portulaca > Portulaca oleracea. Next base: position 32,389,018 of record CM055870.1, on the reverse strand, counting down.
CCCAGGCATACCAAACACGTTTACAACAGAATTTGAATTACAAAAGAATTACTCTCTAAATACAAGAACATTTAGAAATACTTCAACCTCCGAATAACCGGTAAGCTTCTCATCTTCATGATGACCTGTAAGGGGGAGGGAAAAGAGGATATGAGCAAACCACAGCTCAGTGGGTAACTTGTACCCTGGAATAACCATTGACATTCAAGCAACCTAAGAATGGGAGTCTCCCTAGTTTTGCATTCACAAAAGTGCAATTAAAACATAAACGCATCTCTTGTTCACTTTATAATCCACCAAGCACGAAACTAAGTATAAGGTTTCCATTCAAGCACCTAAATGTCCCATTTGAGGTAACAAACACTCTCATATCTTCCAAATCAACTACAGGGGAATGGGATAACCTTTTGGTCATAATAATGATCAGAAAGCCATCAAAGAAGCATCTCAAGTACTCTAGTGTTTTAGTAGGTCGCAACCAACTCAATACATATCCTATACCAACGTGGGGATCTTCCAAGTGACTCGTACGTTCAATTTAGTCTCCAAAGTAAACAATTAAGACCGGATTCACATGCAATACATCAATCTAACTCAAAGACACACACAAAGAGCTTAAAATATTACGCATACAAATCATTAATAACAAAGTAAGTTGTTTATGTAAATCACAATACCTTCTATAACATAGTTTGGATAAATTGAAACACAAATCATAAACTTAGTGCTTTTCACGTAGAATACCATTCATACTTCAAAAGCTTTCAAAGTCATTCTATATACGAACATAACACTTTCAGCATTTGGAGAATAACTCACGCACTTTGAAACGGGTATTAAAAGTTACTCAAATTGCATTTTCCATCTTTCCATAACCATAGTATGTACCGTTTCAATAAATCAACGATTTCATATAATCTTTCCTTCTTTTCGTTGTACGAAAATATCGATACCATGGGCGTAGGGTACTTTCAAAGACTTTTCATCGGGTCGGTTCCCCCTTAAGACAGTTAGTTTAACTTCCCGGGAGTTCTAACGTCAATGGACTTTATATACCTGCCGGTACAGGTCTAACCCCGGCTTTCCAATAGTCCACAATACCTAGTGCAATACACGTAGCCCGAAAACCCTTTGAAACTCGTAAATCGCATAACTATTCCATACCATACACTTCTCATCCAAATAGCTTTCCAAATCGTATATAAATATATATAAAGTAGGAATATACCTTTCATTCAAATCAAAATAGCTCAACTGGCTAATTTCCAACCTTTTACCATTTATGAAACCCAAAAGCTCGAAGTACTCGAATGAGCCTTCTTTAATTACGCTAAATCCATTTAATAAGAATCAACGACTTGGAAATGAAAATGCTTTTCAACACATTATTAAAAACTCATTTGAAATACCTCTTTTTGAATTAAGAACGTAAAATACCTTTCGAGTTCACATAAACTACGAATAATCAGGAAAAGCATGCACGGGGGAACTTAAATTCACATATAGCGACTAACAAGTAATTCAATTTCCTTTCACACTAGATTAGAGCATAACTACAACATACTAAATACCCAACCATCTAATATAAGCTCAAAATCTCATTCTCTAAGTATGTATAACTCGTCCATGATTCATATATACATACTATACTTATAAATAACTAAATTAAACATATATAACCCGCAAGACATTCCTTTATGCATATTATACTTAGAATCCACCAAATCTATAACATTCGAGCCTTAAATTAAACCTTTGAATATATTAACCACATGTCCCCGTATATAAATCTCCTTTAAATCACAAATTAGCTTAATTTACGCATACCTCACAACAAGAACAGTTCCTAACATAATCAATCAATAATCCATTATTTTCATCAATTAACCCAAAGTATGCCAGTTTCACAATTCAACCCAGGCTCCCTCCTCACTTGCACCGTCCCAAACAAACCTCGACGCTCAATGTTCAACCCAAATACCATCCAATTTCCAACTCAGTTACGTATATCAATCCAACCATTCCAATATAATTAACAATTTCAAGTATAAACTCAGTATTCAAAATCTATTAACTAAACCTAAAACTTAATAGTTATTAAGAGGGGACAGAGATTACCCACTTTGACTCTCAATTGAATGGTTAGGGTCTCCAATTGGGCTAGAGTTGGTTGAGATGCATCAGAAGCACCCAAAGCACCGGACTCGGCCTGAAAAACCGCCCACAAACCTAGCTTAAACCTCCCAGCCCATCCTCTGTCTCGCGCCAGGCCACCGTGGCCTCCACCCCTGCCGCCAAATCCTGCTGCCCGGGGTCCATGGTCGTCGCGCGGCCCTCCAGTGCCCAACGGACACCGCCACCTCCTCTCACTCTATTTCTCGCTGGACCGCCAAAACGGGGAGGAAGAAGTGACAGAACCGACGATCGAACGACCACCGTCGTCATCGCCTCTGATACCCCCCTCGCCACCATCTCTCTGTCTTTCTCTCTCTTTGCGCGACCGCCGGTGATTGGAAGCCAAGTGGCGCCGCCACCGCTTCTCCTTCTCTCTCTCTCTATCTCTTGTGTACGTCGGGGTCAAGGCTGAAAGCCAACACCCACCCCCCTTTTCTTTTTTTTTTTCCTCTGCCGTGAAAAAACCAAAAAGAGAGAGGGAGTTAACCTCCTCCACTTATTAATTGGATCCTAATAATAATAATATTAATAATAATAATAATAATAATAATAGTAATAATAATAATAATAATAATAATAATAATAATAATTATTATTATAATAATAATAATAATCCCCCTCCCCTTTGCCACCTTTCCAAATCTATAACCCAATTACCAATAATAAAGCTAGTCAACTCTTCTAATAAAATTCTAACTTTGATAAATAAATAAACAAAATAAAATCCGCATAATATAGAAATGCAACAATTAATCCCATAAATAGATAACTAAACCCAAATTAGACCCTTAACCAAAGTAATTATCGTTAAAAAAAACTCTCGGATCTTACACTCTTCCCCCCTAAAAAAAAGTTTCGTCCTCGAAACTTCAAGGTCGAAGGGTCTAGTACAGAAATGTCCAAATCACATTGATAATCAGATAGCATACATCAAGCACGGTTGAGAGAAGAGTAGCAACTCGAGTTTCAGATCTTTTCGGAAAAGGATTTATGGCATGTAGCCTCCATCTCACCAACGTTCTTTAAATGTCTACTCACTCTATTTAGGCGCCGAGGAGCAAATAATTCTAAGAAGGGCAAATAAGTTGGCATTACACAACCATTCAATCCTTTGAAACAGGAAACTCTCATGCATAGGAAACTCTTATCCATTTCACGAATACAAAGTCTGCAAATAATCCAACTAAAGTTAGATGCATATCCAACTTGACAATGACCTCTATCACAGATTGTATGTGAACTACTCATCTCCAACTCATGTATCTAGTCATTCAAAGCTTTAGCAGTAAGTAGCTGATTCGAGACAACAATGAAGAAAAGATGGTAGCTGATTCGAGACAATAAAGATCGATGTTGGAAAATCTTAACTTGCATCGTTGGCAACCAACATTGAGGAACAATTGGGAATCATCAACAGAAACTCTAGATTTTGAAGAATTAGAGTCACCACAGGGAAGAGAATAACTAAAATCAGAAGTATAAAGATAAGGTATACCATGGAATGGAAGAAAAGCTCTTTGAAATTATGGATGATCCAAAAGAAACATTGCTACTCATCTTCTCTTTGTCACCCCCTCCGTCCTCAAACACAAATGTTTTGACTTCCAAACTTAGCAACTACGGGGTGCTTATATAATCAACATCTATATCTGACGATAGGGCGTCTCAATGTCGATCAGTGCGTCAATTTGGGAAGAACTAAACCTTGCACCCTAATCACGATTCCAACTACTACTTAATTAAGCGAGATCCTTATGCACTGCTGGGCCTGAAGGGTGTCTAAGGATTACTTCAAAACGCCACCCATCTTGCATGATTCATCATTGAAGGGTAGGCATCTGCAATTGGATATTCAACTGCTACCTTATGTATTGCTATAGTATACTTAGAGGCATTGAAACCCCACAATTTACATTGTCGTGGTAGCTTAGTGCTTCTTCAAGTAACACACACCTCATATTCTAGTTCCCAAGTATACTTCTCAACTTATTAAAGTGATACGATTCATAGCATGTATCATACTAATACTCATTTCAACCTTCAACTTAGCCGCCCGAGATACGAACCCCCAATAGCCCAACTCAATGCAACACTACACTATATAAAAGTATCTGTCCCCCTTCTATCTCTCCAACCCATGAGTGGAGGGTTTTATCTCCTTTTTAGGCACATGTACCCAAGACCAACATGGGGATGCAACTGCAAACCTCCTAATTCAGACTTTAAGCAACATGGGTTTGTATCGAATTCTATATTGAGGAAATAACCCACAATCTCAATAGTAAGATAATGAGGTAGCTTGCGCTTATAGCTTAAGAACTAAGATCAATTCACCAAAACCAAGTAGAAGGGCCTATACTTCCCAAAGTCTGATTTACGAGATCAAGTAATCGACCAGAGATTTAGTTGGGGGAAAGTAGGCAAGCTTGAGTATTTCCTAGCCAAAACATTACCAGGCTACACCTTAATTAAAGGTTGTAAGAACCTATAACTCACGTAATACACATCTCTAGTTCTAGTTCCTCAAATATTGATGCATAATGAGACCAAGGGATGATCTCATTACACAATATCTAAGGATCTTTAAAAGCGAAGATAAGAATCCTCTATCTCAAAGTTCCAAAGAACCAAAAATGGCATAGAAATGGATGAAAAGAACTATGAAAGAAAGTTACCAAACAATTGGAAACAATGAACAAAATGAATGATGAACGAACGAACAATGGATGGACGAATGTCAAGTGATGAACGTTGATGACGAACAAGTGCTTGGACGTGTAGAATGAAGATCACACGTTTCTTGATGAATGCTTGATGAATTCTTGTTGAATTCTTGATGAAGCACTCGAAAATGGATGATAATGGACGATTGGTAGATGGATAGTTGATGGCTTTTGAAGATTCTTTGAAGGATACAGATTCACCACCTCCAAGAATACTCCAATTCCTTCCTTTCACCACTAAGGATGCCAACCTTAGCTAGAAGAAGGGGATATTTCGAATCCCACAAAAGAGAGACGAAAACACCTAGCACAAATGCTAGAGAGAACACATCATGTGTTTGAAAAATTCAATGTGAATGACTTGAACGAATTGAATGAATTACAAGCACCTAGGAGGGGGTATTTATAGCTACAACCCACCCCTTAGGCGTCACCTAGCTTCAAGAAAAGACCCCTTAAGGGCTTACATCATTCATCCTAATGCTTACATCATAAAGAAAACAATATACTAAACTATATTACAAATATGAATAACTCCTTGGATTCTCATCCAAATTCAAAGATTCTTGAACCATATGAAAGCTCTTGGAATGTAGAATAATCCCTTCTAGGATGACTTCTATGATAGCTTCACGGTCCTTGAATTAAGGAGCAAAAGTATACGTCCGCATGAGTTGATCCCTTCCAAGTAGAGAGATAAAAGAGTATTAGATGTCTCCATGGTTGACCTTGATGCATAAGGCCATCAATTATGCATCAAATATTTCTGAAATTTACTCAAGTGGTATGGACCATATCATATCACACATGTTCGTTTGACTTAGGCCCCAAATTAACCACTCAAGATATGCATTGAACCATAAGAATTCCAGGCTACTGCTGTAAGCAAATATATTGTATGAAATAGTGCTCCTTTAACTCAAATGTCCCCAAATGTTATAGATTCTCAAAGCACTTCACTTTAAAATGTCCTTGTCTTCCATTACTTCAATACATAATTAGAGGGGCATATCCCCTTCCTAAACACATCAACCAAGGGAAAAACAAGGGCAATGTAACTATTTTCCACCAACATTGGACATTAAGCAAAACAAACTCTTATTTCACCTTTCTAATTGAAAGGCTAGCCCAACAACCTCAAGAGCAACGTCATACTATAATTTACGCATCATGCTTATGGGATAAGGTAAACTTACATCACCTAAGTGAAAACCAAGGTACAGTTTCTAAACTCCAACTTGCTTAACCGAACAACTAACAGCAGATCTAATGAGAGAAAAGAAGCGAAACTTAGGCACTTCCAACACAAATACTGTTGCAGACTTGTAATTCTATCTATCTTTACAACATTGAGAACATGAGGCACATAAAGTTCACATAAAACACATATTTCCAAGTAAGCATGCATGCAATGAATGAATGCACCACCTAAGGTCGCAGAATCCTTGCTCTGATACCATCTGTAACAGCGCGCTCCCTAATAGGGGCTGTTAAGGTCAATCTAAACCTAATTAAGGTTAAGAAAGGTAAAAAGAAAACTTAGAAATTAACTTCCAAAATTTCATGGGGAAAATCCGGCAGAGTTCCCTTTGTAATATGGACATTTCCCAGGCTTAAAGCCTTACAACCCTAAAATAAACAAAACTAAACCAAAATAGAACTCAACGGCCACACGCCGGAGCATATCGCGAGCCACACGCTCGGATTACAATCTAAATGCATCAACAACCCAGGCATACCAAACACGTTTACAATAGAATTTGAATTACAAAACAATTACTCTCTAAATACAAGAACATTTAGAAATACTTCAACCTCCAAATAACGGGTCAGCTTCTCATCTTCAAGACGACCTGTAAGGGAGAGGGAAAAAGGGGTATGAGCAAACCACAGCTCAGAGGGTAACTTGTACCCTGGAATAACCATTGAGATTCAAGCAACCTAAGAATGGGAGTCGCCCTAGTTCTGCATTCACAAAAGTGCAATTAAAACATAAACGCATCTCTTGATCACTTTATAATCCACCAAGCAGGAAACTAAGTATAAGGTTTCCATTCAAGCACCTAAATGTCCCATTTGAGGTAACAAACACTCTCGTATCTTTCAAATCAACTACAGGGGAATGGGATAACCTTTTGGTCATAAACATGATCATAAAGCCATCAAAGAAGCATCTCAAGTACTCTAGTGTTTTAGTAGGTCGCAACCAACTCAATACATATCCTCTTCCAACGTGGGGATCTTCCAAGTGACTCGTACAATTAATTTAGTCTCCAAAGTAAACAATTAAGACCAGATTCACATGTAATACATCAATCTAACTCAAAGACACACACAAAGAGCTTAAAATATTACGCATACAAATCATTAATAACAAAGTAAGTTGTTTATGTAAATCACAATACCTTCTATAACATAGTTTGGATAAATTCAAACACAAATCATAAACTTAGCGCTTTTCACGTAGAATACCATTCATACTTCAAAACCTTTCAAAGTCATTCTATATACGAACATAACACTTTCAGCATTTGAAGAATAACTCACGCACTTTGAAACGGGTATTAAAAGTTACTCAAATTGCATTTTCCATCTTTCCATAACCATAGTACGTATCGTTTCAATAAATCAACGATTTCATATAATCTTTCCTTCTTTCCGTTGTACGAAAATATCGATACCATGGGCGTAGGGTACTTTCAGCACTTTTCCAGTCGGGGTCGGTTCCCCCTTAAGACAGTTAGTTTTACTTCCCGGGAGTTCTAACGACAATGGACTTTATATACCTGCCGGTACAGGTGTAACCCCGGCTTTCCAATAGTCCACAATACCTAGTGCAATACACCTAGCCCGAAAACCCTTTGAAACTCGTAAATCGCATAACAATTCCATACCATACACTTCTCATCCAAATAGCTTTCCAAATCGTACATAAATATAAATAAAGTAGGAATATACCTTTCATTCAAATCAAAATAGCTCAACTGGCTAATTTCCAACCTTTTTCCATTTACGAAACCCAAAAGCTCGAAGTACTCGAATGAGCCTTCGTTAATTACACTAAATCCATTTAATAAGAATCAACGACTTGGAAATGAAAATGCTTTTCAACACACTGTTAAAAACTCATTTGAAATACCTCTTTTTGAATTACGAACGTAAAACACCTTTCGATTTCACATAAACTACGAATAATGAGGAAAAGTATGCACGGGGGAACTTAAATTCACATATAGCGACTAACAAGTAATCCAATTTCCATTCACACTAGATTAGAGCATAACTACAACATACTAAATACCCAACCGTCTATGTAAAACCCCGAAAAATCCAAAGATGTTGACCATGACGTCGTTAGTAAATTAGGTTTGTCTTCGTTATTTTTTATTATTCGTTTGTGTTTTATTTTGCAAACACTTGAGCTCGTAGGATCGTGAGAGACTAACAAGGGTAGATTAGTATTTTTCGTGAGTTAATATCTTTGTGATATTATAAATATTATTATGTGATTAATTACATGAACATTATTTGCTATGTGATTATATTATTATTATTATTAGTTTTAGTATTATTATTACTATTATTAGTATTATTAGTTTTTTTAGAAAAATCAGTTTTTAATTGTTTTAGTTGGGTTGGGTTAGGAGTGTTAATTGGGCCTTAATTAGGTGATAGTATAAAAACCTCTCTCTCTCTCAAACCCTAATCTCCCCTCAAACTAAACCCTAACCCTAGCCCATCTCTCTCTCCCATCTCTCTCCCTCTGCAACGCCACATGTGCCGCCTCGCGCTGCGTCCACCGGGTGTCGCCGGAAACCACCGCAACTCTTCTTCTTCTCTCTCTTTTCCCTCTTTCTTCCTCTCGATCTCCCTGCCTCTCGTGCCCAGACGACCACCGCCCAGCCACCTTCACTCCACCGTCGCACCGCCGCCCTTGTCGTCGGCCCTCGCCGCCTTTGGGACACCGCCGCATCGCCGGTAACCACCGTGCCTTCCTTCTTCTTCCTCTTTTTCTCTCTTTTCTCTCCTTGCGCTAACTTAGCTGCTCCGCCACCATCGTCGCCGCCACCGCGACCTTTGGTGTCGCCGTCGCTGCCTGACCACCAGGCGACCCTCGCGCTGCCGCCCAACGTCGCCGGAGCCATCGGAAACCGCCGCCCAGATTCGAGGAACCCCTGCTGCCGCTACTATTCGATCTGCATCACCGTGCCCCGCCGCCGCCGCCTGACACCCGACGTCGACCACCTCCTCGCCGCCGCCTCTGGCTGTCGCCGCCTCGACCGTCGCACCACCCCCCAGCCTGCCCTGCAACCCTACGTAAAACCCTAACCCTAAAAGAACCCTAAACTGATTTATCTATATTGTTTTGATATTTTTTTGATATATTCTTTCTTTTCTTTTTCCTTTTTCTTTTCTGTTTTTAATTTCAAAAATTTAATTGTTTTTATAATTATTGAATTGTATTATTAGTTTTGTAATTAGGAAAATTATATGTAATCTTGTTCTTAATTGTAATTATGTGTAATTTGTTTATTTGTTATATGTAATTTATGTTGTAAATTGTAATTAGATTAGGTTGTAATAGTTGGTTATTAGGGTTAGAAGTGTTTCTTTATAGTTCTTTATATCCTTTATGAATCATGTAGACCACCATATTATTATTTTATGCATGAAATTGGAAGTTTAATATCTAGGTTAAATTCTTGATTAACAAATTAGGTTGTTTAAATTAGATTCAATCTTTGTTAGTAATTCACGTTTCTTGTTAAATCTTGATTCTTGAAAATTAATTAGGTTTCTTGTTAAATATTACATGTTCTTTAAGTCTTTCTTGATTCTTGAATTCTTGATTGAGTTTAGTAAAAGAATTAGTTGTTGAGATTCTTGATTAGTAACTACATGTATATTGTTCCTTATGTTTATATTTCCTAAGTCCTTCTTGAATCTTGATTAAAGAAACCCACATGTTATAACCACCTTTATTAATTCTTGAACCTTGTTTACGTGTTTTATGTTTTAAGAAATTATTATAGTTCTAGTACGACTTAAGTTTTATTAAAATTTATTTAAAGTGTTTCTTGTTTTTTTAATAATAAGTTCAATTCTACTAGTTTAATGTTGGACCTTAGTTGGGTTGGACTACAGACCTTAGACCCTAATTACTATTTTAAGCCCAAATTAGGACCCCAGGATCGAATGGTGGAAGTTAGAACCGAAAGTGTTAATTAAATAAAAAGCGGAACCCGGACAGTTTTGTTAGAGTCTAAAGTTTGGATTACCACGATTAGTATAGTTGTCTTTTGACCGAGCCCTTTTAACTGGAGGTTCCCTTAGATGTTAGAAACCATAGGAAATTTACGGATCGAACGTTTGATTTGTATAGCCCGAGTTATAACTGTTTTACCAGAACCTGTCAGAACTGGACCAATTGGGAAGATGGGTATTTTTTAGAGTTTTTCGGGACTGATATGGGCTTGGTCATCAACATAGAAGTTTTAGTAGGCATCTCGAGGTTTCCGAAAAGTCCTGAACCAGACCCATAGGGTGTCGGGAAGTCGAGTTGTGACCCGTTTTATGTGAACGTTATAATCTGTCCTCTGCTTGCTTTTATTTATGAAAATTGTTGAGTAAATTTTATGTGTGAACTTGTTATATAATTCCTTGAATGTGTTAAGTGTAAATCATAAATGATAGGAACCTAAGTGTTCCTAGGGGATAGGTTAGGTAGTTGATAGTTAATAATAACTTCGTTAGAACGCGTTTTGATTAGATAATTATTCTTATTCTAGGCCCGAGTTAGTGCGTGACGATAGTGAGCTCAAGTGTGTTCTCCTTATTGCTGTACTGTGACGTTATTCAGGTAATCGTCTATGCTCTAATCCCCACCGGGATGCTCTTTAAATGTGTTTTAATGTTTTCTAATCTGTTTTGATAATTGCATCCTGAAAGGGCACTTTTGTGGAATTATGACCATCTGTTTTGGATAACTGTTTGTAATTGTTGTACCTTGTTTTATGAGTGGAGAAATTGAGATGGTCTTTTATAAGTGGTTTTATTATTGATTTTGATAATCTGGGTTGGGTTTGACTTGAGAGTTGTGAGATGAGTTTGAATAATGAATTAGTAATTCAAAGTGGAAACATTAAGCGGGTTGTTGATTTGATGCCTTTGACAGGCTAATGTTTTTGCGGGTGATAACCTTGAGACCAGGATTCGATGCCTGTATGGGTTATGTGCCAGGAGATCAGGGTTTCATCCCTGATATAGGATAGATGTTATGAAGCCTTTGGTGGGCGACTGTTTGATGCCTTTGAGAGGCTAATGTTTATACGGGTGATAACCCTGAGACCAAGATTCGATGCCTGTATGGGTTATATGCCAGGAGATCAGGGTTTCATCCCTGATATAGGATAGTTGTTTGATGCCTTTGGTAGGCGATGTTCTTGATGGGATTTGATATCCCGCCCGCAAATTAAAATATGGATTGGATGGGTTGAGGAAACAGTATGGGATTAAAGGTTTGTAAAACGTTTGATTCGATCCCTCTCCCCAAAATGAATTGAAAAGAACTTAAACTATTTTAAACGTTAGGGGTAGACATTATTGAGTTTTCCCCCTCATTTTTTGAAATGTTTTGTTTTCAGGTGAAGATCTAAATGCTGGGGACGGGAATTAGAAGTGAGGACGACGAGTCTAGAAGTCCTTGAATCTTTTTATAATATTTTCGTTATGAAATCTTAAAGTTTTGTTTTGAGTTGTTAGTAGTTATCGTTAGCAGACAGTTGTGTTTTCCTTTCTCGCCTTGTGTTCCTTCGGGGATACGGCAGTGACGCCCAAACTAAATTTGAAGTCTTCCGCTAAGTTTTGTCTGTTAACGTTAGTTTGACTTTGACTTTTCTATAATTGAATTTCTGGGGCGTTACAATCTAATATAAGCTCAAAATCTCATTCTTTAAGTATATATAACTCGTCCATGATTCATATATGCATACTATACTTATAAATAACTAAATTAAACACATATAACCCGCAAGACATTCCTTTATGCATATTATACATAGAATCCACCAAATCTATATCATTGGAGCCTTAAATTAAACCTTTGAATATATTAACCACATGTCCCCGTATATAAATCTCCTTTGAATCCACCAAAGTGTTGTAGATGAATAATAGAAAGCAATAAAAGATGATCTAACAATCTTTCAATTGTTTGAATCCCCAAATCTTCAATAACATAAACAAATCTCCAAAACCCTAGATTAATCTTTCACTAATCTCCCTCTAATATCCACTAATACAAAGCTGAAATAATTTCTAGGTCTCACCCCTAGATAGGTCGAGTCTCCCCTTTTCAAAAATCGCAGCAAAAGAGCTATTTAAACCCCCAAAAATGTTGGCCAAAACGCAGCGTTGAAGGCCGAAGAGTCGCAGCCCAGCAGGGGGATCGCGGGCGCGACCACCTTGTCGCGGGCGCGGCGAGCGAAGTTTCACGGGCGATTCTGGGCTTCGAGGCGTCGTGGCTGCGGTGTCCAAAGACCGTGGGTACAGTCTTTCTCTGTCATCCTAACCCCCAGCACATGCCCACCGTGGCTACGGTGGCCATGACCGTGGCCACGGTCACACTCTACTTCCATTGCACTCTGGGCGTACAGGTGCTACGCCATTCGTGGTGGGGGCTACGCTCCGGCTTCCCTTCCCTTTGTTCTTCCTTCATTCCGAAGCATGTAACGCTCGATCCGAAGGTCGTAGCATGTGTTACTTCACTAATTGGCACCAAAGGTCGGGAGTGTGGTCCCGGGTCGATTCCGTCTTGGTTTCCGGCTCGGCTTGGGAAATCGCCAAGAATGCTATAAAAAGGCCTTGTTTTGCTACGTTTTTGGTGAAAACTCCAAAATCTACAAAATAACCAAAAAACACATTAAAAGTTATGAAATTTAAAAGCCTAAAGATTTAAGCGGTATTTAGACACAAAATTGGGTCTAAACAGCCACTTGGGAAACCGAAGAAGAAATGCGCTCAAAATACCCTCATCTGTTCAACAGCTAGGTGAGTTTAAGTTTCGTGGACGAAACTTCTTTAAGTAGGGAATGATGTAAAACCTTGGGTTTGTGGATAAGTTTTAATAGTAAATAAGTGCGTGGAGTCTTGAGTTTAAGTTTCGAGGACGAAACTTCTTTAAGTAGGGAATGATGTAAAACCCCGGAAAATATCAGTAGAAATACCGTTAAAATGGTAAAAACATGACTTTTATTTATTATATGATTACCTGTTGATCAAACGGAGCTTTTAGGACCGCGAGTGTATTCGTTAGAATTTTTAGAGTTCTAAAAATATCAGTTAGGAATTTTTGGGACTTGGGGTGTAAAATCTTTTTATCAGTTGTGAGGTTTTACAATTAAATCCTAATACTATTTTATTTTATAGTGATAAGTGTGTGTGAGGACTTGAAATTCTATGTCTTGGAATGTTATATATGTCACATGTAAAGTATTTTTAAGGTTGTCTCATGAGACCTAGAAACATGTTTAGGAACCCTAAATATGTGTTATAACTAATTAAATATGATAATAGTGGCCTATTGTAGTGTAATGCATGTCTAGTGGCTTTTTGGTAAATATAGTGAATAGTGTCATGCAAGTTATAAAATAAGGTTCTTTAGTTATGCTTGATATTATGTAATATGGTTAAGTGTAAACTCTTGTTTAGATTCTGTATTAGAAATTATGTGGTACATGATTAAATGTTGTATTTTGGGAAGGGTAGTTACGCTGTTAAGAAAATTTTTAGAGCACGTGTTGATTATATAATCTGTTATTAGGTTGAGCGAGGATATCGATTTAGAGCTCCGTGTCTTCCTTGTTTGGACGCAGTTGTTTAGTAGGTAATACTATATCCTATTCCCTGTGGATGCTCTAAGCGTTTTATTTATGAAATGCATTCCTTGAAGGGACTTTACTAAAGGACTAAACCTGTTGTGTTGAAAAATGTTCATTTATTGGAAATTTGAGTTCTTTGGTTGTTTTGGCACTATTTTAAAATGTGGTTGATTGGTGGATTTTACTGAGAGTTTTTGATTTCAAAGTGTGGTTATGTCATGAAAAGAGTTGGATCCTAATAACCAGTTTTAACTAACGTATATGAGATAAAAGCGGGTTCGGGCAGTCTTCCCTTACACCAGGTGGAACCTATGAGGGGGACTGTCAAGAGACCAGGTAATGCCTGGTAATGTAGTTGTGAGTTATGCGCTGATCAGTCGAATGAAATTGTTTATGCGAGTCCATGGGACTCCGAGGAAAAGAAAAGAAAAGAAAAGAAAAGTATTGAGATATGTTTATGCGAGTCCTTGGGACTCCGAAGTATGTTCTGCGAGTCTTTGACTCCGAGGGGTAGTGTGGAAACCCCGCCCGCTATTAAAATATGAATGGAAAGGAGTTATTCTATTTTTTCATGTGTTTTAGAATTGTAACCCCTCCCCTATAAAATGTGTTCAAATGGTTGCATAAATGTTTATAAATGCGTAGGAGTAGTATTACTGAGGTTTTCCCCCCTCACTTTTAAAATGTTTTGTTTTTAGGTGATGGCCGTTAAAGTGGGTGGACTGATTGAGAGAGGAACCTAAACAAGAACCCTTGTAGTTAGCCATATTTTAACTTGGAGTAACAATCTTTATCGTTGAACAAGTTTTAGTAAAAGTTGGATTGTTTAAGTAATCTTGTTTTAGTTTTTATCTTGTTTCTCCTTGCCTTGTGCCTCCTAGGAGGTACGGCAGTGACACCTTGGTAAAATATATGAAGTTTCCGCTGTTGTTTTTATTTCTTTATCTTGTTGTTACAATAGAATTTCCAGGGTGTTATAAAATGATATCAGAGCTCTAGGTTGCGACCTAGGTAGCTCCTAAAGAGTCTAGTAACCTTACCCCAGACCTAAGGAGACTATCCTAACTTGAGAGAGTGGATAGGGATAAGTTGATTATGTTTTCTGTGTTTATTTGTGGACTCACCTTTTGTTGTTTTATAGGTATGGACCCTGGGTTACATCACAGTTTCGATGTGGAGGATGATCTTTTCGACGTGGGCTTTTGGAGAGAGCCCGAGGAGGCCCTCACGCAGTACATGGAGCGGGTGATCCCTGATATTGACATCCATCTGGAGATGCCCTTGCACTCCACTTGTTTACGACACGAGGGGTGCATGGCCAACCTCCTGTTGATGACTTTAACGGGGAACACCATTTGGGGATTCTGGGCCTCCCAGCTGCTGTCGTCCATACCGCCCGAGGATCCCGAGGCACCCTGGCTGAAAGATTTCCAGTGGTGTGGGCGCGAACCTGCTGCACCGACCATCCTCGCCCTGGTCCAAACTATGGTGGAGGCCTCACCGGCCGACATCGTGGAGGTCGATCAGGACGAGGCGCCACCACCCGAGTTGTCCGAAGACGATGAGTCCGATGATGATGTGCCTGACGATGAGGAGCCCAAGCAGGGCCAGGACCTCGAGGAGGGTTCCATCGGGATATCGAGTGAGGATTCGGATCCGGACTCGGATAATGATGGGTTCGATGATCGGGAATGGGACCCCGAGGCTGAAAGAGGTGCCCAGAGACGCCGCTTTTGATGTTGTTCTGTTTTGTTGAGCTTGTTCTCTTTGGGTTGTGTATAACCTTGGTAACTTGATAGTACTAGAACTTTATGTTTCCCTCGCTATATTATGATGGTTGGTAGTAGTTATGTTATGTTTTGAGCTAAAAGAAAGACTGTGCATAGTAGTGTCACTTATGTTATGTTATATGAAAGAATGTGTTATTTCGCTTTAAAGTCCTTATATGTTGAAGTTATGATGTGAAAGAAAGATGGAAAAGAAATGTTGTGTGGAAAGTATGGATGTATGGGATGTGATGAAATGTGTTTTATTCATTATAGTTCTAGAAATAATTGGTCATTTGTCAAGGTAATGGAATATGATAATTTTGTGTACAAGTGCTTATTTCTATGTGATTTTGTGATGCATAATTGATGGCCTTATGCATCAAGGTCAACCATGGAGACATCTAATACTCACCTAGAAGGTAGAAGATTTCAAGTCTCTCTTTTATCTCTCTACTTGGAAGGGATCAACTCATGCGGACGTATACTTTTGCTCCTTAATTCAAGGACCATGAAGCTATCATAGAAGTCATCCTAGAAGGGATTATTCTACATTCCAAGAGCTTTCATATGGTTCAAGAATCTTTGAATTTGGATGAGAATCCAAGGAGTTATTCATATTTGTAATATAGTTTAGTATATTGTTTTCTTTATGATGTAAGCATTAGGATGAATGATGTAAGCCCTTAAGGGGTCTTTTCTTGAAGCTAGGTGACGCCTAAGGGGTGGGTTGTAGCTATAAATACCCCCTCCTAGGTGCTTGTAATTCATTCAATTCAATTCAAGTCATTCAATAAATCAAATACAAACACAAGGTGTTGTTTTCTCTCTAGTTTTGAGCTAGAGTTTTCGTTTCTCTTGAGGGAGAACGAGTATCCCCTTCTTCTATTCTAAGGTTGGCTACCTTAGTTGGTGAAAGGAAGGAATTGAAGAGTCTTGAAGGTGGTGTGCCTATATCCTTCAAGAGAGCTTCAAATCGCCATTATCATTCAACCATTCAAACGACATTCATCAAGAATTCATCAAGAACTCATCAAGCATTCAATCATCTTCATTCATTCTTCAAACGTTCAAGGAGTGTCGTTCATCAACATTTATCAATCGTTTATCTTCATCCATCGTTCATCAAACTTCCATTTGATCTTGGTAAACGAATTAATCCCTCTTTTCGTTTATCTTCATCCATTATCATTCATTTTTGGATCCTTAAGAACTTTGAGAAGGGAGATTCTTATCTTCGTTTTTAAAGATCCTTAATCCTTTTGTGTAATGTGATCTTTTGGTCCCATTATGCATCAAAATTTGGTATCAGAGCTAAGGAGTTTGAATCTCTTAGTTCTTGAAACAATCTTTTACAATCTTTTCTCTCCCAGACGTTTCCCATCATACGTTTCCCATCACAAAATTTCATTCATCTCTACATCACACGTCCCACTTGATAGTTCTTCCAAGAACTTATCAAGAACCCATCAAGAACTCATAAAGAACCCCAAGCTCCACAAAGAACCCAAAAACCAAACACAAACCTACCCAAATCCGTCCCATACCCACGTCCCATCCGTGCTAACCTTCCTTCCATGAGTTTCTTGTGATCTTTGTGAATCAAGATAGGTTCTAATGGCGAGTGCAAGCTCTCCTACAAAGTCCTCTCCATCGTCCCCAGAAGATGTTGAGAAGATGAAACAAAGAATCAAGTATCTCAACAAACAAGTAGCATACTACATGCGCCTTCAAGAAAGGGAGAATCTTGAGGAAGTATCAAGTAAATCATCAAGTGGAGAAGGAGAAGAAGACGTTCCAAGAAAGAGGCATGGATGTCCAAAGGAGGAAAGGTTCGACTTCAAAGTGGAGATCCCCGAATTTGTTGGTGATCTTGATCCGGAAGTTTATTTGGATTGGATACAAACCGTGGAAAGGGTCTTTGATCTCAAAGATGTGGAAGATGATAAGAAGGTCAAGTATGTTGCCCTAAAGCTACGAAAGCATGCAAGCATTTGGTGGACAAACTTGCAAAAGAAGCGGCAAGCAAAGGGGAAAGATAAGGTGCGTACGTGGGATAAGATGAAAAGAAAGCTCCAAGAAAAGTTCCTACCATCTAGCTACCTACGAGACAACTACTACAAATTGCAAAGATTGGTTCAAGGAGGAAGAAGCGTGGAGGAGTACACAAAGGAATTTGAGCATCTACTTTGGAGGTGTGATCTAAAGGAGGACGAGCCACAAACTTTGGTACGTTATCTTTTTGGTCTTAATGATGGGATTAGGCACGTTGTGGAATTACAACCATACAAAACTTTGGATGAATTGAGCTCCTTGTCCCTTAAAGTTGAAAAACAAAGGAGAAATAAGGGGAAAGAAGTCTCAAGCCAATACCAAACTCCACAAAAACGCCCACCCGTCCCATCCAAACCTCCACCATCCACGAAACACATTCCCACAAAAACTCCACAAAATCAGCTCCCATCCATCCCTAGACCTCACGACCAAGTGACCAAACCCATAGCATCAAGAAGGTGTTTTCGATGCCAAGGGTTGGGACATTATGCTTCGGAGTGTCCAAACAAGCAGTAGTGTCTTTGGTGGAATACCAAAGTGCTTTATATGTAGCCGAGTATGAGGAAGAAGAGGAAGTTGGGGTTCGCCAAAGAAGAGGAAGATGTAGTAGAAGAATATGTGGAAGGGCCAGATGAAGGAGAACTACTTGTGGTAGAAAGGGCCTTGAATATCACAAATGTGCCAAAAAATCAACTACAAAGAGAAGCAATATTTCGCTCTCGTTGTACCATCCAAGGGAGAGTATGCTCCTTGATCATAGATGGAGGAAGTTGCACCAATGCCGCCTCTACAACAATGGTCAAGAAGTTGCAAATGGAGATTAGCCCACATCCCACACCCTACACAATACAATGGCTAAGCCTTGGGCGAGGCATCCGTGTGGATCAACGAGTTTTGGTGAGTCTTTCAATTGGAAAGAATTATCAAGATTCATTGTGGTGTGATATAGTTCCCATGGATACTTGTCATGTTTTATTGGGAAGACCATGGTTATATGATAGACATGTCATACATGATGGGAGGGCCAACACTTACACTCTCGCCATCAACCAAAAGAGGATCACTTTGGCACCTCTTGATCCACCATCTCGGCAAAAGGAGAAACGTCATATTGTATCAATCATGAAGATGGAGTATCAAGGGCATGAAGAGTATAAGGATCCTATTCTTACACATTTGGAGAAGAATGAAACGGATCCAAGTATCCATCACATTTTGAAACTTCCCACGAAGCATATCTTCCATGAGCATCCAAAAGATATCTACTTAGATCACTTGGTTGAAAGGCCAAGAATTCGAAAGGAGGAAAAAGCCCAAGTCATCAAGGTACATTGTTTCATACTAAATGACAAGGGTAAAGTGGTAAGAATAAATGAGAAGCAACGTGAACAGCCCACGTTCACGGTGGAGAAATGCAAGTTCAAGTCTTATGGCGTGCAGGGAAGAAAGTTTAAGAAGTTCATCAAAGGGATCTACGATGACTTCAAAGCTTTCAAGAAGAAAGTCTTTGTAAAGAAGGCAAGTAAGGGTTGGTTTTCCAAGTTTGAGGACAAACTTTTTCAACCGGGGGTGTATGATGCATAATTGATGGCCTTATGCATCAAGGTCAACCATGGAGACATCTAATACTCACCTAGAAGGTAGAAGATTTCAAGTCTCTCTTTTATCTCTCTACTTGGAAGGGATCAACTCATGCGGACGTATACTTTTGCTCCTTAATTCAAGGACCATGAAGCTATCATAGAAGTCATCCTAGAAGGGATTATTCTACATTCCAAGAGCTTTCATATGGTTCAAGAATCTTTGAATTTGGATGAGAATCCAAGGAGTTATTCATATTTGTAATATAGTTTAGTATATTGTTTTCTTTATGATGTAAGCATTAGGATGAATGATGTAAGCCCTTAAGGGTCTTTTCTTGAAGCTAGGTGATGCCTAAGGGTGGTCAGTAGCTATAAATACCCCTCCTAGGTGCTTGTAATTCATTCAATTCAATTCAAGTCATTCAATAAATCAAATACAAACACAAGGTGTTGTTTTCTCTCTAGTTTTGAGCTAGAGTTTTCGTTTCTCTTGAGGGAGAACGAGTATCCCCTTCTTCTATTCTAAGGTTGGCTACCTTAGTTGGTGAAAGGAAGGAATTGAAGAGTCTTGAAGGTGGTGTGCCTATATCCTTCAAGAGAGCTTCAAATCGCCATTATCATTCAACCATTCAAACGACATTCATCAAGAATTCATCAAGAACTCATCAAGCATTCAATCATCTTCATTCATTCTTCAAACGTTCAAGGAGTGTCGTTCATCAACATTTATCAATCGTTTATCTTCATCCATCGTTCATCAAACTTCCATTTGATCTTGGTAAACGAATTAATCCCTCTTTTCGTTTATCTTCATCCATTATCATTCATTTTTGGATCCTTAAGAACTTTGAGAAGGGAGATTCTTATCTTCGTTTTTAAAGATCCTTAATCCTTTTGTGTAATGTGATCTTTTGGTCCCATTATGCATCATTTTGTTATTTTATGTAGTATGGTGTGAAATGAGTTTATATCATGGCATTACAGATTATTTGAAAAGGGCTAACTCATAGTTGTGTTATATTGATTAGAAATCCTACAAAAGAATGGTCGAGGTTAACGGAAAAAGGCCTCAGGGAACGCCATCAATTCCGCCCCGTGGTGGAGCTAAGGCAGCGATACGCACCTTTCTACGAAATTGGGGCATAGTCAGCCCAGGGAGCGACACCATCCGATCAGGAAGGTACCTCGGCGCCTAATTTAACCCAATTGATGATAATGGAAATAATGGCTCGGCAATTGAGCAATTCCAATTGATGTCAAGTCAGCAAAAGGAAGGCGGGTCTTCATGATGCATAATAGCCTAGCTATATACATCAAGGCTAGCTAAGAGGACTTTGATCTAGCTTCAAGTTACAAAAACATCAACGACATCATCAATTACAATGGTTTATTAAGCTCTATACATCAAGGAAGCAAGCATGAAGGACCTTGATGTTATTCTAGCTTACATGGAGTTACTCTCATATATGGAAGTCATCAATGAGCTCAAAATACTCTCGGCAATAAGAGTCCTTATTGAATTCGCGGCAATGGAGGACCTTATCAAGTACAGTTCGATATTTTGCTCTATAACTCTAGATCCATACATCTATTGAGGAAATAATCAAAAGACAGATTGGAGCTCTTTCAATAAGCTTTCCAATGGTTTTTGAATCAATGAAAACGGACAAGTATTGAAGGAGTTGTAGCAATTTCTTTCTAGAGTTGTATTTTAGAGTTTATGATGTCATAAATAGGATATATGATGTAATAGTTGATTCTTGGTTTCTTGAACCCTAGGTACACGTCCAAGGGGTCCCTAAAGTAGTATAAATAGACCCCCTAGGGTGCCATTGTATTCATTCAATTCAAGTCATTCAATAAATCAAATACAAACACAAGGTGTTGTTTTCTCTAGTTTTGAGCTAGAGTTTTCGTTTCTCTTGAGGAGAACGAGTATCCCTTCTTCTATTCTAAGGTTGGCTACCTTAGTTGGTGAAAGGAAGGAATTGAAGAGTCTTGAAGGTGGTGTGCCTATATCCTTCAAGAGAGCTTCAAATCGCCATTATCATTCAACCATTCAAACGACATTCATCAAGAATTCATCAAGAATTCATCAAGAACTCATCAAGCATTCAATCATCTTCATTCATTCTTCAAACGTTCAAGGAGTGTCGTTCATCAACATTTATCAATCGTTTATCTTCATCCATCGTTCATCAAACTTCCATTTGATCTTGGTAAACGAATTAATCCTCTTTCGCTTATCTTCATCCATTATCATTCATTTTGGATCCTTAAGAACTTTGAGAAGGAGATTCTTATCTTCGCTTTTAAAGATCCTTAATCCTTTGTGTAATGTGATCTTTTGGTCCCATTATGCATCAAAATTGGTATCGAGCTTAGAGATTGATTCTCTTAGTTCTTGATCCACCTTTTACCATCTTTCCATCACAAACCCATCCCCACCATTCCCATCATCACGCACCCATAAGTTCTCCCAAGAACTCATAAAGAACTCATAAAGAACCATAAACTCCACAAAGAACCCATAGCCCAAACACAATCCGCCCCAAATACAAATCTCTCGCCCTTTACCCATCCAAAGCCCCTAAACCATGAATCTTGCAATCTTTTTGCACCAAGATTGATCAAGATGGACGATTCTAGCAAGAATTCCCAACGTGAGCTACAATGCTTGAAGCAACAAATTGATGATCTTGCCAAGCAAATGGAAGAATGTGGAATTCTTCCAAAGGGATCAAGCGCAAAATCACGTGTGGTTCACTCTTCTAATGATGAATATGAAGCTCCTTACGAATGGAGCACACGTTTGAATAAGAAGAAGGGATATCATGTCCAAGAAGAATTTTCAATCAAAAGAGACCACATCATCAAACTTGCAAGAATGAAGCAAGGAGCATGGACGTGGTTCCATACACGATACAATCTAATGCAACTATGGAAGTATGCTCTTGAGGAGGATGACCCCAAGTCTTGGTATGTTACTTAAGTGGTCTTAATGATTACATTGGAGATATTGTTGTATGTCAATTTTATTCAAACTTGGAAGAGTTAAGTTCTTTGGCTTTTAATGTTGAGATGGAGGCAAAGATGAAAGAAACTTGGGATGAGAACCATCTACAACTAAAACCAAACATACCAACCACAAAACCCCACGCCAAGAACATCCCAAAACAGCCCCAAATCAATCCCAAACCTCACGTCGAAAGACCTACAAAACAGCCCCTACAACATCCTATCCATAGCTCCACAAAACAAGCCTTAGACCTCTCTATACCTACTGCCCAAAACTCCTCAAATCAGCCCAAAAACCTTCCCACTCCTATTGTCCAAGAAAAGGAAATCATTGTTCCAAGTACATGTCTACATTGCCAAAGTTTTGATCATATTGAAAGTGCATGTCCTATGGAGAAAGAAGTATCTTTGGTTGATTGTCAAACATCATTAAGCATGCAAACTGTAAATTGAAAGTGTGGTATTTGATGTATTTGACGAGCATGAGGATGTTCATAAACTTGGCATAAATGAGGTATGTAGCGTGCCTCATGAAGTACGAGGAAGAAAAAGAAGAGGATATTGTACTAGAAACGATGTATGTAGAAGAATTAAGTGGAGAAGAGTTGCTTGTTGTAAGTAGAGTCTTGAAAGAGACTAGTGTATCAAATGATCTACAACAAAGAGAGCCTATTTCTTACTCTCAATATACCATTCAAAAGAAGTATGTCCATTGAATCAAGAGGGAGAAGATTGTACTTCCCATTG
Organism: Portulaca oleracea; assembly: GCA_029582165.1. NCBI lineage: Eukaryota > Viridiplantae > Streptophyta > Magnoliopsida > Caryophyllales > Portulacaceae > Portulaca > Portulaca oleracea. Next base: position 32,366,072 of record CM055870.1, on the reverse strand, counting down.
TAGTATTGACGATGGCATTAATCTAGACATAGAAGTTTCTACAAAGAGGATAAAAATCAAAGATTTGGAGAGCTATTCACTTCCTACTCTACACGTTTATGACGACAACATACACCTTGATCCAAGAAGTTTAGTAAGTCTTTGTTTTTACAAGATTTGCAAAGATTCATTATATTGTAATATTACTTCTATGGATTTTTGTTATACTTTGTTGGAAAATCAAAGTTGTATGATTGGAGTATCATGCTCCAAGAGACGCCCTTATTACCCTCTTGTAACTCATGGCCCACGGAGGATCAAAGCATTCTTATGACACTTATGGAGAATAAGTATCATGAATTGAAGAACCAAGGAGTCTAATTCTTACACCAATGGAGGTTGGAAACCGTAGCGTATAAAGGATCAAGATCCTATGCCATCACTTGTTCTCATTTGTGAATATTTGGGTGAAAGACAAGCACCATCGACAAGTGACTTCTCTCACTTATCTCTTTGGGATCAAGCTCAATTCGTGCATAACTACATCAACGGTTTTGATTCTCATAGTATGCAACATATTTTGAAAGAGTATGTACCATTACAATGTAAAAGATTGTATTTGTATACTTTGGTAACATTTTTGTATGTAGTAGAAGTAGAAAGGAGTATGTAAATCCTTTGGAGTTAGTCTTGATCATGACAAAGCACGAGGAGCCACAAGGAGAATCGAGAAGTACTTGAGAATTGTCCTTACCTCTCGCCCAAGAATGAGCTAACTCAACATATCTCATCAAATGGAGTAATTCAAGTGGACAAAAGGAAGAAAGGAAATATTCAAGAAGGATCCATACTTGCATCTATACTGAGGTACTATGTCTCTTAAAGGATGCTAAAGATCATCATATTCTTTATTTCCTATTCTCGCATCATATTTGTTCATTACAAATGGAGTTGAAAGGTGAAGTCCTATCTCAAGGAAGTTGTCCATGGATTATTTTGGTGATATACTAATTGGAGAAAGGAGAAGCTTCATGCTTATGGCTTTACATTCATACTTGTTGTTATCATGAGGATATTTGAGCAAAGGATTGTTATCATAGAGGATTCATCCTTAAGCTTTGTGATTCTTACAAAGTATTGGAGTATGCTTCATATGATAAGGAGATCAAGCCATCGTTATACTTTGAGATGAAGTACTTGATTTGTTCATCAAAATCAAGTCACTTGGAGGAAGCAAGTCCTTTGACTAAAGGAAGTTTTCTAACGAGGAGATACATGTTTGATTCAAAATTACTCGAGCTTGGATATATCAAGGAGTTATATGAAGATGATGATGATTTTAAAGAAGTATTCAAGGTATGTGAGAAGCATCATCAACAACCCTTTCATATTACTCATGGATTTCTTTTCAAAGGGAATCAATTGTGTATTCAAGTGGAATTCGTGACTTCTTAATCATGGAAGTGCATGGAAGTTCTTTTGATCATTTGGGTCTTCTCAATACGTATTACAAGATGAAGGAGTATTATTTACGGCCAAGCATGATCGTTGACATCGAGCAAACGTTACAATGTTGTGATATTTGCAATCCTTCTATACTATATGGAGATGAAAGCTTGAATTCTAAGGTTGAAGTACCATGGATTCAAGGAAGTCTTACTATTGTCTTCATCATGAGTTACGAGCTTATGAATCTATACTTTGAAGTTGAGAAGTTATATGAGGTTTCTACATTCTCTATGAAGCGAGATTTGAAGTTCCATAATGTCATTGGATTAGTTATGAGAAAATTTGGAAGAAAGTGGAAGTTCAAGTCAAGCATCAAAGGAATCTATGATGATTTCAAAGCGTTTAAGAAGAGAGTTTGTAGTCTCTTCAAGAAGCAAGTTGACGGGAACAACACATATGGAAAGACATCTTACAAAGAAGGAAGAAGGGCTTTGAAGAAGAAGTTTATATATGATCACTTGTGAGTACGAATCAAAGAAGTTTTGTGATTAAAGTTATATGGTGTTTTTCTTTAAAGAAAGTCTTGTCTAAAGTTTGAGGCAAACATTTTCAACCGGGGGAGAATGATGCATAATAGCCTAGCTATATACATCAAGGCTAGCTAAGAGGACTTTGATCTAGCTTCAAGTTACAAAAACATCAACGACATCATCAATTACAATGGTTTATTAAGCTCTATACATCAAGGAAGCAAGCATGAAGGACCTTGATGTTATTCTAGCTTACATGGAGTTACTCTCATATATGGAAGTCATCAATGAGCTCAAAATACTCTCGGCAATAAGAGTCCTTATTGAATTCGCGGCAATGGAGGACCTTATCAAGTACAGTTCGATATTTTGCTCTATAACTCTAGATCCATACATCTATTGAGGAAATCATCAAAAGACAGATTGGAGCTCTTTCAATAAGCTTTCCAATGGTTTATATATGGAAGTCATCAATGAGCTCAAAATACTCTCGGCAATAAGAGTCCTTATTGAATTCGCGGCAATGGAGGACCTTATCAAGTACAGTTCGATATTTTGCTCTATAACTCTAGATCCATACATCTATTGAGGAAATCATCAAAAGACAGATTGGAGCTCTTTCAATAAGCTTTCCAATGGTTTTTGAATCAATGAAAACGGACAAGTATTGAAGGAGTTGTAGCAATTTCTTTCTAGAGTTGTATTTTAGAGTTTATGATGTCATAAATAGGATATATGATGTAATAGTTGATTCTTGGTTTCTTGAACCCTAGGTACACGTCCAAGGGGTCCCTAAAGTAGTATAAATAGACCCCCTAGGGTGCCATTGTATTCATTCAATTCAAGTCATTCAATAAATCAAATACAAACACAAGGTGTTGTTTTCTCTAGTTTTGAGCTAGAGTTTTCGTTTCTCTTGAGGACAACGAGTATCCCCTTCTTCTATTCTAAGGTTGGCTACCTTAGTTGGTGAAAGGAAGGAATTGAAGAGTCTTGAAGGTGGTGTGCCTATATCCTTCAAGAGAGCTTCAAATCGCCATTATCATTCAACCATTCAAACGACATTCATCAAGAATTCATCAAGAATTCATCAAGAACTCATCAAGCATTCAATCATCTTCATTCATTCTTCAAACGTTCAAGGAGTGTCGTTCATCAACATTTATCAATCGTTTATCTTCATCCATCGTTCATCAAACTTCCATTTGATCTTGGTAAACGAATTAATCCCTCTTTTCGTTTATCTTCATCCATTATCATTCATTTTTGGATCCTTAAGAACTTTGAGAAGGGAGATTCTTATCTTCGTTTTTAAAGATCCTTAATCCTTTTGTGTAATGTGATCTTTTGGTCCCATTATGCATCACTTCATTTTTTCGGGAGTTTAACAAATTAAACCCCCCATCATACAACAGGGTAGCTGATCCCAAGATCTTCGAGGAATGGGTAAGGGATGTTGAGAAAATATTCGAGCCAATTCAGTGTCCTGAGAACAGGAAGGTGAACTTTGTGACATACCATCTTAAGGGAGAAGCTGATCTATGGTGGATGAGTGTCAAAGAAAGGCAGAATGAGCAGGGTTTTGGATGGGAACACTTCAAGGGAATGCTAAGAAACCGATATTATCCAATAGCCCTACAAAAAGCCAAAGAAAAAAGAATTCCTAGAACAACAACAAGGGGGAGACACAGTTCTGCAGTATGCTTCTAAGTTCATGGAATTGTCGAGGTTCGCACCAGTTTATATTGCTGATGAGAAGCTGAAAATGAACCGATTTGAAGATGTGCTGAATTACAACTTCCAGGAGAAATTGTCGGTGTGTACTTTTTAACTCCTATCACGATATGTTGGAGGTGGCTGCCAATGTGGAACGTGTGCTAAGTAATCGGACAATGCAACTGGCGAAACAGGGCGACAAGAGGAAGGAACCTCCTCATTTGGTCCCTCAACCACAACCTCCTTTCAAGAGGTTCAGGCCCAATATGTGGCAAGGAAATCATGGACGACCCCAACAACCCGGTGTAGTAAACTGTAGGGCTTGTGGTAGGCCTGGGCATTATGCAAGAGATTGTCGGAACCTAACCAGAGTGGTCTGCTATCGCTGTGGCAGTTCGAATCATGTTGTGAGCAACTGTCCCCAACCGGTTGAAGGAGGATCAAGTTTTATGGGTGGTGCTAATCGAGGAGCTCTACCACCTAACCACCAGCGTAGAATTGAATATCCGACGAATCAAGGAAGGCTTCGCCCAAATCCTGGAGGCTACAATGTCAATTGGAACAACCCGATCAGGGCACTTCCGCCACCACCACCTCGTCAGCAGCAAGCGCCACGCAATGCTGGAGGTAGAGTCTATGTGATGAAGAGGGAAGAAGCTGAGAACAAGGCGGATGTTGTCACTGGTACATTCCTTTTATGTTCTTATCATGTTTATGTATTATTTGATTCTGGTGCTAGTCATTCCTTTATATCTCCTGACATAGTAGAGAAGACTAAGCTAACATCCTCTGAAGAAAATGAAACTATGTCGGTGACCTTACCTACGGGAGCGTCAGTACGGTGCGGGAAGTTATATAAGAATTGTCCAATAATTATTGGCGACCAAGAGTTTGATGCTGACTTACACCAATTCGAGTTGATGGAATTCGATGTGATTTTGGGGATGGATTGGTTGGCTAAATACCAAGCGCAGATTGATTGTTGTAAGCAGAAAGTGACTTTAATGGGTCCAAACGGGAGAAAAGTAGTCCACTACAATGATCGACATCTCCGTGGAGTGAGAATCATTTCCGCTTTAAAAGCTCACAAGTTAATGGGAAAAGGGTGTGAAGGATTTTTGTGCAATGTTATGGATGCGAAAGTTGAGAGCGCATCTCTCGAAACCATTCCTGTAGTGCAAGAATACCCAGATGCATTCCCTGAGGAAATTCCGGGGATGCCACCACAGCGGGAAGTGGACTTCTGCATCGATTTAGAGCCTGGAGCTGCTCCAATATCCAAGGGACCTTACAGGATGGCCCCAGTTGAACTCAAAGAACTCAAGAAACAGCTGGATGAGTTGTTGGAGAAAGGATATATACGGCCAAGCACCACTCCATGGGGCGCACCGGTTCTTTTTGTGAAGAAAAAGGACGGTAGTTTGAGGTTATGTATCGACTACCGGGAGCTGAAAAAGATTACAATTAAGAACCGTTACCCGTTACCACGCATCGATGATCTTTTCGATCAATTGAAGGGAGTGATGCATAATGAGACCAAGGAACAATCTCATTACACAAAATCTAAGGATCTTTAAAAACGAAGATAGGAATCCTCTATCTCAAAGTTCCAAAGAATAAAAAATGGCATAGAAATGGATGAAAAAGATGGAAAGAACTATGAAAGAAGGTTACCAAACAATTGGAAACAATGAACAAAATGAATGATGAACGAACGAACAATGGATGGACGAATGCCGAGTGATGAATGTTGATGACGAATAAGTGCTTGGACGTGTAGAATGAAGATCACACGTTTCTTGATGAATGCTTGATGAATTCTTGTTGAATTCTTGATGAAGCACTCGAATTAGATGATAAATGGACGATTGGTAGATGGATAGTTGATGGCTTTTGAAGATTCTTTGAAGGATACAGACTCACCACCTCCAAGAATACTCCAATTCCTTCCTTTCACCACTAAGGTTGCCACCCTTAGCTAGAAGAAGGGGATATTTCGAATCCCACAAAAGAGAGACGAAAACGCCTAGCACAAATGCTAGAAAGAACACAACATGTGTTTGAAAAATTCAATGTGAATGACTTGAATGAATTGAATGAATTACAAGCACCTAGGAGGGGGTATTTATAGTAGAAACCCTTCCCCTTAGGCGTGTACAACTTCAAGATTCTAGCCCATATTGGCTTACATCATTCATCCTAATGCTTACATCATAAAGAAAACAATATACTAAGCTATATTACAAATATGAATAACTCCTTGGATTCTCATCCAAATTCAAAGATTCTTGAACCATATGAAAGCTCTTGGAATGTAGAATAATCCCTTCTAGGATGACTTCTATGATAGCTTCACGATCCTTGAATTAAGGAGCAAAAGTATACGTCCGCATGAGTTGATCCATTCCAAGTAGAGAGATAAAAGAGAGACTTGAACTCTTCTACCTTCTAGGTGAGTATTAGATGTCTCCATGGTTGACCTTGATGCATAAGGCCATCAATTATGCATCAGGGAGCTACAGTTTTCAGTAAGGTAGACCTAAGATCGGGGTATCACCAGTTAAGGATCCGGGAGGAAGATATTACTAAGACTGCTTTTTGGACCTGATATGGCCATTATGAGTTCGTAGTTATGCCCTTTGGTCTTACTAATACCCCAACCGCTTTTATGGATTTAATGAATAGAGTATTCAAACTCTTCTTCGATAAGTTTGTTGTGGTTTTTATCGATGATATTTTGATCTATTCAAGAACGCGAGAGGATCATGCACAACACATGCGAAAGGTGTTGGAGACTTTACAGGTCAATGAGTTGTATGCGAAGTTTTCTAAGTGCGAGTTTTGGTTGGAGAAAGTAGCCTTTCTCGGGCATATTGTTTCTAAAGAAGGAGTAGCAATGGACACACAGAAAGTAGAATCGGTAAGTAAATGGCCTACTCCGAAAAATGCCACGGAAGTGAGAAGTTTTCTAGGCTTGGCTGGGTACTACCGGAAGTTTGTTCAAGACTTCTCCAAGATCGCAACACCTCTCACCAATCTGACTAGGAAGTCTGTGAAGTTTATATGGTCGGACAAATGTGAAAAGGCTTTTTAGGAGTTGAAGCAGAGACTCACCTCGGCACCTATTCTTACTTTGCCCCAAGGAAGCGAAGGCTTCGTTATCTATAGTGATGCCTCACATGGTGAGTTAGGGTGTGTTCTTATGCAAAATGGAAAGGTAATCGCCTATGCTTCAAGACAGTTGAAGACTCATGAGAAAAATTATCCTACTCATGACCTGGAGTTGGCAGTAGTGGTCTTTGCTCTCAAGATCTAGAGGCACTATCTTTATGGAGTACATTGTGAAATATTTACTGATCATCAAAGCTTGAAGTATCTCTTCACTCAGAAAGAGTTGAATCTTCGCCAAACCAGGTGGTTGGAATTTCTGAAAGATTATGACGTCAATTTTCAATATCATCCCGGGAAGGCCAATGTAGTGGCAGATGCTTTGAGTCGATGGCCTTACCCTACGGTGAATCATTTGGTGACCTTGCCACATCAGCTATCTGAGGAATTCAAAAGATTGGAACTCAATATAACGATTTCGGGGAAAGGTGCTGTGTTGAATGCTATGGAGATCCAACCGAGTCTTCTGGATGAGATTAAGGTTTTCCAAGAGTTGGACATACAGTTGGTAAAGATAAGGGAAGAGGTGACCCAAGGAAAAGCACTAGGCTTTGTGATACATGAGGATGGAAAGTTGAGATTCCACAACCGGATATGTGTACCTAATATGGAAGAACTGAAATGGAAAATCTTGGATGATGGGCACAACACTCCATACTCAGTACATCCAGGAGGAAACAAGCTCTACAAGGACCTTAAGCAAACCTTTTGGTGGAGCAATATGAAGCAGGAAGTGGCCGATTATGTGTCTCGATGTCTGACTTGTCAGCGAGTTAAGGCTGAACACCAGAGACCCGCAGGTTTATTGCATCCGTTGGAAATTCCAGAATGGAAGTGAGACTCAATATCTATGGACATTGTAACTGGTCTTCCTAGGACCAGGAGAAAAAACAATGCTATTTGGGTGATTGTAGATCGTTTAACCAAGTCCGCACATTTCCTCTCAATGGCTAACACTTGGACGTTAGACCAGTTAGCCCATGCTTACGTAAGTGAGATAGTGGCATTACATGGAGTTCCCAGTTCGATAGTCTCGGATAGGGACACAAGATTTCAGTCAGGATTCTGGAAAAAGTTACAAGAAGCTTTTGGTACTAAGCTAAATTTCAACACCGCTTTCCATCCAGCTACTGATGGGCAAACAGAAAGAACGATTCGGACTTTGGAAGACATGTTGAGAGCGTGTGCTTTGGATTTTAAAGTATCATGGGACGATGAGCTAACCTTGATTGAGTTCTCCTACAACAATAGCTTCCATTCTAGTATTGGAATGTCGCCGTTTGAGGCATTATATGGGAGAAGATGTAGGACCCCATTGTGTTGGCAAGACATTGATGAAGCCCTCACTATTGGTCCAGAGTTGATCCAACACACAACTCAAAAGGTAAGGGTTATTCAGGACAGAATGAGGACGGCACAAAGTCGACAGAAAAGTTACGCCGATCGAAGGAGAAGACCTTTGGAGTTTGAGGCGGGAGATTATGTGTTCTTACGTGTATCTCCTATAAAAGGCATCATGAGATTTGGTAAATCAGGAAAATTGACTCCAAGGTACATTGGGCCATACCATATTTTGGAGCGCGTAGGAGAATTGGGTTACAAATTGGAGTTACGAGGGGATCTACCTCGAGTACACAACGGAAGACCTGACCTATGAGGAAAAATGATGCATAATGGGACCAAAGGTTGATCACATTACACAATATCTAAGGATCTTTAAAAACGAAGATAGGAATCCTCTATCTCAAAGTTCCAAACAACCAAAAATGGCATAGAAATGGATGAAAAGAACTATGAAAGATGATTACCAATTAGATGGAAATAATGAACGAATGAATAAACGAATGTTGAATGATGATGACGAAGGTAGCTTGGACGTGAATGTTGAAGAACTCACGTTTCTTGATGAATGCTTGATGAATTCTTGATGAATTCTTGATGAAGCACTCGAAAATGGATGATAATGGACGATTGGTAGATGGATAGTTGATGGCTTTTGAAGATTCTTTGAAGGATACAGATTCACCACCTCCAAGAATACTCCAATTCCTTCCTTTCACCACTAAGGTTGCCACCCTTAGCTAGAAGAAGGGGATATTTCGAATCCCACAAAAGAGAGACGAAAACGCCTAGCACAAATGCTAGAAAGAACACAACATGTGTTTGAAAAATTCAATGTGAATGACTTGAATGAATTGAATGAATTACAAGCACCTAGGAGGGGGTATTTATAGCTACAACCCACCCCTTAGGCGTCACCTAGCTTCAAGAAAAGACCCCTTAAGGGCTTACATCATTCATCCTAATGCTTACATCATAAAGAAAACAATATACTAAACTATATTACAAATATGAATAACTCCTTGGATTCTCATCCAAATTCAAAGATTCTTGAACCATATGAAAGCTCTTGGAATGTAGAATAATCCCTTCTAGGATGACTTCTATGATAGCTTCATGGTCCTTGAATTAAGGAGCAAAAGTATATGTCCGCATGAGTTGATCCCTTCCAAGTAGAGAGATAAAAGAGAGACTTGAACTCTTCTACCTTCTAGGTGAGTATTAGATGTCTCCATGGTTGACCTTGATGCATAAGGCCATCAATTATGCATCATACACCCCCGGTTGAAAAAGTTTGTCCTCAAACTTGGAAAACCAACCCTTACTTGCCTTCTTTACAAAGACTTTCTTCTTGAAAGCTTTGAAGTCATCGTAGATCCCTTTGATGAACTTCTTAAACTTTCTTCCTCGCACGCCATAAGACTTGAACTTGCATTTCTCCACCGTGAACGTGGGCTGTTCACGTTGCTTCTCATTTATTCTTACCACTTTACCCTTGTCATTTAGTATGAAACAATGTACCTTGATGACTTGGGCTATTTCCTCCTTTCTTCGATTCTTTTCAACCAAGTGATCCAAGTAGATAGCTCTTGGATGCTCATGGAAGATATGCTTCATAGGAAGATTCAAAAGGTGGTGGATACTTGGATCCGTTTCTTTCTTCTCCAAATGTGTAAGAATAGGATCCTTATACTCTTCATACCCTTGATTCTCCATCTTCATGATTGACACAATATGACGTTTCTCCTCCTTTTGCTGAGATGGTGGATCAAGAGGTTCCAAAGTGATCCTCTTTTGGTTGATGGTGAGAGTGTAAGTGTTGGCCCTCCCATCATGTATGACATGTCTATCATATAACCATGGCCTTCCCAACAAAACATGACAAGTATCCATGGGAACTATATCACACCATAATGAATCTTGATAATTCTTTCCAATTGAAAGACTCACCAAAACTCGTTGATCCACACGGATGCCTCGCCCAAGGCTTAGCCATTGTATTGTGTAGGGTGTGGGATGTGGGCTAATCTCCATTTGCAACTTCTTGACCATTGTTGTAGAGGCGGCATTGGTGCAACTTCCTCCATCTATGATCAAGGAGCATACTCTCCCTTGGATGGTAAATCTTGAGCGAAATCTTGGTTCTCTTTGTAGTTGATCATTTTGCACTATTGTGATATTAAAGGTCCTTTCTACCACAAGTAGTTCTCCTTCATCCGCCTTTCCACATATTCTTCTACTACATCTTCCTCTTCTTTGGCACCAACCCCAACTTCCTCTTCTTCCTCATACTCCGGCTCTACATATAAAGCACTTTGGTATTCCACCAAAGACACTACTCGCTTGTTTGGACACTCCGAAGCATAATGTCCCAACCCTTGGCATCGAAAACACCTTCTTGATGCTATGGGTTTGGTCACTTGGTCGTGAGGTTTAGGGATGGATGGGAGCTGATTTTGTGGAGTTTTGTGGGAATGTGTTTCGTGGATGGTGGAGGTTTGGATGGGACGTAGGGTGGGGCGTTTTTGTGGAGTTTGGTATTGGCTTGTGACTTCTTTCCCTTATTTCTCCTTTGTTTTCAACTTTAAGGGACAAGGAGCTCAATTCATCCAAAGTTTTGTATGGTTGTAATTCCACAACGTGCCTAATCCCATCATTAAGACCAAAAAGATAACGTACCAAAGTTTGTGGCTCGTCCTCCTTTAGATCACACCTCCAAAGTAGATGCTCAAAGTCCTTTGTGTACTCCTCCACGCTTCTTCCTCCTTGGACCAATCTTTGCAATTTGTAGTAGTTGTCACGTAGGTAGCTAGATGGTAGGAACTTTTCTTGGAGCTTTCTTTTCATCTTATCCCATGTACGCACCTTATCTTTCCCCTTTGCTTGCCGCTTCTTTTGCAAGTTTGTCCACCAAATGCTTGCATGTTTTCGAAGCTTTAGGGCAACATACTTGACCTTCTTATCATCTTCCACATCTTTGAGATCAAAGACCCTTTCCACGGTTTGTATCCAATCCAAGTAAACTTCCGGATCAAGATCACCAACAAATTCGGGGATCTCCACTTTGAAGTCGAACCTTTCCTCCTTTGGACGTCCATGCCTCCTTCTTGGAACGTCCTCTTCTCCTTCTCCACTTGATGATTTACTTGATACTTCCTCAAGATTCTCCCTATCTTGAAGGCGCATGTAGTATGCTACTTGCTTGTTGAGATACTTGATTCTTTGTTTCATCTTCTCAACATTTTCTGGGGATGATGGAGAGGACTTTGTAGGAGAGCTTGCACTCGCCATTGGAACCTATCTTGATTCACAAAGATCACAAGAAACTCATGGAAGGAAGGTTAGGACGGATGGGACGTGTGTATGGGACGGATTTGGGTAGGCTTGTGTTTGGTTTTTGGGTTCTTTGTGGAGCTTGGGGTTCTTTATGAGTTCTTGATGGGTTCTTTATGAGTTCTTGGAAGAACTATCAAGGGGAACGTGTGATGGAGAGATGATGGGGAATGAAATTTGTGATGGACGTGTGATGGGGAACGTGTGGGAGAGGAAAAGATTGTAAAAGATTGTTTCAAGAACTAAGAGATTCAAACTCCTTAGCTCTGATACCAAATTTGATGCATAATGGGACCAAAGGTTGATCACATTACACAATATCTAAGGATCTTTAAAAACGAAGATAGGAATCCTCTATCTCAAAGTTCCAAACAACCAAAAATGGCATAGAAATGGATGAAAAGAACTATGAAAGATGATTACCGATTAGATGGAAATAATGAACGAATGAATAAACGAATGTTGAATGATGATGACGAAGGTAGCTTGGACGTGAATGTTGAAGAACTCACGTTTCTTGATGAATGCTTGATGAATTCTTGATGAAGCACTCGAAAATGGATGATAATGGACGATTGGTAGATGGATAGTTGATGGCTTTTGAAGATTCTTTGAAGGATACAGATTCACCACCTCCAAGAATACTCCAATTCCTTCCTTTCACCACTAAGGTTGCCACCCTTAGCTAGAAGAAGGGGATATTTCGAATCCCACAAAAGAGAGACGAAAACGCCTAGCACAAATGCTAGAAAGAACACAACATGTGTTTGAAAAATTCAATGTGAATGACTTGAATGAATTGAATGAATTACAAGCACCTAGGAGGGGGTATTTATAGCTACAACCCACCCCTTAGGCGTCACCTAGCTTCAAGAAAAGACCCCTTAAGGGCTTACATCATTCATCCTAATGCTTACATCATAAAGAAAACAATATACTAAACTATATTACAAATATGAATAACTCCTTGGATTCTCATCCAAATTCAAAGATTCTTGAACCATATGAAAGCTCTTGGAATGTAGAATAATCCCTTCTAGGATGACTTCTATGATAGCTTCATGGTCCTTGAATTAAGGAGCAAAAGTATACGTCCGCATGAGTTGATCCCTTCCAAGTAGAGAGATAAAAGAGAGACTTGAACTCTTCTACCTTCTAGGTGAGTATTAGATGTCTCCATGGTTGACCTTGATGCATAAGGCCATCAATTATGCATCAAAAAACCGGTTGAGATTTTGGACCGTAGGAAGAAGCAATTGGGCAGGAAGACTGTTCCACTAGTCAAGGTATTGTGGGCAAATCATACCACAACAGAGGCCACTTGGGAAACCGAAGAAGAAATGCGCTCAAAATACCCTCATCTGTTCAACAGCTAGCTAGGTGAGTTTAAGTTTTGGGGACGAAACTTCTTTAAGTAGTGAATGATGTAAAACCTTGGGTTTGTGGATAAGTTTTAATAGTAAATAAGTGCGTGGAGTCTTGAGTTTAAGTTTCGAGGACGAAACTTCTTTAAGTAGGGAATGATGTAAAACCCCGGAAAATATCAGTAGAAATACCGTTAAAATGGTAAAAACATGACTTTTATTTATTATATGATTACCTGTTGATCAAACGGAGCTTTTAGGACCGCGAGTGTATTCGTTAGAATTTTTAGAGTTCTAAAAATATCAGTTAGGAATCTTTGGGACTTGAGGTGTAAAATCTTTTTATCAGTTGTGAGGTTTTACTATTAAATCCTAATACTATTTAATTTTATAGTGTTAAGTGTGTGTGAGGACTTGAAGTTCTATGTCTTGGAATGTTATATTTATTATGTCACATGTAAAGTATTTTTAAGGTTGTTTCATGAGACCTAGAAACATGTTTAGGAACCCTAAATATGTGTTGTAACTAATTAAATATGATAATAGTGGCCTATTGTAGTGTAATGCATGTCTAGTGGCTTTTTGGTAAATATAGTGAATAGTGCCATGCAAGTTATAAAATAAAGTTCTTTAGTTACGCTTGATATTATGTAATATGGTTAAGTGTAAACTCTTGTTTAGATTCTGTATTAGAAATTATGTGGTACGTGATTAAATGAATTATGTTGTATTTTGGGAAGGGTAGTTACACTGTTAAGAAATATTTTAGAGCATGTGTTGATTATAGAACCTGTTATTAGGTTGAGCGAGGATATCGATTTAGAGCTCTGTGTCTTCCTTGTTTGGACGCAGTTGTTTAGTAGGTAATACTATATCCTAATCCCTGTGGATGCTCTAAGCGTTTTATTTTATGAAATGCATTCCTTGAAGGGACTTTACTAAAGCGCTAAACCTGTTGTGTTGAAAAATGTTCAGTTATTGGAAATTTGAGTTCTTTGGTTGTTTTGGCACTATTTTGGAATGTGGTTGATTGGTGGATTTTACTGAGAGTTTTTAATTTGAAAGTGTTGTTATGTCACGAAAAGAGTTGGATCCTAATAACCGGTTTTAACTAATGGATATGAGATAAAAGCGCGTTCGGGCAGTCTTCCCTTAGACCAGGTGGAACCTGTGAGGGGGACTGTCAAGAGACCAGGTAATGCCTGATAATGTGGTTGTGAGTTATGCGCTGATTAGTCGAATGAAATTGTTTATGCGAGTCCGTGGGACTCCGTGGAAAAGAAAAGAAAAGAAAAGAAAAGTATTGAGATATGTTTATGCGAGTCCTTGGGACTCCGAAGTATGTTCTGCGAGTCTTTGACTCCGACGGGTAGTGTAGAAACCCCGCCCGCTATTAAAATATGAATGGAAAGGAGTTATTCTATTTTCTCATGAGTTTTCGAATTGTAACCCCTTCCCTATAAAATGTTTTCAAATGGTTGTATAAATGTTTATAAATGCGTAGGAGTAGTATTACTGAGGTTTTCCCCCCTCACTTTTAAAATGTTTTGTTTTCAGGTGATGGCCGTTAAAGTGGGTGGGCTGATTGAGAGAGGAACCTAAACAAGAACCCTTGTAGTTAGCCATAGTTTAACTTGGTGTAACAATCTTTATCGTTGAACAAGTTTTAGTAAAAGTTGGATTGTTTAAGTAATCTTGTTTTAGTTTTTATCTTGTTTCTCCTTGCCTTGTGCCTCCCAGGAGGTACGGCAGTGACACCTTGGTAAAATATATGAAGTTTCCGCTGTTGTCTTTATTTCTTTTTCTTGTTGTTATAATAGAATTTCCAGGGTGTTACATGAACGGGAAAAGGATGAATCTTGGATGGTGATTGAGGAGGAGGGTTGACGTTGGAAGGGGGGGTGGGAGAGAGAGAGGGTTGGCGTTGGGTTTGATGATGACGGAAGGAGAATTAGTTTGTTGGAGGAGAGAGAGGGAGTTTGTTGGGAGGTTGTTCATGGAGAGAGAAAAGAGAGGAGGTGGTATTTTGTGAGAGGAGGGAGTGGGTGACGTTTTGTGGGGGAAGAGAGGAGGTGGAAGGTGGCGTTGGGTTGGATAGATAGGAGGTAGGGTTTTGGTTGTGACTTAACTATATTGATAGAAAGCTCACAATGTAGTTACCTTAACTATATTGATAGAAAGGTAAGAACGGATAGAACTAGGTTTCTAACTTGAATCCACAAGATATACAACCTAGGGCTAACTTGATCTAGACTCCAACCTAGGATCAAGCTCTTCCTAACCACTTGGGTGCCATGCAATGATACAATAGAAGAAAAGGGGTGAAGGTTTATCCAAACACTCGAGAGAAAGCTAAAAGCTTAATTGATTTCATAATTCAAGGTAGTGCCTTGCCTTTGAGGGGCTACATCCCTATTTATGCCAAGGGACTAGTACTCCTACTTTGGTGTGTAAGCCAAGCTATCCTACACTAGGAGACTCAACCTTGGCGTGCAATCTAAGTTGATCTCATTTACCTAGACGCCTAGTAATCCCACTCTCCCTTGGATTAGGAATCCTTATCCAAGGGGGAGATTGTTATAACTAACCTTATCCTAGTTGGTTTGGCTTTCCTAATCCAAGATGGATTAGTTACAAAATTAGCCAATCTCTATCTAGGAAACAAAGTAGACGTCTAACTACTCCTAATAAAAGAAACACACCAAAACTATCAATTAAATTACATCCAAAATCAAAATTGTAAAATGAAGCTTGATGATCTTGACTTAGACGTTTTCCTCTTGGGCTTGGCGTGATGCTTGGACCAACTTTAGGATGTTTGGACATCCTCCTGAAATAAGCTACACACCATATGAGTAGGCCTTTGGTCCTTCACGTTGTACCCTTCTTCTATGGCTCGTTCCACTTCTTTGTAAATAAGTTGGACCTCCTAGTTTGAAGTGGATTGATTTCCATCAGTCCCATTTAAATTGCTATTGTATTCTAGTAGTCCCATTGACATATTTATTGTATTTTGGCGGTCCAATTGCATAGTTGATTATGCTCATGTTGTCTGAATTTTTGATTAAACACACCCTCGCCAGTACGCGTCAATAAACTACCGAATCACCACCACTTGACTCAGTGGCTTCCCACCGGAATACGATATTGTATTTTTTGGACCGTCAGAATACCAAAACAAAGAGGAAATTATTGATGGACAAAAGGTGAAACTAGAGATTATTAGATTCCAATTTTCCAATTTTATTTGGGTTGTTTGTCCCTCTACCCATTCTCTCTATGAATTGAATCGTGTTGGTTAGTTTATGACCCTAGGGTTGAATTCATGCTTTCGCTCCGAGTCTGACTATTAATACAAGATGGACTCGTTTCCAACTGAAGTTTGTCCACCATAGTAGTTGATGCCACATCGGTGCTGCTTCCTCCATGAATGATTAAAGAACAGACCTTTTCTTTGATTCTGCAACGAGATTGAAAGATGACTTCTCGTTGTTGTTGATCTTCATAAACGATTGAGTTACTAAGAACTCTCCTCATGAGGAACATCTCGTGAGCCATGATGATGTATGGATGAGGGATTCGGGGTTTGGGACATGGAGGGGTTTTGGGACGTCCAGGGTGACGTTGGGTAGGGAAGGGAATGGTTTGGATTTGAAGGTTAAGTGTTTGGACTTGCAGGTTATGTGTTTGGATTTGAATGTTATGTGTTTGGGTTAACTCTGTGGAGTTCATGGTTGCACTCAACAATAACCTAGAGCTCTGGTACCACTTTTGATGTATTACGGGACCAAAAGAATGAATCTTGATCCAGTAAATCATCATTACACGTGTAGCCAAACTAGAGAGTGGGATGCTTCATGTGATAATGGAGGAAAGAAAGGGGAAATTTACGTGAATACAGGATCTACGGAACGCTATTTTGTCGTGAGGACTTTTGTGGATTCAAGAAACAAGAAAGATTGTTTCTTGAATAGGAAAAAGGGAAGGGTGACCTGAGGATGAATGTAGCGGGAGATCAATGGTGGCATGAGGCCTTTGTGAGAGAGAAGAGAGTAGAAAGTTGTTGGGAGGAGAGAGAGGGAGTTTGTTATGGAGAGAGAAAGGGGGATAGGAGACGTTTGTGAGGGAGAGAAGGGAGGGACGTTTGAGGGAAGTGAGAGAGAGGGTTGATAACCTAGGGATTATCTTAACTATATTGATAGAAAGATAATGAGTAACAAGATAGTTCAAGGGATCTATCTTGATACATAAACACCACAAGAAAGAAACCCTAGGGCTAACTTGACCTTCAACCTAGTTACAGAAACACCTTGTAGGTTTAGGATCAAGCTCTTCCTAACCACTTGGTTGCCAAACCAAGATACAATAGAAGAGATTGGACGAGGTTCTTCACGAAACACTCAAGGGATAAGCTAAAAGCTTGATTCTATTCATCGTTGATAAACTGATTGCCTTTGAAAGGCTACAAGCCTAGCTATTTATACTAATAGAGTCCTATAGGGACTATGACTCTAGACTTGGTGTGCAAGCCAAGGTTTCCTAGTACTAGACGCATAAGATAACTTACTCCTCCTTGAATTAGGACTCCTTATCTTAAGGGAAGTTAGTTATAACAACCTTATCCTAATAGGACTTTGCTTTCCTAATCCAATATGGATTAGTTACAAAATAAGCCAACCATATCTTGGATAACAACCTTACTTGGCGCCTAAGCCATCTATTTCACACGCCTAAACCACACACACACCTTCTAGAATATTCTAGAACACTTTAGAACATTCTAGAGTAATCTAGACTCCTACTAGACTTGATGCTCAAGTTTATACTCCCTCCGTCCCAAATTAATTGACAGAAATGGAATTTTCACACATACCAATATATAACTATAATAACTATCAAACCTCAATTGTATTTGGCTTTTCTCTCTCTAATAAATAATATAAAATAATTGAATTAGGTATTGGGAATAGGAAAGTTAGTAAAAGTGTCAATTAATATGGGACGGAGAGAGTAACTCACTTGGCATCTTACATGACTCAAAAAACTATGATAATAATATAAATCAGACTAAAATTAACTAAAAAGCTTAAATGTGACTTCTACATCCAAAAGATCAAAACTGTGAAATTCAATTTGAACTTTGCTTCCGCAGTTTTGCACCTTTGTCGTGACTGGGCTCCTTTGGACGAGTTTGTGGGCTTGGATCTACTTTAGGATGTTTGGACATCCTCTTGAAACAAGTAGCACACCATGTGAATGGGCCTTTGAATCTCCACCTTGTATCCTTCCTTCTTAGCCCATCTTATCTCCATGTAAAAGAATTGAATCTTCTTTGTTGGGTCTGTATAGAATGGAGTTGTAGACACTGGGATTCGCATCGATAAAATCCCCACCTATCAAAAGCTTAAAAAAGACATTTGGGCAGATACCAAGATGGATCAGTGGGCCATGTAGATAGCAAATCAAGCATGACAATACGGCGACCCAGTACCAAGAACAAAACCCGCACGGGTTTTAATCAAGGGGGACGGCCTAGAAAAAGAACCAGCCCAAAGCGCGCCCCGGCCCAACTACTTCAAAACCCGCGCGGGTTTTAGATGGCCTGAAGCATGTCGTTTTGCCGTCCACGTCAACGATCCGTGTGCCTGGATATTATAAAACCCACGTGGGTTTTCTGTTTGAATTCGGCGCCAAAAATCTTGATCATCCCATGATATTAGCCCATGTGCATTTGACTTGGCCTTGACTTTGTGATTGCATGGCATGATCCAAGGGATGTGCCCTCCATTTCCCTCCTAAACACCACCTCACTCACCTATAAATACCCCTACGTTTCACCCTCACTAATCACCAACTACTCCCATAAACCACCTCTATTATTCTCATTTCATAAACTAATCTCTCATCATACTTTCTCAAAACTCTCATCATTCTCATATTACTATCCCTTACTCTACCAAAATCATCACTCACATACTCACCCCCCATCCATCAAGTCAAGGAAAAAGTCAGGATTCAATCGGCGCATTCGGGCATCTAAATCAAAAAGGTTCGCCTTCACTTGCTTGTTGTTACTTTTATTTAATCTAGTACTTTATATTTCATTTCCATTACTTGTGCATATTTTGTAAATAAAAACCTTGTTTTATAATTCATATTAAGAATATAAACTTGCGAAATTAATTAAACTTCTCCCCGCTGTTTTTCATTTTAATGTCGATTTTAGTAGAGTCTGTTTTCTAACAGGCGAATTCAAGAGTTCTTATAATTCTCGAATTCGTAACCTTACCCCTGAATGATGTAAACCAGCCCACGCTAAATTCCCCAAGCCCAATCAAGGAAACCCAATTGAAACACCAAGTTAAAGATGGGATCCTTTATCAAAAGACTCCATTCTATACGGGCCCAACAAGGAAGGTTCAGTTCTTTTTCATGAAGATAAGATGGGCTAAAAAGGAAGGATACAAGGTTGAGATTCGAAGGCCCATTCACATGGTGTGCTTCCTGTTTCAAGAGGATGTACAAACATCCTAGAGTGAACGAAAGCCACGCTAAATAGGCCAAGTTCACGTCCAAGGCCAAGTTTCAAGATTCAAAGTGAATTTAACATTTTTGGTCTTTTGGATGTAACTTTTATTTTAATTATTTTTAGTGTGATTTATAGTTTATTGAGTCATGTAAGATGCCAAGTAAATTATAAACTTGAGCATCAAGTCATAGGGAGTTTAGATTAGTCTAGAATATTCTCAAATGTTCTAGAATGATCTAGTAGAGTGAGTGTGTGTGATTTGGCGCCAATTTTGGTTGTTATTATCCTAGATAAGGTTGGCTATGTTGTAAGTAATCCATATTGGATTAGAAAGCCAAGTCCTATAGGATAAGATTGATGTAACAAACTCCCCTTAGGATAAGGAGTCCTAATCCAAGGGAGAGTAGTATAGTTAGGCGTCTAGTATTAGGATTCGTTGGCTTGCACGCCAAGTAGAGAGTTCTAGTCCATATAGAACTCTAGTAGTATAAATAGCTAGGCATGTAGCCTTTCAAAATCAACCTTGAATTATGAAATCAGTTAAGCTTTTAGCTTTCTCTCGAGTGTTTGGATAAACCTCACCCCTTTCTTCTATTGTATCTTGGTATGGCACCCAAGTGGTTAGGAAGAGCTTGATCCTAGGTTGCGGTCTAGATCAAGTTAGCCCTAGGTTGTCTTTCTTGTGGATTCAACTTAGAAACCTAGTTCTATTCGTTCTTATCTTTCTGTCAATACAGTTAAGATAATTATATCGTTGTCTTTCTATCAATATAGTTAAGACAAACCTACCCTTACTACCACCTCCTCCAAACGTCCCCCTCCTTTCTTTCTCCCTCTCAAATCGTCCTCCCCCTCCTTCTCTCACAAAGAACCTTAACCACCTCCCTTCTCTCTCATTAACAAACTCTCAACAAACTCACTCTCTCTCTTTCCTCTCTT
Organism: Portulaca oleracea; assembly: GCA_029582165.1. Taxonomy (NCBI): domain Eukaryota; kingdom Viridiplantae; phylum Streptophyta; class Magnoliopsida; order Caryophyllales; family Portulacaceae; genus Portulaca; species Portulaca oleracea. Next base: position 32,345,724 of record CM055870.1, on the reverse strand, counting down.
AAAGGCCTCACGCCATATTCAACTTCCTCTCCTTCCTTCTCCCACACGTCCCTCTCTCAAATCACCCATCCAAGATTCAATCCTCTCTTCCTCTTTCCCATTCAAGAATCATTCTTTCTTGGTTCTTGAAATCACAAAAGTCCTCACGACACAAAAGCCTCCCCTTTTCACGTGAAACTCCCCCTTTTCTCACTCTCTCACGTGATCTCTTTCCCTCTCTCCCTGTCTTGGTTGCACGTGTTTCATGTATTATTGGATTAGGAGTCTTTCCTTGTCCAGTAATACATCAAAAGTGGTATCAGAGCTCTAGGTTAGTGTTGAGTGCAACCTTGAATTCCCCAGAGTTAATCCTAACACATAACCTTCAAATCCAAAAGCTTAACCTGCAATACCAAACACATAACCTTCAAATCTAATCAGCAACCTGGCAATCCTAATCTTCCCATGGCCCACAAATTGCTCTTCATGAGGAGGATCCTAAACAGTTCGATATTTTGCTTGGGAGACCTTGGCTTTTTGATAGGCATGTCACGCATGATGGGAGAATGAACACCTACACGTTTGTTCTCAACAAATAGAGGATCACCTTGGCTCTTCTCTCACCATCATCGATCATACATCCCCAACAACAACAACAAAAGGAGGAGACCAATATTGTGAGTTTCATGAAGGCCGAATATCATGAGTTTCAAGAGCATATGGAGCTAATTATAGCTAACCTGGAAGAGGAGGAAGCGTCCATAACAATTGAGCATGCACGCCTCAAACCTCTTTTGGAACGTTTCAAGCATTTGTTCCCAAAAGAGATGCCGAAGGGGTTACCTCCAAGAAGGGATATTGAATACAAAACTGATCTTGTTTCAGGGTTCTATGCTCCCCAACAAGTCGGCCTATCGAATGAATCCAAAAGAAGCTCAAGAAGTTCAAAGGCAAGTGGATGATCTTTTGTCAAAGGGCTTGGTACGTCAGAGTATGAGTCCATGTGTTGTCCCAGTTTTACTTGTTCCAAAGAAAGATGGGTCCCAACGAATGTGTATGGATTGCCGAGCTATAAACAAGATCACAATCAAGTATAGATTTCCAATCCCACGTCTTGAGGATCTACTTGATGAGCTTCATGGGAGTGTTGTGTTCTCCAAGGTTGATTTAAGAAGTGGATATCATCAAATAAGAATTCATGAAGGAGATTAGTGGAAGACGGCATTCAAGACGAAAGAAGGGTTATATGAGTGGCTTGTGATGCCATTTGGTCTTAATAATGCACCATCTACTTTCATGCGTTTAATGAATCATGTTTGAAGCCTCTTACTAGCAAATATGTTGTAGTTTACTTTGATGATATTCTTGTGTATAGTAGAGTGAAAAGGAGCATGTGAAGCACCTAGAGTTGGTCATGTATATTTTGGAGAAGGAACAACTCTATGCTAACATGGAGAAGTGCCACTTTTTCTCACCAAAGATCGTGTTCCTTGGGTATGTCCTTTCAAAAGATGGCATTCAAGTTGATAAGGAGAAGGTAAAAGCTATCCAAGAATGGCCTACACCCACGTCCATTCATGAGGTACGAAGCTTTCATGGTTTAGCATCTTTTTACCGAAGGTGTATAAGGAATTTTAGCTCTATTCTTGCACCCATGACCGAGTTGTTGAAAAAGAAAGAGTTTTCTTGGAGTAAGGGTGCAAATGAAGCTTTTGAGTCGATTAAAGAGAAGTTGTGTCATGCACCTATTCTTGCATTACCTTGTTTTGATAAAGTCTTTGAAGTTGAGGTTGATGCAAGTGGAGTTGGAATTGGAGCCGTGTTATCTCAAGAGGGCCGACCTCTTGCCTTCTTTAGTGAGAAATTGAATGAAGCCAAACGGAAGTATAGTAAATATGATAAAGAGTTCTATGCAATCATAAGAGCTCTTGAGCATTGGCGACACTATCTTCTAAGTGGTGAGTTCATCCTACATAGTGATCACGGGGCTCTTAAATTCATTCAAAGGCAACATAAGTTGAATCCAAGACACGCCAAATGGGTGGATTACATGCAAGTGTTCCATTTTGTGATAAAACATAAAGCGGGTCATCTTAACAAAGGAGTGGATGCTTTGTCACGAAGGTACTTACTCACTCATGTTCTTGATTCAAGAGTCCTTGGTTTTGAGCATATTAAAGAGTTGTATGTGAATGATGAGGATTTCAAGGAGGTTTATGAGTTATGGAAGAAGCATCCTCACCAACTCTTTCATATTGAGCATGGATTTCTTTTTAAGGGAAATCGACTTTGTATTCCCAAGAGTAGCATTCGTGAGTTGTTGATCATGGAGGTCCATGGAGGATCTTTAGCGGGTCATTTTGGTATTGAGAAGACGTATCTTATGATGAAGGAGCATTATTTTTGGCCAAGCATGATCAAAGACGTAGAGCATATGGTAAAGAAGTGTAATACTTTTAATATTTCAAAGGCTCACGCTTTACCACAAGGGTTGTATACTCCTTTGCCTATTCCACACAGTCCATGGGAAGATGTGAGTTTGGACTTTGTCGTTGGTCTACCAAGAACGCAAAGAGGCAAGGATTCTATTATGGTGGTTGTTGATTGGTTTTCAAAGATGGCTCATTTCATTCCATGCCATACCACCTATGATGCTACTAAGGTTGCAAATCTATATTTTGAAGAAGTAGTGAAGTAACATGGAATCCCCAAGACCATGGTGAGTGATAGGGATTCAAAGTTCCTTAGTCATTTTTGGCTTACATTGTTGAAGAAGCTTGGAACAACATTGAAGTTTAGCACCGCTTGTCATCCACAAACGGATGGACAAACCGAAGTAACCAACCGCACTTTGGGAGCTCTACTTCGAATCTTGGTGAGTAAAGACAAGAAAGGGTGGGATACTCTTCTATGTCATGCTGAATTTGCCTTCAATCGGTGATGTATAATGGAATCAAAGAGATCTCATTACACATAGAATTCAGGATCTTTATGAACTAGATAAGAATCTATCTTCTCCAAGTTTTAAGGATCAACTAAATCCAATGAAAAGAAGATGGAAACGAAACAAAGATTGAGATTTTGGTTACCAATTGATGTATAATGAGATCAAAGAGATCTCATTACACATAGAATTCAGGATCTTTAAAAACCAAGATAAGAATCTTCTTCTCTAGTTCTCAAAGTTCAACCAAATTCAATGAAAAAGATGATGATAAACGAAAAAGATGATTGAAATCGTTTACCAAGATTGAAGAACGTTTGATGTTTGATGATCGTTTGAACGAATGGCGATTGAATGGATGAACGAATGATGATTGTAGAATGGACGAATGTTGCTTGAATGGTCGTGTGTTGATCGTAGTTTGAAAGATCAATCAAAGATGGTTGAATGCTTGAATGAACGAATGGAATGGATGAATGATATGTTTTGGCTTTTGAAGAATCTTGGAGGATACAGGCACACCACCTTCAAGAATGCTTCAATCTCTTCCTATTACCACCAAGGACACCACCCTAGACTCTCAGAAGATGATATGATCGAATCTCCCTCAAGAGAAACGAAAAGACTAACAAAAGCTAGAGAGAAACAACACAATGTTGTATTTGATTTGTATTTGTAATATGAATTGAATTGAATGAGATTACAAGAGGCTTAAGGGGGGTATTTACAGTAATCCTAGCCCTCCCTAGACGTGTACAAATCAAGAACTAGGCCCCTTGAGGCTTACATCATCCTACACATTTATTACATCATAAAAACTCTAAAATACAACTCTAGAAAGAAAAGATTATAACTCCTTCCATACTTGTCCAAACTTCAAGATTCAAAGACCATTGGAAAGCTCTTTCAATGCTCTTCAATCTGTCTTTGGATGACTTCCTCATTAGACGCATATATCTAGAGTTATAGAGCAAATTACCAAGCTGCCCTTGTTGAAGCTATTCATACGTGAAAGATACTTGAGTGAATGATGCTTTTTTGCCATGTAATCGAGTAGTGGGCTCCCATGATGCATATTTGATGTCTCCCTTGATGACCTTGAAGTATATGGCCATCAAATATACATTATACTCCCCCGGTTGAAAAATTTTGTCCTCAAACTTTGAACATGAACTCTCTTTTGTTCGCCTTCTTCACAAGAGATTTACAAGCTCTCTTCTTAAAGGCTTTGAAGTCATCATAGACTCCTTTACTAAACTTCATCAACTTCTTCCAAAATAACCCGTGGACATTTTTAGACTTTGATTCTCGATATTTCACCATGGATGTAGAAATCTCATATAACTTCTCAATTTCAAAGTATAGATTCACAAGCTTGTAACTTATGATGAAGACAATAGCAATATGATGTTCCATCTTTGAAGAATGACCTTCAACGATCATAATATCATCTTCATACAACTCCTTGATATATTCAAGCCCAAGTACTCTTGAATCAAACATATATCTTCTCGTTAGAAAACTTCCTTTAGTCAAAGGACTTGCTTCCTCCAAGTGACTTGGTTTTGATGAATGAATCAAGTACTTCATCTCAAAGCATAATGTTGGCTTGATCTCCTTATCATATGAAACATACTCCAATACTTTGTAAGAATCACGAAGCTTAAGCATGAATCATCCAAGGTAATATTCCTTTTGCTCAGATACCCTCATGATAGCAACAAGTATGAATGCTATGCCATAAGCATGTAGCTTCTTCTTTTCTCCACTTAGTATTTCACCAAAATAATCCATGGGACAACTTTCTTGAGATAGGATTTCTCCTTTCTCAACTCCATTTGTAATGAACAAATATGATGCAAGAATAGGGAATAAAAGAATATGATGATCTTTAGCATCCTTTAAGAGACATAGTACCTCAAGTATGGACGCAAGTATGGACCCTTCTTGAATAGTTCCTTTCTTCCTTTTGTCCAATTGAATTACTCCATTTGACGAGATATGTTGAGATAGCACGTTCTTGGACGAGAGGTAACGACATTTCTCCATGTACTTCTCCAATTCTCCATGTGGCTTCTCATGCTTCGATAAGGCTAACTCTAAAGGATTTACATACTCCTTTCTACTTCTACTACATACAAAAACGTTATCAAAGTATACAAATACATTCTCTTTACATTGCAATGGTACATACTCTTTCAAAATATGTTGTATACTATGAAAATCAAGGACGTTGATGTAGTTATCCATGAATTGCACTTGATCCTTTGCATAGGCCATTCGGTGATGAATCAAGGGATTCGGTGGCAGCCTTTGATGATACTTTTGTATGATGATACTCATAGGAGAGAAACGTTTCCAAAGAGATAAGAGAGAGTTGTCACTTGTCGATGGTGCTTGTCTTTCATCCAAATATTCACAAAGGAGAACAAGTGACGGTAAAGGACATTGATTCTTTATAGGCTTACGGTTTCCAACCTCCATTGGTGTAAGAATGAGACTCCTTGGTTCTTCAAATTCATGATACTTATTCTCCATAAGTGCCTTATGAGTGCTTTGATCCTCCTTGAGCCGTGAGGCACAAGGTGGTAATAAGGACGCCTCTTGGAGCTTGATACTCCTATCATACAACTTTGATTCTTCCAACAAAGTATAACAAGAATCCATAGAGGTAATATTACAATATAATGAATTTTTGTAAATTTTTTAAAGACTTACTAAACTTCTTGGATCCTCATGAATATCTTTGTCATGGCTTAGCCAATGTGTAGGGGCGTCAATGTAACCATAGGAGGCACAACTTTCTCCTTCTTTGATCAATGAACATACTTCTCCTTTGTTGGTAAAATGAGAGATCTTGCACTCTCTTTGTTGATGTTCATTCGCCACACATACATCTTTCAAGGCTCTCCTTGCCACAAGCCACTCTTCTACATACTCCTCTTCTTTTTCCTCCTCAAATAATTCATTATCATAAGTTTGGTACCCAACCAAAGACACTTCTTTCTTGTTAGGACACTCCAAATCAATGTGACCTAAACATTGGTAATGACAACATCTCCTTGGGGCTAAGGGTTTCGGTTCTTGGACGTGGGGTTTGGGGATGGATGGGGGTTGATTTTGTGGAGCTTTTGTGTTTGGGTGTTTTGTGGGAAATGGGGGGTTTTGTTGTGGCGTGTATGGGTGTGTAGGGTAGGATGATTCTTGTGGAGTTTTTGTGTTTGGTTGTTTTGTGGGGAATGGGCATCTTTGTTGTATATGGGTTTTTTCCCAAAGTTCTATACTCCTTACTTATATTTCAACATCTAGAGCTAAAGAACTCAACTCTTCCAAGTTTGTGTAAGGTTGATTTATAATAACATGCTGAATGTAATCATTAAGACCAAGAAAGTTGCCACTTGGTCTTAATGATTACAACAACATGCCGAATGTAATCATTCTCCTTAAGGGCATACTTCCATAGTTGCCACTTGAATTCTATTGTATATTCAACCACATGCTTGCTCCCTTGCTCCATTCTTTCAAGTTTGTCGATGTAGTCTCCTTTGTAATTGAATGGCAAGAACTCTTCTTGAAATTTATTTCCACTCTTCTTACTGGAACGCTTTCTCCATTCATAAGGTGCTTCATATTCAACCTCATAAGGATGTACCACACGTGAATTTGCGCTTCTTGATCCCTTTTGAAGAATCCCAAATTGTTCCATTTGTTCGGTGAGATCATGAATTTGTTGCTCCAAATGTTGCAAATCACTTTGTGAACTCATGCTAGATCTTTTGCAAGCCTAGAATATGAATCTTGATACAAACGATCACAAGAAACTTGCAAATGTGGGGTTAGCGTATGAGGGGGGGGATGAGAGGGGATTGTTTTTTGTTGGATTGTGTTTGGGCTATGGGGTTCTTTGTGGAGCTAATGGGAAACGTGAGATGGAGAGATGGTGGGGGATGGATTCGTGATAGAAATATGGTAGAAAGATGGTGCAAGAACTAAGAGAATCAATCTCCTAAGCTTTGATACCAATTTTGATGTATAATGGGATCAAAGAGATCTCATTACACATAGAATTCAGGATCTTTAAAAACCAAGATAAGAATCTTCTTCTCTAGTTCTCAAAGTTCAACTAAATTCAATGAAAAAGATGATTGAAATCGTATACCAAGATTGAAGAACGTTTGATGTTTGATGATCGTTTGAACAAATGGCGATTGAATGGATGAACGAATGATGAATGTTTGGCGATGGAATGATGAGAAAACGCTTCTTGAACGATTGTTTGATGGTTAAAGAATGGATGAATGTTGCTTGAATGGTTGTGTGTTGATCGTCGTTTGAAAGATCAATCAAAGATGGTTGAATGCATGAATGAACGAATGGAATGGATGAATGATATGTTTTGGCTTTTGAAGAATCTTGGAGGATACAGGCACACCACCTTCAAGAATGCTTCAATCTCTTCCTATCACCACCAAGGACACCACCCTAGGCTAGAAGAAGATGATATGATCGAATCTCCCTCAAGAGAAACGAAAAGACTAACAAAAGCTAGAGAGAAACAACACCATGTTGTATTTGATTTGTATTTGTAATATGAATTGAATTGAATGAGATTACAAGAGGCTTAAGGGGGGTATTTACAGTAATCCTAGCCCTTCCTAGACGTGTACAAATCAAGATCTAGGCCCCTTGAGGCTTACATCATCCTACACATTTATTACATCATAAAAACTCTAAAATACAACTCTAGAAAGAAAAGGTTATAACTCCTTCAATACTTGTCCAAACTTCAAGATTAAAAGACAATTGGAATGCTCTTTCAATGCTCTTCAATCTGTCTTTGGATGACTTCCTCATTAGACGCATGTATCTAGAGTTATAGAGTAAATTACCAAGCTGCCCTTGTTGAAGCTATTCATACGTGAAAGATACTTGAGTGAATGATGCTCTTTTGCCATGTAATCGAGTAATGGGCTCCCATGATGCATATTTGATGTCTCCCTTGATGACCTTGATGTATATGGCAATCAAATATACATCACCAAATGATGATGGACGAATGATGGTTGAACGATTGATGAATGCTTGATGAATGTTTGAAGATTGAATGATGATCGAATGGATGAATGAACGCTTGGATGACGAAAGAATGATATTGGCGTTGAAGGCTCCACGAGGATACAGACACACCACCTCAAAGAACTCTTCAATTCTACCTTTCACCACCAAGGGATGCCAACCCAAGGCTAGAAGTAGAGATATATTCGAAACTCCCTCAAGACAAACGAAAAGAACTAGCACAAAAGCTAGAGAGAAAACAACATCATGTGTTTACTTTGTATTTGATTATTGAATTGAATGAAGGGAGTTTGTGAAGACTATGAAGGGAGTTGCACTTTCAATGTGAGTGATCTTAAGCCCTACTTTGGAGATAGAGAAGAACTTCCTAGTTGGAGGGCAAACTCTTTTCAACTAGGGGGGAATGATGTAGATTTGGTCCCAAATATACATCATGGGAGCCAAACGCTTGATTACATACAAAAGGAGCTTGAATCACTCATACCTTTCACACGTCCAAGTGACTTCATCAAAGGTGGATCGGTAATTTGCTCTTTATCTCAAGAACCATGAAGATATAGAAGAAGTCGTCCAAGGGTCAATTGATCATCATCAAAGGAGCTTCACAATGGTTTTTGAATCTTTAAGTTTGGACAAGTATTGAGCAAGTTATCATAGTTTTAATCTAGCTTATGTACATTTGTTTCTTTATGATGTCACATTTGTATAGAATGATGTAAGCTAGGAAACCCTTGTATTCTTTCATTCCACACGCCTAAGAGGGCCTCCATTTAGTATAAATAGACCCCTTGGGTGCCTTGTAATTCATTCATTACAATCATATCAAATACAAAGTAAACACGTGATGTTGTTTTCTCTCTATCTTTTGTGCTAGTCTTTTCGTTTCTCTTGAGGGAGTTTCGATCATCTCTACTTCTAGCCTTAGGTTGGCATCCCTTGGTGGTGAAAGGTAGAATTGAAGCGTTCTTTGAGGTGGTGTGCCTATATCCTCCAAGAGTCTTCAACGCCATTATCATTCCATTCGTTCATCCAAGCGTTCGTTCATCTATTCAATCTTCATTCGATCATCAAACATTCATCAAGCATCATTCAAACATTCATACATCAATCCCCCATCATCATTTGGTAAACGAAATCTCATTCCTTGTTTCATTTCCATCTTCTTTTTGTTGGATTTAGTTGATCCTTAGAACTTAGAGAAGATTCTTATCTTTGTTCATAAAGATCCTAAATTCTATGTGTAATGAGATCTCTTTGATCCCATTATACATCACTTTCCCGGCATGCTGTCTCTTTTTTTGTAAATTAGTCCACCAAATACTAGCATGCTTTCGAAGTTTTAAAGCAATATACTTAACCTTCTTATCATCCGCGACATCTTTCAAATCGAAGACTCGTTCGACAGTTTGAATCCAATCAAGCAAGATTTCAGGATCAAGATTACCGTCGAATTCAGGGATGTCAACTTTGAAGTCGAGTCTTTCTTCCCTTAGAGGGGGTCTAGGGCGACGTGACCTCCTGCTTGAGCCAGTAGAGTGCTCAGTTTCGCTAAGACTGCTGGGGACGACTTTTTCTTCTTCTTGCCCCCGTAGTGTCCTGAATTGCAGATTCATGTATCGCTTCAGCTGATCAGAAAGATAAGCGATTCTTGCTTCAAGTTCTACCTTTTCTTACTTCCATTGCTCAGTAGGATTTCCATCTTCTTGACTGTTGCTTCCAGATGCCATGGTAGGGGTTTGGTACGTCCAGTTGACGTTGGGTAAGGAAGGGAATGTGTTTGGGCTGTTTGTGGTGTTTAGGGTTGCAGGTTGGTATTGAAGGTTTGAAAATTATGTGTTTGGATTGCAGGTTAACCCTGTGGATTAGCAGGTTAGGTTTTTGGATTAGAAGGTTATGTGTTTGGTTTACACTCAACCTTAACCTAGAGCTCTGATACCACTTTTGATGTATTACCGGATCAAGAAAGGTTCTTGATTCCAATAATACACGAAACACGTGTAACCAAACAACAGAGGGGGGGGTGGTTCACAAGATTAGGGAGAAAGAAAGGGGAGGTTCTCGTGATTAAGGTTCTTTTGTGGAGGTTGTTTTGCCGTGAGGGCTTTTGTGGTTTCAAGATTCAAGAAGGGTTGAATCTTGAACGGGAAGAGAGAAGGATGAACGATTCATGGATGGAAATTGAAGGGGGATGATGTGAGGTAAGGGAGGTGAGAGAGGGAGGGGGTGACGTGAGGTAAAGAGGGTAAGAGAGAGAGAGGGTGGCGTTTGATGTGGAAGAGAGTGAGAGATTGTTAGGTTGTTGGATGATGTATAATGGGATCAAAGATTTCATCTTGATCGATTACACATCAAGGGAGACAAGCAACAAATCCCAACATGAGAGGCTTCAAGTGAACTAGGGTAAAAGGTAGGGTGCTTTGTGAGAGAAAGATGGAGTCTTTGAGAGTGTGGAGAGACTTGAGATGGAATATGAATTAGGGATGGAGAAAGATGAGATCTTTGTGGAGTTTGAGAGAAGAGAGAAGGACGAAAATAGGGAGGCTTTTGAAAGTGACGTGAGGTCTTTATGGAGGGAGGGATTACTTAAGAAAGATTTGAGAGAAGAGAAGGGATGGGCGTTGATTTGAGGAAGAGATGAGGGTGGCATGAGCTAGGGATGAGGGAGAGAATGATTGAATGAATGCATGAGAGTGTGAGAGATTATGGAAGAGATTTGGCGTGAGGCCTTTAGGAGAGTGAGAGAGAAATTAATGATTTGAGAGAATAGGGTTTGAGAGAGAGATGTTTGGATGTTAGGGGGAGAGAGTGAATTAGGGTTTGGAATTTATCTCAACTATATTGATAGAGAGATAAAAGAAGTAATTATCTTAACTGTATTGACAGAAACATAAGAACGGATAGATCTAGGTTTCTAACTTGAATCCACAAGAAAGACAACCTAGGGCTAACTTGATCTAGACCGCAACCTAGGATCAAGCTCTTCCTAACCACTTGGGTGCCATACCAAGATACATTAGAAGAAAGGGGTGAGGTTTATCCAAACTCTCGAGAGAAAGCTAAAAGCTTAGCTGATTTCATAATTCAAAGTTGGGTGCCCTTGAGAGGCTACAAGCCTTGCTATTTATACTACTAAAGTCCTAAACCTCCTAGGACTCTCATGATTGGCGTGCAAGCCATCTTCTCCTACCAGGACTCTATTACTTGGCATGCAAGCCAAGGACTCCTAACACTAGACGACATCTACTCCATCTCCTCCTTGGATTAGGACTCCTTATCCTAAGGGGAGTTGGTTACAAGAGATAATAATCCTTTTAGGACTTGTCTTTCCTAATCCAAGATGGATTAGTTACAAAATAAGCCAACCTTATCTAGGACTACATAGCTTGGCGCCTAATCTAGCACACCACACGCCTATCACACAAACACACACACACACACCTTCTAGATTATTCTAGAACATTCTAGACTCCTACGACTTGGTGTCCAAGTTTATATATATTACTTGGCACCTTACACAACTGGAAATGTAAATAAAACCCTACAAATGTAAAGAAATACATCAAAAGGCCAAAATTGCGAACTTCTTCTTGAAATGGTCAGAAATGTGAATTCATCTCAAAATGATCAAAAATGTGAACTTCATCTTGAAATGGTCCAAACTGTGAAGTTCAACTTGGGCTTTGTACTTGGGCCTTTAGTTGTGGACTTGGACTTGCCATGGATAGGTTTCCATTATCTTCCATGAATCTTGGGTCTCCAAAAGCAAGCCCATGGCTTTGTGAGCCTCCATCTCCTTCTATGAACCTATAGTCCCTAAAGGTGAGACCTAGGTTGAGCAGTTCTCCATCATGGGCCTCCTTTGATGTATTTGGCGTGGGCCAAAATACATCATTCCCCCCTTGTTGGAAAAAGTTTCTCCTCAAACTTGATGGGAGGAATGAGACCTCTTTGTTGGTCGAGTGGGGCTAGCCTCCATTATCTTCCATGAATCTAGGATCACCAAACCTTTTCATGTAATGAATTTCAGGGCGGCCCTCTTGAGATAGAACAAGTTGAACTACTCCAACATCAACTCCAGAATCATCACACTCAAAGCTCTTATCAAATTTTGGTAGGGTTAGGACCGGTGTGCTGTAGAGTTTATCCTTGATGAACGCTTGGTGGGTTGTAGGGCTCCATGAAAACTCCTGGGATTTCCATAGCTCTGTCATAGGAGATAAAGTAGTATTGAAATTCTTTACAAACCTCCTATAGAAAGAGGCAAAGCCGGGGAACCTTTGGTCATCATGAGTTCTAGTTGAAGTAGACCACTCCTTGATAGCTTTGACTCTTTCTTCATCAAACTTGAACACTTCAGGCGAAAGAGCATAGCCAAGAGTGACTTTGTTGTTGATGAAGACGCCATACTTGGGTAGATTTTGATGCAGATCCACGTGAGCTAAGGTCCCCAAATCATATTGGAGATGAAAGATGTGACCTTTCTCACTCTTGTTGTTCACAAGTATATCACCCAAGTAGATAAAAATACACTTGCTAATAAGGGGCTTCAAAACCTGATTCAACAATCTCATAACAGTAAAGAGAGTGTTAGTGATGCATAATGAGACCAAGGAACAATCTCATTACACAAAATCTAAGGATCTTTAAAAGCGAAGATAAGAATCCTCTTTCTCAAAGTTCCAAAGAACCAAAAATGGCATAGAAAGGGATGAAAAAGGATGGAAAGAACTATGAAAGATGGTTACCAAAAGATGGAAACAATGAACGAATCAATGATGAATGAACGAACAAGTGAACGGACGAATGTTGAATGTTGTTGACGAAGGTAGCTTGGACGTGAATGTTGAAGAACTCACGTTTCTTGATGAATGCTTGATGAATTCTTGTTGAATTCTTGATGAAGCACTCGAAAATGGATGATAATGGACGATTGGTAGATGGATAGTTGATGGCTTTTGAAGATTCTTTGAAGGATACAGATTCACCACCTCCAAGAATACTCCAATTCCTTCCTTTCACCACTAAGGATGCCAACCTTAGCTAGAAGAAGGGGATATTTCGAATCCCACAAAGAGAGATTTAAAACACCTAGCACAAATGCTAGAGAGAACACATCATGTGTTTGAAAAATTCAATGTGAATGACTTGAATGAATTGAATGAATTACAAGCACCTAGGAGGGGGTATTTATAGCTACAACCCACCCCTTAGGCGTCACCTAGCTTCAAGAAAAGACCCCTTAAGGGCTTACATCATTCATCCTAATGCTTACATCATAAAGAAAACAATATACTAAACTATATTACAAATATGAATAACTCCTTGGATTCTCATCCAAATTCAAAGATTCTTGAACCATATGAAAGCTCTTGGAATGTAGAATAATCCCTTCTAGGATGACTTCTATGATAGCTTCACGGTCCTTGAATTAAGGAGCAAAAGTTTACGTCCGCATGAGTTGATCCCTTCCAAGTAGAGAGATAAAAGAGAGACTTGAACTCTTCACGGTCCTTGAATTAAGGAGCAAAAGTTTACGTCCGCATGAGTTGATCCCTCTGACACCAAGGATGTCCCGAACTCCTGCTTGCGTGGCAACGAGGAAGCTCAGGCCAACGCTTTTCTACTCACCTTACGAGACGATCCCTGGTGGGGCCATACTGTGCCGTCGTTGCTGCCACCCCTGCTTCCGGAGGAGGGGTAACCACACCCGTGCTGTTGGTGTCAGAGGTACCGGGTAGAGCCGGAGCATCGAATCCCGGGGGTCTTTTCTAGGATCACCCGGATTGGGATGCGCCGAGTAGAGAGGGTCTAGGTGAACCCAGCTCCTGCACCAGCTGAGGATCATGAGGATGACCCTGAAGAAGATCCGGAGGAGGATCCCACCGAGGACAGCGCCCAGGATCCCGAGCCCGAGGTAACCTCTAGGGTCACGGCTGCACCCGCCGTCGAGCCCGAGCATGAGATCCCGCCCGAGGAGGTGGATGAGGTGGACCGGGGGACAGGAGAAGACCCCGAGGAGGGCTTATGAGACGAGTGATCCTGAGTGGACTCCAGTTTCAGCGAGGAAGAACCCTTGATGCAGGAGGATCATCTGAGTGGGATGGCCACGATGTGTTGAGTATTAGTGTATAGCTGTTACGTTTGTATTTTTGTTGAACTGTGATATAATCTGGATATTGGCATGTTGTTTCTTTTGGGTAATTGTCCCGATGGGGAATATTGTACATATGATTACATTGGCGTGTATAGAAATATTGTTTTGTGATACTAGTATATGTGACCTTTCAATATGTGATGAAAATTCATGAAATAAACTGATGACATAAGAAATTACTTGGTGAAATAGAATTACATTTTCGTATTGTTTAGCACCCTATGAGAAGACCGGACCAAGTAGCTACCTCTAGTATGATGTTGAGACAATGGATTGGAAAACCCTTAAGTAGACTAAATCGACCCTTTGAATCAGGATGTCGGACGTGAACGGTTCTCAACCCAACCACGGAACTCGGGAGCGCCCGCAAGCTGCAGCCGAACAACGGCCTCAAACCGCGACTGATTTTCGTCAGCGCCTTCCTCATTTGATATCCGGACCAAGTACAACAGCACCTGGGAACGACCTAGCCAGCTTGCTGATGATTGAGATGCTTAACAAGCACGAGGATTTACTGAAGAGGGTGGTGGATCGACAAGGAGGAGAAAGGGAAAATGATCCCTCCACTCTCCTCCAAAGGTTCAATAGTTTCAACCCGCCCACTTACACCGGGGTAGCTGACCCCAAGATCTTTGAAGATTGGGTTAGGGAAATTGAGAAGATTTTCGACACCACACGCTGTCCTGAAGAGTTAAGGGTGGATTTTGCTGCTTACCACCTAAAGGAAGAGGCTGATTTATGGTGGGCCAGTGTGAAATAAATAAGGATTGAACCGGGTTTCGACTGGAACCGCTTCAAGATTGTGCTAAAGGATCGATTTTACCCAATTTCTCTCCAGAAGGAAAAAGAAAAAGAATTCATGAATCTGCGTCAAGGGGAAACTAGCGTGCTCGCCTACTCTGCAAAATTCACCGAATTATCTCGATTTGCATCTGCTTTGGTAGCTACTGAGCAGCTAAGGATGGACCGTTTCTGGGATGGATTGAATTGCAAGATTCAGGATCGCATGTCATCACGGGAGTTCACGTCTTATCAGAACATGCTGAACGTTGCCCTCACTGTAGAAAGGGTAATGCAGGACATGGAACGACAGCTAGGCATACAAGGGCAAAAGAGGAAAGAGCCACCCCGTTTCAACCCACCTCAACCTTATCAGGAAAAGAGGTTCCGCCCCAACAATTGGCAAAACAACCAACCTTCGGGACATGGACCAACTCATGTGCCTATTTGTGGGATTTGTGGTCGATCTGGCCATCTTGCTAGGAATTGTAGATCAGGAGCTGCAAAGGGAGGATGCTTTAAATGTGGGAGTCTCCAGCATCACATCAAGCAATGCCCTTTACAGAACTCAGGGGGTAATAATGGTGGAAATAATGGAAACAATGGGAATAACGGGAATTGGAGAGCCGCGCAGACAACATATCAAAATCGGGGAGGCTATAATGGGAATCAAAGGCCACAACAACAAAACCGGGATGGTTCCAGTGGAAATCGAAACAACCAAGGAAGGCCAGCAAACCCGCCTCGTCCGCAACAACAACCACCGCGCAACGCAGGAGGACGAGTATATGTAATGAGGAAAGAAGAGGCTGAGAATGAAGCAGACGGCGTTGTGGTACCTTCTCTCTCCACCTCTACAATATCTCTGTTTTGTTTGATTCTGGTGCTAGTCATTCTTTTGTTGGACGAGCTATAGTAGAGAAGGCTAAGATGAAACCCTCGGAGAATAGTAAGCCTATGTCGGTAGCCCTACCCACCAGGGATACCATTAGTTGTGGAGAGTTATATGGTAGATGTCCTATAGTGATAGCAGGACAGGAGTTTGAGGCCGACCTTTATATGTTTGACCTAATGGAGTTCAACGTTATTTTGGGGATGGACTGGTTAGCAAAATACAGAGCCCAGATAGATTGTTATAAGCAAAAGGTGACCTTAATGGGACCGAACGGAAATAAGGTAGTGCATTGGAGTGATAGGCATCTTCAGAGTGTGCGGATCATCTCTGCCCTCAAGGCCCAGAGGTTGTTGGGCCAAGGTTGTGAAGGGTTTCTATGCAACATAATCGACACCAAGGTGGAGGAGCTTACGATTGAGAATATCCCGGTAGTGCGGGAGTATTCTGATGTATTTCCGGAGGAGATCCCGGGTTAGCCTCCAATCAGAGAGGTAGATTTCTGCATCGATTTGGAGCCCGGGGCCGCACCTGTTTCAAAAGCCCCATATCGCATGGCGCCCGCAGAGCTTAAGGAGTTGAAGACTCAGCTGGACGAGCTGCTAGAAAAGGGATATATACGACCCAGCACGTCACCATGGGGAGCACCTGTACTGTTCGTGAAGAAGAAGGATGGTAGCATGAGGTTGTGCATCGATTACCGGGAGTTGAACAAGATTACCGTCAAGAATCGTTATCCTCTACCTCGTATTGATGATCTTTTCGATCAGTTGTGAGGAGCAACAACGTTTTCTAAGATAGACCTGAGGTCGGGTTATCACCAGTTAAGAATTCGCGAAGAAGATATCTCTAAAACCGCATTCCGAACTCGGTATGGCCATTATGAGTTCGTGGTAATGCCTTTTGGGCTTACAAATGCCCCAGCCGCCTTCATGGATTTGATGAACAGAGTGTTCGAGCCGTTCCTGGATAAGTTTGTAGTGGTGTTCATCGACGACATATTGGTATATTCAGGAACACGAGAGGAGCATGCGAATCATCTGAGAGAAGTATTGACGACTCTACGGAGCAACAAGCTTTATGCGAAGCTTAAGAAGTGTGAGTTTTGGTTGGAACAAGTAGCGTTCTTAGGACATGTGGTGTCCAAGGAAGGAGTGGCAGTAGACCCCCAAAAGGTGGAGGCCATCACCAAGTGGCCGACACCGAAGAATGCCACGGAGATTAGGAGTTTTCTGGGTTTGGCAGGTATTATAGGAAGTTCGTGCGAGATTTCTCGAAAATTGCCACTTCGTTGACCAATTTGACTCGGAAGTCAATAAAGTTCGCATGGTTGGAAAAATTCGAGCAAGCATTCCAGGAGTTGAAGAAGAGGCTTACCTCGGCCCCTATTCTTGCTTTACCTCAAGGGAACGAAGGTTTTGTTATCTACAGTGACGCATCGCATGGTGGATTGGGTTGTGTGCTGATGCAGGAAGGGAAGGTGATTGCATATGTCGAGCAATCAAGACGCATGAGAAGAATTACCCACTCATGATCCGGAGTTAGCAGCGGTGGTTTTTGCTTAAGATTTGGAGGCATTATCTTTATGGAGTAAATCTGCGAGATATTCACGCACCATCGAGTTTGAAGTACCTTTTCACACGTATGAGTGAACCTCGAGCGACAAGATGGTTAGAGTTTACGGAGGATTACGATGTGAATTTCCAATATCATCCGGAAGGCAAATGTAGTGGTGATGCCCGAGTAGAAGACCGTATCTGCTATAAACCACTTGATGATGATGCGCGAGTTGTGCGAGGAGTTTAGCAGATTGGAGATTAATGAGGTAACACCTGGGAAGAAAGCTGTATTGAATGCCATGGAGTTGCAACCTACCCTTATGGAAGAGATCAAGAGGACCCAAGAGCTGGATTTGCAGCTTGTCAAGATACGGGAGGAAGTTTTGCAGGGGAAAGCCCCTGGTTTTGTGATTCACGAAGATGGTACATTACGGTTCCATAACCGCGTCTGTGTACCTAACATGGTGGAGTTAAAGAGGAAGATTTTAGAAGAAGGGCACAATACACCATATTCTGTACACCCAGGAGGAAATAAGCTTTACAAGGACCTGAAACAGATGTTCTGGTGGAGTAATATGAAACAAGAAGTGGCAGACTTTGTGGCAAAGTGCCTTACGTACGGCCGAGTCAAGGCAGAGCATCAACGACCAAAGGACTTACGGCCACGTTAGACGTCCCTGAGTGGAAATGGGATTCGATATCAATGGATTTTGTGATAGGTCTACCAAGGACCAGGCGGAAACACAATGCAATATGGGTGATTGTAGATCGTTTGACCAAGTCAGCTCATTTCCTAGCCATCGCCAACAACTGGTCCCTAGATTAGCTAGCTCAAGCCTATGTAAGGGAGATTGTAAGGTTACATGGAGTACCCAGTTCTATAGTCTCAGACAGAGACACCAGATTCCAGTCTAGTTTTTGGGAAAAAGTTACAAGAGGCGTTTGGTACAAAGCTCAAGTTCAGTACCGCATTTCACCCAGCTACAGATGGGCAGACAGAGAGAACCATCCAAACCCTCGAAGATATGTTACGAGCATGCGCGTTGGATTTCAAGGACTCGTGGGATGACGAGTTGACTCTCATTGAGTTCTCCTACAACAACAGTTACCATGCTAGTATAGGGATGTCACCCTTCGAAGCTTTGTGTGGAAGGAGATGTAGAACTCCCCTATGTTGGCAGGACATCGATGAAGCTCTAACGATCGGACCGGACCTAATATAGGCCACTACTCAGAAGGTTCGGATCATTCAAGACAAGATGAAGGCAGCACAAAGTCGATAAAAGAGTTATGCTGACAGGAGGAGGAGACCTTTAGAGTTCAAAGTAGGGGAATATGTGTTTTTACGGGTTTCACCCACAAAAGGAGTTATGAGATTCGGCCAGTCGGGGAAGTTGACACCAAGATTTATCGGACCGTATCCAATCTTGGAACGCATCGGAGAAGTCGCCTACAAGTTACAGCTGCCAGGAGAACTTCCAAGAGTGCACAATGTTTTCCACGTATCACAACTCAGGAAATACGTTCCGGACCCGACTCATGTGATTGATCCCGAGCCGCTTCAGCTGCAAGAAGATCTGAGCTATGAAGAGCAACCGCTAGAAATACTGGACCGTAGGGAAAAGCAGCTTAGGAGGAAAGTAGTTCCCTTGGTAAAAGTACGATGGGCAAATCATACCAAAAGCAAGCAACTCAGGAAGCGAAGACGAAATGAGGAAGAAGTACCCTCACTTGTTCCAAGCCTAAGGCGCGTCAAGTTTCGGGGACGAAACTTCTTTTAAGAAGGTAATGTTGTAAAACCTCGAGTTTTAGGAGGAATGAAACCGTTAGTTTCCTTACCGGACCGTTAGGGTTAAGTTAAAGTTTCGAGGGCGAAACTTCTTTTAAGAAGGTAATGATGTAAAACCCTGAAAAATCCAAAGATGTTGGTAACGCGTCGTTAATAAATTAGGTTTGACTTCGTGATTTACTGTTGTTCGTAATGTGTTTATTTATGCTAACGCTTGAGCTCGTAGGACCGTTGAGGGGCTAACAAGGGTAGAATAGTAATTCCGCTGGTTAATTTTATTATGTGATTAATTACGTGAATATTATTTGCTATGTGATTATATGATTATTAGTATTAATATTATTATTACTATTATTAGTATTATTGGGTTTTTAGAAAAATCAGTTTTTAATTGTTTTAAATGGATTGGATTAGGATTAGATTAGATTAGTGGGCCTAATTGTGTTTTGGTATAAAAACCCCCCTAAACCCATACCAAACCCTAATACCTCTCAAAAACCCTACACACCTCTCCTCTCTCTCTCTCCCTCTCTCTGCCGCGCCCAGCAACCGCCCCCACCAGACGGCCGCAACCACCCCGCCGCTAGCGACGCCACCGCAACCCTCTCTCTGTCTCTTTCTCTTCTCTTTCTCTCTCTCGATCTGACTCTCCCTCTCTCTCTGAAACCGACGGCTACCACCACCGACGACCCTGCCGTCGTCGACGCCAGTCGCTACCGCCGTCGCAGCCACCAGTCGACGCCACCGCAACCGCTGTCGCACCGTCCACCATTGCACCTCCTCGCCGCCGACTCCGACGCGCCCGCCCTCGACGACATCGACATCCCCGACCTCCGTCCACCCAGCCGCCGTCGCACCACCCCCCAGCTGTGCCCTAACCCTCTGCGCCCGAGTTAGTGCGTGACGATAGTGAGCTCAAGTGTGTTCTCCTTATTGCTGTACTGTGACGTTATTCTGGTAATTGTCTATGCTCTAATCCCCACAGGGATGCTCTTTATGTGTTTTGATGTTTTATAATCTATTTTGAGAATTGCATCCCGAAAGGGGACTTTTGTGGAATTATGACCATCTGTTTTGGATAACTGTTTGTAATTGTTGTACCTTGTTTTATGAGTGGAGAAATTGAGATGGTCTTTTATAAGTGGTTTTATTATTGATTTTGATAATCTGGGTTGGGTTTGACTTGAGAGTTGTGAGATGAGTTTGAATAATGAATTAATAATTCAAAGTGGAAACATTAAGCGGGTTGTTGATTTGATGCCTTGACAGCTAATGTTTTTGCGGTGATAACCACGAGACCGAGATTCGATGCTGTATGGGTTATGTGCCGGGAGATCGTGGTTTCATCACGATATAGGATAGATGTTATGATGCCTTTGGTGGCGGTGTTTGATGCCTTTGAGAGGCTAATGTTTATGCGGTGATAACCACGAGACCGTGATTCGATGCTTGTATGGGTTATGTGCACGGAGATCGAGTTTCATCCGATATAGGATAGTTGTTTGATGCCCTTGGTAGGCGATGTTCTTTATGGGATTTGATATCCATGCAAATTAAAATATGGATTGGATGGGTTGAGGAAACAGTATGGGATTAAAGGTTTGTAAAACGTTTGATTCGATCCCTCTCCCCAAAATGAATTGAAATGAACTTAAACTGTTTTAAACGTTAGGGGTAGACATTATTGAGATTTCCCCCTCATTTTTGAAATGTTTTGTTTTCAGGTGAAGATCTAAATGCTGGGGACGGGAATTAGAAGTGAGGACGACGAGTCTAGAAGTCCTTGAATCTTTTTATTTTGTTTTCGTTATGATGTCTTAAAGTTTTGTTTTGAGTTGTTAATAGTTACCGTTAACAAACAGTTGTGTTTTCCTTTCTCGCCTTGTGTTCCTTCGGGGATACGGAAGTGACGCCCAAACTAAATTTGAAGTCTTTCGCTAAGTTTTGTCTATTAACGTTAGTTTGACTTTGACTTTTCTATAATTGAATTTCCGGTCACATTGATTTGGAGTGTCCTAACAAGAAAGAAGTGTCTTTGGTTGAGTACCAAACGTATGATAATGAATTATTTGAGCAGGAAAATGTAGTAGAAGTGGAGTATGTAGAAGAGTGGCTTGTGGCAAGGAGAGCCTTGAAAGAAGTATGTGTGGCGAATGAACATCAACAAAGAGAGTGCAAGATCTCTCATTGTACCAACAAAGGAGAAGTATGTTCATTGATCAAAGGAGGAAGTTGTGCCCCCTATGGTTACATTGACGCCCCTACACAATGGTTAAGCCATGACAAAGACATTCATGAGGATCTAAGAAGTTTAGTAAGTCTTCCCATTTACAAGAATTGTAGAGATTCATTATGGTGTGAAGCTACTTTTATGGATACTAGTCATACTTTGTTGGAAAGACCAAAGTTGCTTGATAGGAATATCATGCATCAAGAGACAACTCTACTTCCATCTTATACTACACGACCAAAGGAGAATAAGAGCAACATTGTGACGATTATGAAGGCGGGATATCATGGGTATGAAGAGCATAAGGGTCTTGTTCTTACAAACTTGGAGGAAAGCAAAACAAGCAATCTCCCAATTTTGAATTCTCCTATCAGACGTATCTTTCATGTGCACCCTAGAGATATCAACTTGAATCTCATGGTTGAAGTGCCAAGGATTCAAAGAATTCAAGAGGCTATAGTCATTGGTGATCATTCAAGAATGGATCGCTTCATATTAAATGGTGAAGGCAAAATTGCAGACTTTGAAGTTGTGAAGTTACATGGGATTCCTATATCCATGATGGAGTATCGAGAATCAAAGTCCAATAATGTCTATTGGTTATTTTGGAAGAAGTTGAAGAAGTTTCGTAAAGGAGTCTATGATGACTTCAAGGCCTTTAAGAAGAGAGCTTGTAAATCTCTTACGAAGAAGCAAGGTGAACAAGAGAGAGTTGATGTTCAAAGTTTGAGGACAAAATTTTTTTCAACCGGGGGAGTATGATGTATATTTGATAGCCATATATATCAAGGTTATCAAGGAAGACATCAAATATACATCATGGGAGCCA
This sequence comes from Portulaca oleracea, assembly GCA_029582165.1. Classification (NCBI taxonomy): domain Eukaryota; kingdom Viridiplantae; phylum Streptophyta; class Magnoliopsida; order Caryophyllales; family Portulacaceae; genus Portulaca; species Portulaca oleracea. Next base: position 32,323,492 of record CM055870.1, on the reverse strand, counting down.
AATACTTGTTCACATGGCAAAGGAGCTTCATTCCCTCAAGTCTCTCTCACGTTTGAATGGTTTCATCAAGGGCAGTTCGATAATTTGCTCTATATCTCAAGAACCAAGAAGATATTGTGAAAGTCATCGCAAGGTCAAATGATCTACATCAAAGGAGCTTTACAATGGTTTTTAAATCTTGAAGTTTGGATAAGAAACGAGCAAGCTATCATAGTTTTAATCTAGCTTATGTACATTTGTTTCTTTATGATGTCACACTTGTATAGGATGATGTAAGCTAGGATACTTGTAATTCTTGATTTTCACATGTCAAGGGGGCTCTCATTTACTATAAATAGACCCTTGGGTTGCTTGTAAACATATCTCATTCAATTCAATAATATCAAATACAAAGTAAACACATGATGTTGTTTTCTCTCTAGCTTTTGTGCTAGTTCTTTTTGTTTCTCTTGAGGGAGTTTCGAATATATCTCTTCTTCTAGCCTTGGGTTGGCATCCATTAGTGGTGAAAGGTAGAATTGAAGAGTTCTTTGAGGTGGTGTGTCTGTATCCTCGTGGAGCCTTCAACGCCAATATCATTCTTATCGTTCGTACATTCGTTCATTCAATCATTCAATCATCAAACATTCATCAAGCAGTCAACAATCGTTATCATCCATTCGTCCATCATCATCTTTTGGTAAACAAATTCCATTCTTTATTTCGTTTCCATCATATTTCATTAAGTTTAGTTGATTCTTTAGAACTTGGAGAAGATAGATTCTTATCGAGTTCATAAAGATCCTGAATTCTATGTGTAGTGAGATCTCTTTGATCCCATTATACATCACAAAAGAGGAGGATATTGTGCTAGAAAAGATATATGTAGAAGAATTAAATGGAGAAGAGACTTGAAAGAAGCTAGTGTACCGCAAGATCAACAACAAAGAGAGCTTATTTCTTACTCTCAATATACCATCCAAGAAGAAGTATGTTCATTGATGTAACGCCCCGGAAATTCAATTATAGGAAAGTCAAAGTCAAACTAACGTTAACGGAAAATTTAGCGGAAGTCTCAATTTTTTTTTCTTTTATTTGGGCGTTACTGCCGTATTCCCGAAAGAATACAAGGCAAGAAGGAAAACTAACTACCGCTCTTGAAACATAAAACCAATCTAACAACTTCAAATCCGAAAATAGTACAACTCAACTCCAAAACTTTCTCAATTGAGAATCAAAATGAACGACAACTACTAGGTAGGCCATCCTCACTTCTAATTCCCATCCCCAACATATAGCTCTTCACCTGAAAAACAAAACATTACAAAAGTGAGTGGGAAAACTCAATAATGTCTACCCATAACGTTAAAAACAAGTTAAGTTTATTTCAATTCATTTGAGGGAGAGGGAACGAGTCAAACCATTTCACAAACCTTTAATCCCTTAACGGTTTTCCTCAATCCAACCAATCCATATTTTATTATGCGGGCGAGATATCAAATCCCATAAAGTAACATTCGCCCACCAAAGGCATATTGATGCATAATTGATGGCCTTATGCATCAAGGTCAACCATGGAGACATCTAATACTCACTTAGAAGGAAGAAGAGCTCAAGTCTCTCATATATCTCTCTACTTGGAAGGGATCAACTCATATGGTCGTATACTTTTGCTCCTTAATTCAAGGACCATGAAGCTATCATAGAAGTCATCCTAGAGAGGATTATTCTACATTCCAAGAGCTTTCATAAGGTTCAAGAATCTTTAAGTTTGGATGAGAATCCAAGGAGTTATCATCATTTGAAATCTAGTTTAGTTCATTGTTTTCTTTATGATGTAATCATTAGAATAGATGATGTAAGCCTCAAGGGGCCTATTTCTTGATTTGTGCACGTTTAGGGAGGGCTAGGATTACTATAAATACCCCCCTTAGGCCTCTTGTAATCTCATTCATTCAATATATCAAATACAAATTAAACACATGGTGTTGTTTTCTCTCTAGCTTTTGTGCTAGTTTTCGTTTCTCTTGAGGGAGTTTCGAAGTTATCCCCTTCTTCTATTCAAGGGTGGCATCCTTGAAGGTGAAAGGAAGGAATTGAAGGTCTCTTGAAGGTGGTGTGGCTATATCCTTCCAAGAGTCTTCAAAAGCCATCATCTATCCATCGTTCATTCATCCATTTATCATCCATTTCGTGTTATTCATCAAGAATTCAACAAGAATTCATCAAGCATTCAACAAGAAACGTTTGTTCTTCATCAAACACGTCCAAGCTTCATTCGTTCGTCGTCATTCATCCTTCGTTTGTCCATTTGTTCATTATTTCCATCCATTTGTGATGCATAATGAGACCAAGGGATGATCTCATTACACAATATCTAAGGATCTTTAAAAGCGAAGATAAGAATCCTCTATCTCAAAGTTCCAAAGAACCAAAAATGGCATAGAAATGGATGAAAAGAACTATGAAAGAAAGTTACCAAACAATTGGAAACAATGAACCAAATGAATGATGAACGAACGAACAATGGATGGACGAATGTCAAATGATGAACGTTGATGACGAACAAGTGCTTGGACGTGTAGAATGAAGATCACACGTTTCTTGATGAATGCTTGATGAATTCTTGTTGAATTCTTGATGAAGCACTCGAAAATGGATGATAATGGACGATTGGTAGATGGATAGTTGATGGCTTTTGAAGATTCTTTGAAGGATCTGATTCACCACCTCAAGAATACTCCAATTCCTTCCTTTCACCACTAAGGATGCCAACCTTAGCTAGAAGAAGGGATATTTCAATCCCACAAAGAGAGACGAAACACCTAGCACAAATGCTAGAGAGAACACATCATGTGTTTGAAAAATTCAATGTGAATGACTTGAATGAATTGAATGAATTACAAGCACCTAGGAGGGTATTTATAGCTACAACCCACCCCTTAGGCGTCACCTAGCTTCAAGAAAAGACCCTTAAGGGCTTACATCATTCATCCTAATGCTTACATCATAAAGAAAACAATATACTAAACTATATTACAAATATGAATAACTCCTGGATTCTCATCCAAATTCAAAGATTCTTGAACCATATGAAAGCTCTTGGAATGTAGAATAATCCCTTCTAGGATGACTTCTATGATAGCTTCACGGTCCTTGAATTAAGGAGCAAAAGTTTACGTCCGCATGAGTTGATCCCTTCCAAGTAGAGAGATAAAAGAGAGACTTGAACTCTTCTACCTTCTAGGTGAGTATTAGATGTCTCCATGGTTGACCTTGATGCATAAGGCCATCAATTATGCATCATACACCCCCGGTTGAAAAAGTTTGTCCTCAAACTTTGGAAGATCAACTCGCTTGCCTTCTTCATAACGACTTTCTTCTTGAAAGCTTTGAAGTCATCGTAGATCCCTTTGATGAACTTCTTAAACTTTCTTCCTCGATCACCATAAGACTTGAACTTGTATTTCTCCACCGTGAACGTGGGCTGCTCACGTTGCTTCACTTAGTCTTACCACTTTACCCTTGTCATTTAGTATGAAACAATGTACCTTGATGACTTGGGCTATTTCCTTCTTTCGAATTCTTGGCCTTTCAACCAAGTGATCCAAGTAGATAGCTCTTGGATGCTCATGGAAGATATGCTTCATAGGAAGATTCAAAAGGTGGTGGATACTTGGATCCGTTTCTTTCTTCTCCAAATGTGTAAGAATAGGATCCTTATACTCTTCATGCCCTTGATTCTCCATCTTCATGATTGACACAATATGACGTTTCTCCTCCTTTTGCCGAGATGGTGGATCAAGAGGTTCCAAAGTGATCCTCTTTTGGTTGATGGTGAGAGTGTAAGTGTTGGCCCTCCCATCATGTATGACATGTCTATCATATAACCATGGCCTTCCCAACAAAACATGACAAGTATCCATGGGAACTATATCACACCATAATGAATCTTGATAATTCTTTCCAATTGAAAGACTCACCAAAACTCGTTGATCCACACGGATGCCTCGCCCAAGGCTTAGCCATTGTATTGTGTAGGGTGTGGGATGTGGGCTAATCTCCATTTGCAACTTCTTGACCATTGTTGTAGAGGCGGCATTGGTGCAACTTCCTCCATCTATGATCAAGGAGCATACTCTCCTTGGATGGTACAACGAGCGAAATATTGCTTCTCTTTGTAGTTGATCCTTCGCACATTTGTGATATTCAAGGCCCTTTCTACCACAAGTAGTTCTCCTTCATCCGCCCTTCCACATATTCTTCTACTACATCTTCCTCTTCTTGGCACCAACCCCAACTTCCTCTTCTTCCTCATACTCGGCTCTACATATAAAGCACTTTGGTATTCCACCAAAGACACTACTCGCTTGTTTGGACACTCCAGGCATAATGTCCCAACCCTTGGCATCGAAAACACCTTCTTGATGCTATGGGTTTGGTCACTTGGTCGTGAGGTTTAGGGATGGATGGGGGCTGATTTTGTGGAGTTTTGTGGGAATGTGTTTCGTGGATGGTGGAGGGTTGGATGGGACGTAGGGTGGGCGTTTTTTGTGGAGTTTGGTATTGGCTTGAGACTTCTTTCCCTTATTTCTCCTTTGTTTTTCAACTTTAAGGGACAAGGAGCTCAATTCATCCAAAGTTTTGTATGGTTGTAATTCCACAACGTGCCTAATCCCATCATTAAGACCAAAAAGATAACGTACCAAAGTTTGTGGCTCGTCCTCCTTTAGATCACACCTCCAAAGTAGATGCTCAAATTCCTTTGTGTACTCCTCCACGCTTCTTCCTCCTTGAACCAATCTTTGCAATTTGTAGTAGTTGTCACGTAGGTAGCTAGATGGTAGGAACTTTTCTTGGAGCTTTCTTTTCATCTTATCCCACGTACGCACCTTATCTTTCCCCTTTGCTTGCCGCTTCTTTTGCAAGTTTGTCCACCAAATGCTTGCATGCTTTCGTAGCTTTAGGGCAACATACTTGACCTTCTTATCATCTTCCACATCTTTGAGATCAAAGACCCTTTCCACGGTTTGTATCCAATCCAAATAAACTTCCGGATCAAGATCACCAACAAATTCGGGGATCTCCACTTTGAAGTCGAACCTTTCCTCCTTTGGACGTCCATGCCTCTTTCTTGCAACGTCCTCTTCTCCTTCTCCACTTGATGATTTACTTGATACTTCCTCAAGATTCTCCCTTTCTTGAAGGCGCATGTAGTATGCTACTTGTTTGTTGAGATACTTGATTCTTTGTTTCATCTTCTCAACATCTTCTGGGGACGATGGAGAGGACTTTGTAGGAGAGCTTGCACTCGCCATTAGAACCTATCTTGATTCACAAAGATCACAAGAAACTCATGGAAGGAAGGTTAGCACGGATGGGACGTGGGTATGGGACGGATTTGGGTAGGTTTGTGTTTGGTTTTTGGGTTCTTTGTGGAGCTTGGGGTTCTTTATGAGTTCTTGATGGGTTCTTGATGAGTTCTTGGAAGAACTATCAAGGGGGACGTGTGATGTAGGGATGAATGAAATTTTGTGATGGGAAACGTATGATGGGAAACGTGTGGGAGAGAAAAGATTGTAAAAGATTGTTTCAAGAACTAAGAGATTCAAACTCCTTAGCTCTGATACCAAATTTGATGCATAATGAGACCAAGGGATGATCTCATTACACAATATCTAAGGATCTTTAAAAGCGAAGATAAGAATCCTCTATCTCAAAGTTCCAAAGAACCAAAATGGCATAGAAATGGATGAAAAGAACTATGAAAGAAAGTTACCAAACAATTGGAAACAATGAACCAAATGAATGATGAACGAACGAACAATGGATGGACGAATGTCAAATGATGAACGTTGATGACGAACAAGTGCTTGGACGTGTAGAATGAAGATCACACGTTTCTTGATGAATGCTTGATGAATTCTTGTTGAATTCTTGATGAAGCACTCGAAAATGGATGATAATGGACGATTGGTAGATGGATAGTTGATGGCTTTTGAAGATTCTTTGAAGGATACAGATTCACCACCTCCAAGAATACTCCAATTCCTTCCTTTCACCACTAAGGATGCCAACCTTAGCTAGAAGAAGGGGATATTTCGAATCCCACAAAGAGAGATCGAAACACCTAGCACAAATGCTAGAGAGAACACATCATGTGTTTGAAAAATTCAATGTGAATGACTTGAATGAATTGAATGAATTACAAGCACCTAGGAGGGGGTATTTATAGCTACAACCCACCCCTTAGGCGTCACCTAGCTTCAAGAAAAGACCCCTTAAGGGCTTACATCATTCATCCTAATGCTTACATCATAAAGAAAACAATATACTAAACTATATTACAAATATGAATAACTCCTTGGATTCTCATCCAAATTCAAAGATTCTTGAACCATATGAAAGCTCTTGGAATGTAGAATAATCCCTTCTAGGATGACTTCTATGATAGCTTCACGGTCCTTGAATTAAGGAGCAAAAGTTTACGTCCGCATGAGTTGATCCCTTCCAAGTAGAGAGATAAAAGAGAGACTTGAACTCTTCTACCTTCTAGGTGAGTATTAGATGTCTCCATGGTTGACCTTGATGCATAAGGCCATCAATTATGCATCATACACCCCCGGTTGAAAAAGTTTGTCCTCAAACTTTGGAAGATCAACTCGCTTGCCTTCTTCACAACGACTTTCTTCTTGAAAGCTTTGAAGTCATCGTAGATCCCTTTGATGAACTTCTTAAACTTTCTTCCTCGATCACCATAAGACTTGAACTTGTATTTCTCCACCGTGAACGTGGGCTATTCACGTTGCTTCTCACTTAGTCTTACCACTTTACCCTTGTCATTTATTATGAAACAATGTACCTTGATGACTTGGGCTATTTCCTTCTTTCGAATTCTTGGCCTTTCAACCAAGTGATCCAAGTAGATAGCCCTTGGATGCTCATGGAAGATATGCTTCATAGGAAGATTCAAAAGGTGGTGGATACTTGGATCCGTTTCTTTCTTCTCCAAATGTGTAAGAATAGGATCCTTATACTCTTCATGCCCTTGATTCTCCATCTTCATGATTGACACAATATGACGTTTCTCCTCTTTTGCCGAGATGGTGGATCAAGAGGTTCCAAAGTGATCCTCTTTTGGTTGATGGTGAGAGTGTAAGTGTTGGCCCTCCCATCATGTATGACATGTCTATCATATAACCATGGCCTTCCCAACAAAACATGACAAGTATCCATGGGAACTATATCACACCATAATGAATCTTGATAATTCTTTCCAATTGAAAGACTCACCAAAACTCGTTGATCCACACGGATGCCTCGCCCAAGGCTTAGCCATTGTATTGTGTAGGGTGTGGGATGTGGGCTAATCTCCATTTGCAACTTCTTGACCATTGTTGTAGAGGCGGCATTGGTGCAACTTCCTCCATCTATGATCAAGGAGCATACTCTCCCTTGGATGGTACAACGAGAGCGAAATATTGCTTCTCTTTGTAGTTGATCCTTTGGCACATTTGTGATATTCAAGGCCCTTTCTACCACAAGTAGTTCTCCTTCATCTGGCCCTTCCACATATTCTTCTACTACATCTTCCTCTTCTTTGGCACCAACCCCAACTTCCTCTTCTTCCTCATACTCCGGCTCTACATATAAAGCACTTTGGTATTCCACCAAAGACACTACTCGCTTGTTTGGACACTCCGAAGCATAATGTCCCAACCCTTGGCATCGAAAACACCTTCTTGATGCTATGGGTTTGGTCACTTGGTCGTGAGGTTTAGGGATGGATGGGGGCTGATTTTGTGGAGTTTTTGTGGGAATGTGTTTCGTGGATGGTGGAGGGTTTGGATGGGACGTAGGGTGGGGCGTTTTTTGTGGAGTTTGGTATTGGCTTGAGACTTCTTTCCCCTTATTTCTCCTTTGTTTTTCAACTTTAAGGGACAAGGAGCTCAATTCATCCAAAGTTTTGTATGGTTGTAATTCCACAACGTGCCTAATCCCATCATTAAGACCAAAAAGATAACGTACCAAAGTTTGTGGCTCGTCCTCCTTTAGATCACACCTCCAAAGTAGATGCTCAAATTCCTTTGTGTACTCCTCCACGCTTCTTCCTCCTTGAACCAATCTTTGCAATTTGTAGTAGTTGTCACGTAGGTAGCTAGATGGTAGGAACTTTTCTTGGAGCTTTCTTTTCATCTTATCCCACGTACGCACCTTATCTTTCCCCTTTGCTTGCCGCTTCTTTTGCAAGTTTGTCCACCAAATGCTTGCATGCTTTCGTAGCTTTAGGGCAACATACTTGACCTTATTATCATCTTCCACATCTTTGAGATCAAAGACCCTTTCCACGGTTTGTATCCAATCCAAATAAACTTAGGATCAAGATCACCAAAAATTCGGGATCTCCACTTTGAAGTCGAACCTTTCCTCCTTTGGGCGTCCATGCCTCTTTCTTGCAACGTCCTCTTCTCCTTCTCCACTTGATGATTTACTTGATACTTCCTCAAGATTCTCCTTTCTTGAAGCGCATGTAGTATGCTACTTGTTTGTTGAGATACTTGATTCTTTGTTTCATCTTCTCAACATCTTCTGGGGACGATGGAGAGGACTTTGTAGGAGAGCTTGCACTCGCCATTAGAACCTATCTTGATTCACAAAGATCACAAGAAACTCATGGAAGGAAGGTTAGCGGATGGGACGTGGGTATGGGACGGATTTGGGTAGGTTTGTGTTTGGTTTTGGTTTCTTTGTGGAGCTTGGGGTTCTTTATGAGTTCTTGATGGGTTCTTGATGAGTTCTTGGAAGAACTATCAAGGGGGACGTGTGATGTAGGGATGAATGAAATTTTGTGATGGGAAACGTATGATGGGAAACGTGTGGGAGAGAAAAGATTGTAAAAGATTGTTTCAAGAACTAAGAGATTCAAACTCCTTAGCTCGATACAATTTGATGCATAATGAGACCAAGGGATGATCTCATTACACAATATCTAAGGATCTTTAAGCGAAGATAAGAATCCTCTATCTCAAAGTTCCAAAGAACCAAAATGGCATAGAAATGGATGAAAAGAACTATGAAAGAAAGTTACCAAACAATTGGAAACAATGAACCAAATGAATGATGAGCGAGCGAACAATGGATGGACGAATGTCAAATGATGAACATTGATGACGAACAAGTGCTTGGACGTGTAGAATGAAGATCACACGTTTCTTGATGAATGCTTGATGAATTCTTGTTGAATTCTTGATGAAGCACTCGAAAATGGATGATAATGGACGATTGGTAGATGGATAGTTGATGGCTTTTGAAGATTCTTTGAAGGATACAGATTCACCACCTCCAAGAATACTCCAATTCCTTCCTTTCACCACTAAGGATGCCAACCTTAGCTAGAAGAAGGGGATATTTCAAATCCCACAAAGAGAGAGAAAACACCTAGCACAAATGCTAGAGAGAACACATCATGTGTTTGAAAAATTCAATGTGAATGACTTGAATGAATTGAATGAATTACAAGCACCTAGGAGGGGGTATTTATAGCTACAACCCACCCCTTAGGCGTCACCTAGCTTCAAGAAAAGACCCCTTAAGGGCTTACATCATTCATCCTAATGCTTACATCATAAAGAAAACAATATACTAAACTATATTACAAATATGAATAACTCCTTGGATTCTCATCCAAATTCAAAGATTCTTGAACCATATGAAAGCTCTTGGAATGTAGAATAATCCCTTCTAGGATGACTTCTATGATAGCTTCACGGTCCTTGAATTAAGGAGCAAAAGTTTACGTCCGCATGAGTTGATCCCTTCCAAGTAGAGAGATAAAAGAGAGACTTGAACTCTTCTACCTTCTAGGTGAGTATTAGATGTCTCCATGGTTGACCTTGATGCATAAGGCCATCAATTATGCATCAATTTGGTAATCATCTTTCATAGTTCTTTCCATCCTTTTTCATCTATTTCTATTCCATTTTTGGTTCTTTGGAACTTTGAGAAAGGAGATTCCTATCTTCGTTTTTAAAGATCCTTAGATATTGTGTAATGAGATCATCCCTTGGTCCCATTATGCATCACATATCAAAACATTCGCCCACCAAAGGCATATCGAACACATTCGCCTACCAAAGACATCATAACATTCGCCCACCAAAGGCATATCAAACAGTCGCCCACAAAAGGCATCATAACATTCGCCCACCAAAGGCATATCAAACAGTCGCCCACCAAAGGCATCATAACATTCGCCCACCCAAGGCAGATCAAAACATTCGCCCACCAAAGGCATCATAACATTTGCCCACCAAAGGCATAAAAATATTCGCCCACCAAAGGCATATCAAAACATTTGCCCACCGAAGGCATTATAACATTCGCCCACCAAAAGCATCACAACATTTGCCCACCAAAGCCATATAAAAACATTCGCCCACCAAAGGCATTATAACGTTCGCCCACCAAAGGCATCAATCAAAACCCGCTTGTTGTTTCACATTGAATTATTAGTATCTTATGCAAGTCTCAGCTCACAGCTCTCAAGTCAAACCCAACCCATGTTATCAAAACTAGTATCAAAACTACTTATAAAATACCATCCTCATTTCTCAACTCACTAAATCAACAATCATAAACAATTATCCAAAATAGATGGTCACATTTCATCATAAAGTCCCCTTTCGGGATGCAACTTTCAAAACAGATTAGATTACATTAAAACACATTTAAAGAGCATCCGGGTGGGGATTATAGCATAGACATTATCTGATTATCTTCACTTCGCTGCAAATAACGAACACACTTGAGCTCACTAACGACGCGAAATAGCTCGGGCGTGAGGGCAGTTTTCCGACGGTAGGGGTGGTGCTTGGTGGTCGTCGGTGTCGATGGTGGCGCCTGGACTCAGCCGAGAATAGCAGCGGCAGCGGCGTCAGCAAACAGAGCAGTAGCAACACGACGATCCTTGGTTTGGTCATACAGGTGGCGGAGGCGGCTGGTGCGGCGGTTTCCGACGTTGAAGATCGAGGTGGCGTGCGGTGCTGCGACGGTGGTGGCACGGCGGAAGACAAAACCGAAACCGAGTGAGAAGTTGCGTGGAACGGTGTACGTCGAGAAGGAAGAAAAGAGAAAGGAAAGGGAAGATCGGCGGCGGAGAGGACAGTGTTGGGCCTGTCTCCAGCGACATTCCAGCGGTGGTGGTGGCGGTGGCGAAGTCACACGGAGGGGATCAGCAGAGAGGGAAAAATAGTGAGGGGGAAAGAACGGAGGGGGTGGTCTGCGTAGGTTTTAGGTTTAGTAACTTTAATTAACTATTAACCTGTCCTAATCAAACCCTAATGCTAAACTAACGCCATAATCTCTTCTAATAAAATCCTAATCTCTGACCAACTCTTGTAACTATCAGATTATTACTACCACTACTAACTAACAACAATTAATCTAATTTACATCATTTAACTATTATAAAACATAATCTGCCACAACTTCCACATAAACAAAACTCTGAATTTATAAACTAATAATAATAATAATAATAATAATAATAATAATAATAATAATAATAATAATAATATGCTACTACTAATAATAATAATAACTCCACAAAATATTACCAATATACCCTTGTTAATTCCTTAACGGTCCTACGAGCTCAAGTGTCAGCATAAATAATCACGACGAAAATTTAACAATTAACGGAGTCAAACATATTTTACTAACGTCGTCATGGTCAACACATTTAAAATTTTCGGGGTTTTACATCATTATCTCCTTAAAAGAAGTTTCGTCCTCGAAGCCTAAACTTATGCCTAACGGTTCGCTAATTATCCTAACGGTTCCGTTCTCCCTAAAACTCGAGGTTTTACATCATTACCTCCTTAAAAGAAGTTTCGTCCACGAAACTTAAACTTAACATCGACGGTCTGACAGATGGACTTAACAGTGGCCTTAAACAACACTCGTGATTTTACATCATTACCCACTTTAAAAGAGTTTTGTCCTCGAGCTCGCTCTTTCTGTGAGGTTGCTTCTCTCTACTATCTAGAATTTTTAGCGACATCTCCTCATACATCACGTCCTCTTTTAGCCTCTGAATTCTCATCGGAAGTCTTCTTCTGGTTTCAGGCCCTCCTCGGGGCTGTATTTCACATCCTCCTCGGGATTTAGGTCTTTAAGAGAAGCTAGAGCCTCGTGCTCATAGCAAACGTCGCGGTATGCCCATCCTACATATGTCAATAACAAATAAGAAAGCAATTTCAACACAAAATTAAGCAAGGAAAAAGACACACATCCCATTCCCCATCCTACACTTATCACTCCGAACTTAGCATCCTAAGCTCTAACTAAAAGCTGAATAGCCACTTAGGAGCTACCATGTCGCAACCCAGAGCTCTGATACCATTTTGTAACACCTCGAAAATTCAATTATAGAAAAGTCAAAGTCAAAGTAACGTTAACGGAAAATTTAGCGGAAGTCTCATTTTTTTTCTATTATTTGGGCGTTACTGCCGTATCCTCGAAGGAATACAAGGCAAGAAGGAAAACTAACTACCGCTGTTGAAACTTAAAACCAATCTAACAACTTCAAATCCGGAAATAGTACAACTCAACTTAACTCCAAACTTTCTCAATTGAGAAACAAAATGAACGACAACTACGGTAGGCCATCCTCAATTCTAATTCCCATCCCCAGCATATAGCTCTTTACCTGAAAAACAAAACATTACAAAAATGAGTGGGAAAACTCAATAATGTCTACCCTTAACGTTAAAAACTAGTTAAGTTCATTTCAATTCATTTGAGGGAGAGGGTACGAGTCAAACCATTTCACAAACCTTTAATCCCTTAACGGTTTTCCTCAACCCAACCAATCCATATTTTATTATGCGGGCGGGAAATCAAATCCCATAAAGTAACATTCGCCCACCAAAGGAATCAAAACAACCGCCCACCAAAGGCATATCAAAATATTCGCCCACCAAAGGCACATCAAAACATTTGCCCACCAAAGGCATTATAACATTCGCCAACCAAAAGCATCACAACATTTGCTCACCAAAGGTATATCAAAACATTCACCCACCAAAGGCATTATAACGTTCGCCCACCAAAGGCATCAATCAAAACCCGCTTGTTGTTTCCCTTTGAATTATTAGTATCTTATGCAAGTCTCAGCTCACGGTTCTCAAGTAAAACCCAACCCATGTTATCAAAACTAGTATCAAAACTACTTATAAAATACCATCCTCATTTCTCAACTCACCAAATCAACAATCATAAACAATTATCCAAAATAGATGGTCAGATTTTAACATAAAGTCCCCTTTCGGGATGCAATTCTCAAAACAGATTAGAAAACATTAAAACACATTAAAGAGCATCCGGGTGGGGATTAGAGCATAGACATTACCTGATTATCTTCACTTCGTTGCAAATAACGAACACACTTGAGCTCACTAACTACGCGAACTAGCTCAGGCGTGACGGCAGTTTTCCGACGATAGGGGTGGTGCTTGGTGATGCATAATGGATCACAAGACAACCAAAATGCCAAGAAAGAACACGGATCAAAACACAAGTAAGAACTTGCAAAAGATGAATCAGATAAAGGACCTTTACAGCGATAGAACAGCGGAAACTTTGATAGAATTTGATAGAATTGAGCAACGAAACCTTTCAGATTGATACAGATACACCACAATCTTCAAGAGCTCCTACTCCTCCTGTCACCACCCAAGAATGCTCAATCTTGGATTAGAAGAGAAGATTTCACACGAAAAACCCAAAGGGAATTCGTTTTCTAGCCAAAACTAGAGAGAAACAACACATTGTGTTTGTATTTGATTTTATTGAATATGAGATAATATGATGTTTACAAGAGACCTAGGGGTCTATTTATAGAAATAGGAAAAAACCCCTCCCTAAAGAAAACGTCACCCTAGCAAGGCCAGCAAGGCGGCAATACCCTGACAAGGCCCTTTAGGCGACACTACCCGACAAGGCCCTTTACAAAACACTTACAACAAAGTTTGGTCGTGCAGGTGGCGGAGGCGGCTGGTGCGCTGGTTTCCGACGTTGAAGATCGAGGTGGCGTGCGGTGTTGCGACGGTGGTGGCACGGCGGAAGACGACACCAAAACCGAGTGAGAAGGAGCGTGGAACGGTGTAGGTCGGGAAGGAAGAAAAGAGAAAGGGAAGGGAAGGGGAAGATCGGCGGTGGAGGGGACGGTGTTGGGCCTGTCTCCGGCGACATTCCAGCGGTGGTGGTGGCGAAGTCACACAGAGGGGATCAGCAGAGAGGGAAAAATAGTGAGGGGGAAAGAACGGAGGGGGTGGTTTGCGTAGGTTTTAGGTTTAGTAACTTTAATTAACTATTAACCTATCCTAATCTAATACTAATCCTAAACTAACACCATAATCTCTTCTAATAAAAACCTAATCTCTGACCAACTCTTGTAACTATCATATTATTACTACCTCTACTAGCTAACAACAATTAATCTAATTTACACCATTTAACTAATATAAACAAAATCTGCCACAACTTCCACATAAACAAAACTCTAAATTTATAAAATAATAATAATAATAATAATAATAATAATAATATGATACTAATAATAATAATAATAACGCCACAAAATATTACCAATTCACCCTTGTTAATTCCCCAACGGTCCTACGAGCTCAAGTGTCAGCATAAATAATCACGACGAAAATTTAACAACTAACGGAGTCAAACATAATTTACTAACGTCGTCATGGTCAACACATTTAAAATTTTCGGGGTTTTACATCATTACCTCCTTAAAAGAAGTTTCGTCCTCGAAACCTAAACTTATGCCTAATGGTTCGGTAATTATCCTAACGGTTCTGTTCTCCCTAAAACTCGAGGTTTTACATCATTACCTCCTTAAAAGAAGTTTCGTCCTCGAAACTTAAACTTAACAATGACGGTCTGACAGATGGACTTAACACTGGCCTTAAACAACACTCGGGATTTTACATCATTACCCACTTTAAAAGAGTTTTGTCCTCGAGCTCGCTCTTTCTGTGAGGTTGCTTCTCTCTACGATCTAGAATTTTTAGCGACATCTCCTCATACATCACGTCCTCTTTTAGCCTCTGAATTCTCATCGGAAGTCTTCTTCTGGTTTCAGGCCCTCGTCTGGGCTGTATTTCACATCCTCCTCGGGATTATGGTCTTTAAGCGAAGCTAGAGCCTCGTGCTCATAGCAAGCGTCGCGGTATGCCCATCCAACATATGTCAATAACAAATAAGAAAGCAATTTCAACACAAAATTAAGCAAGGAAAAAGACACACATCCCATTCCCCATCCTACACTCATCACTCCGAACGTAGCATCCTAAGCTCTAACTAAAAGCTGGATAGACACTTAGGAGCTACCAGGTCGCAACCCAGAGCTCTGATACCATTTTGTAACGCCCCGGAAATTCAGTTATAGAAAAGTCAAAGTCAAACTAACGTTAACGGAAAATTTAGCGGAAGTCTCATTTTTTTCTTTTATTTGGGCGTTACTGCCGTATCCCTGAATGAATACAAGGCAAGAAGGAAAACTAACTACCGATCTTGAAACTTAAAACCAATCTAACAACTTCAAATCCTGAAATAGTACAACTCAACTTAACTCCAAAACTTTCTCAATTGAGAAACAAAATGAACGACAACTACTAGCTAGGCCATCCTATCTTCTAATTCCCATCCCCAGCATATAGCTCTTCACCTGAAAAACAAAACATTACAAAAATGAGTGGGAAAATTCAATAATGTCTACCCCTAACGTTAAAAACAAGTTAATTTCATATCAATTCATTTGAGCGAGAGGGAACGAGTCAAACCATTTCACAAACCTTTAATCCCTTTACGGTTTTCCTCAACCCAACCAATCCCCCAAAGGCATCAAAACAATCCCCCACCAAAGGCATATCAAAACATTCGCCCACCAAAGGCATATCGAACACATTCGCCCACCAAAGGCATCATAACATTTGCCCACCAAAGGCATATCGAACACATTCGCCCACCAAAAGCATCATACCATTCGCCCACCAAAGGCATATCAAACAGTCGCCCACCAAAGGCATCATAACATTCGCCCACCCAAGGCATATCAAAACATTCTCCCACCAAAGGCATCATAACATTCGCCCACCAAAGGCATCAAAATATTCGGCCACCAAAGGCATATCAAAACATTTGCCCACCAAAGGCATTATAACATTCGCCCACCAAAGGCATCACAACATTTGCCCACCAAAGGCATATCAAAACATTCGCCCACCAAAGGGATTATAACGTTCGCCCACCAAAGGCATCAATCAAAACCCGCTTGTTGTTTCACTTTGAATTATTAGTATCTTATGCAAGTCTCAGCTCACAGCTCTCAAGTCAAACCCAACCCATGTTATCAAAACTACTTATAAAATACCATCCTCATTTCTCAACTCACTAAATCAACAATCATAAACAATTATCCAAAATAGATGGTCAGATTTCAACATAAAGTCCCCTTTCGGGATGCAATTCTCAAAACAGATTAGAAAACATTAAAACACATTTAAAGAGCATCCGTGTGGGGATTAGAGCATAGACATTACCTGATTATCTTCACTTCGCTGCAAATAACGAACACACTAGAGCTCACTTACGACGCGAACTAGCTCGAGCGTGAGGCGATTTCCGACGATAGGGTGGTGCTTGGTGGTCGGTGTCGATGGTGGCGCTGGACTCGGCCGAAGAACAGCCAATAGCGTCAAGAACAGAGCAAAGAAAGAACACGACGATCCTTGGTTTGGTCGTGCAGGTGGCGGAGGAGGCTGGAGCGGCGGTTTTCGACGGTGAAGATCGAGGTGGCGTGCGGTGCTGCGACGGTGGTGGCACGGCGGAAGACGAAACCGAAACCGAGTGAGAAGGAGCGTGGAACGGTGTAGGTCGTGAAGGAAGAAAAGAGAAAGGAAAGGGAAGGGGAAGATCGGCGGCGGAGAGGACGGTGTTGGGCCTGTCTCTGGCGACATTCCAACGGTGGCGGTGGCGGTGGCGAAGTCACACAGAGGGGATCAGCAGAGAGGGAAAAATAGTGAGGGGGAAAGAACGGAGGGGGTGGTCTACGTAGGTTTTAAGTTTAGTAACTTTAATTAACTATTAACCGATCCTAATCTAACCCTAATCCTAAACTAACGCCATAATCTCTTCTAATAAAATCTTAATCTCTAACCAACTCTTGTAACTATCAGATTATTACTACCTCTACTAACTAACAACAATTAATCTAATTTACATCATTTAACTAATATAAAACATAATCTGCAACAACTTCCACATAAACAAAACTCTAAATTTATAAAATATAATAATAATAATAATAATAATAATAATAATAATAATAATAATAATAATAATAATAACGCCACAAAATATTACCAATATACCCTTGTTAATTCCCCAACGGTCTTACGAGCTCAAGTGTCATCATAAATAATCACGACGAAAATTTAACAATTAACGGAGTCAAACATAATTTACTAACGTCGTCATGGTCAACACATTTAAAATTTTCAGGGTTTTACATCATTACCTCCTTAAAAGAAGTTTCGTCCTCGAAACCTAAACTTATGCCTAACGGTTCGGTAATTATCCTAACGGTTCTGTTCTCCCTAAAACTCGAGGTTTTACATCATTACCTCCTTAAAAGAAGTTTCGTCCTCGAAACTTAAACTTAACACCGACGGTCTGACAGATGGACTTAACACTGGCCTTAAACAACACTCGGGATTTTACATCATTACCCACTTTAAAAGAGTTTCGTCCTCGAGCTCGCTCTTTCTGTGAGGTTGCTTCTCTGTACCATCTAGAATTTTTAGCGACATCTCCTTATACATCACGTCCTCTTTTAGCCTCTGAATTTTCATCGAAAGTCTTCTTCTGGTTTCAGGCCCTCGTCTGGGCTGTAATTCACATCCTCCTCGGGATTTAGGTCTTTAAGAGAAGCTAGAGCCTCGTGCTCATAGCAAGCGTCGCGGTATGCCCATCCAACATATGTCAATAACAAATAAGAAAGCAATTTCAACACAAAATTAAGCAAGGAAAAAGACACACATCCCATTCCCAATCCTACACTCATCACTCCGAACTTAGCATCCTAAGCAGTAACTAAAAGCTGAATAGACACTTAGCAGCTACCAGGTCGCACCCCAGAGCTCTGATACCATTTTGTGACGCCCCGGAAATTCAGTTATAGAAAAGTCAAAGTTAAACTAACGTTAACGGAAAATTTAGCGGAAGTCTCATTTTTTTTTATTTGGGTGTTACTGCCATATCCCCGAAGGAATACAAGGCAAGAAGGAAAACTAACTACCCCTCTTGAAAATTAAAACCAACCTAACAACTTCAAATCCGGAAATAGTACAACTCAACTTAACTCCAAAACTTTCTCAATTGAGAAACAAAATGAACGACAACTACTAGGTAGGCCATCCTCACTTCTAATTCCCATCCCCAGCATATAGCTCTTCACCTGAAAAATAAAACATTACAAAAATGAGTGGGAAAAATTCAATAATGTCTACCCCTAACGTTAAAAACAAGTTAAGTTCATTTCAATTCATTTGAGGGAGAGGGAACGTGTAAAACCATTTCACAAACCTTTAATCCCTTAACGGTTTTCCTCAACCCAACCAATCCATATTTTGTTATGCGGGCGGGATATCCAATCCCATAAAGTAATATTCGCCCACCAAAGGCATCAAAACAATCGCCCACCAAAGGCACATCAAAACATTCGCCCACCAAAGGCATATCGAACACATTTGCCCACCAAAGGCATATCGAACACATTCGCCCACCAAAGGTATCGTAACATTCGCTCACCAAAGGCATATCAAACAGTCGCCCACCAAAGGCATCATAACATTCGCCCACCAAAGGCATATTAAAACATTCGCCCACCAAAGGCATCATAACATTCGCCCACTAAAGGCATCAAAATATTCGCCCACCAAAAGCATATCAAAACATTTGCCCACCAAAGGCATTATAACATTCGCCAACCAAAGGCATCACAACATTTGCCCACCAAAGGCATATCAAAACATTCGCCCACCAAAGGCATTATAACGTTCGCCCACCAAAGGCATCAATCAAAACCGGCTTGTTGTTTCACTTTGAATTATTAGTATCTTATGCAAGTCTCAGCTCACAGCTCTCAAGTCAAACCCAACCCATGTTATCAAAACTAGTATCAAAACTACTTATAAAATACCATCCTCATTTCTCAACTCACTAAATAAACAATCATAAACAATTATCCAAAATAGATGGTCAGATTTCAACATAAAGTCCCCTTTGGGGATGCAATTCTCAAAACAGATTAGAAAACATTAAAACACATTTAAAGAGCATCCGGGTGGGGATTAGAGCATAGACATTACCTGATTATCTTCACTTCGCTGCAAATAACGAACACACTTGAGCTCACTAACGACGCGAACTAGCTCGGGCGTGAGGGCAGTTTTCCGACGATAGGGGTGGTGCTTGGTGGTCGTCGGTGTCGATGGTGGCGCCTGGACTCAGCCGAGAACAGCAGCGGCAGCGGCGTCAGCAACCAGAGCAGGAGCAACACAACGATCCTTGGTTTGGTCGTGCAGGTGGCGGAGGCGTCTGGTGCGGCGGTTTCCGACGTTGAAGATCGAGGTGGCGTGCGGTGCTGCGACGGTGGTGGCACGGCGGAAGACGAAACCGAAACCGAGTGAGAAGGAGCGTGGAACGGTGTAGGTCGGGAAGGAAGAAAAGAGAAAGGGAAGGGAAGGGGAAGATCGGCAGCAGAGAGGACGGTGCCGGGCCTGTCTCCGGCGACATTCCAGCGGTGGCGGTGGCGGTGGCGAAGTCACACAGAGGGGGTCAGTAGAGAGGGAAAAATAGTGAGGGGGAAAGAACGGAGGGGGTGGTCTGCGTAGGTTTTAGGTTTAGTAACTTTAATTAACTATTAACCTATCCTAAGCTAACCCTAATCCTAAACTAACGCCATAATCTCTTCTAATAAAATCCTAATCTCTGAGCAACTCTTGTAACTATCATCAGATTATTACTACCACTACTAACAAACAACAATTAATCTAATTTACATCATTTAACTAATATAAAACATAATCTGCCACAACTTCCAAATAAACAAAACTCTGAATTTATAAAATAATAATAATAGTAATAATAATAATAATAATAATAATATGCTACTAATAATAATAATAATAACGCCACAAAATCTTACCAATATACCCTTGTTAATTGCCCAACGGTCCTACGAGCTCAAGTGTCAGCATAAATAATCACGACGAAAATTTAACAATTAACGGTGTCAAACATAATTTACTAATGTCGTCATGGTCAACACATTTAAATTTTTCGGGGTTTTACATCATTACCTCCTTAAAAGAAGTTTGGTCCTCAATACTTAAACTTATGCCTAACGGTTCGCTAATTATCCTAACGGTTCTGTTCTCCTTAAAACTCGAGGTTTTACATCATTACCTCCTTAAAAGTAGTTCTGTCCTCGAAACTTAAACTTAACACCGACGGTCTGACAGATGGACTTAACACTGGCCTTAAACAACACTCGGGATTTTACATCATTACCTACTTTAAAAGAGTTTCGTCCTCGAGCTCGCTCTTTCTGTGAGGTTGCTTCTCTCTACCATCTAGAATTTTTAGCGTCATCTCCTCATACATCACGTCCTCTTTTAGCCTCCGAATTCTCATCAGAAGTCTTCTTCTGGTTTCAGGCCCTCGTCTGGGCTGTATTTCACATCCTCTTCGGGATTTAGGTCTTTAAGAGAAGCTAGAGCCTCGTGGTCATAGCAAACGTCGCGGTATGCCCATCCAACATATGTCAATAACAAATAAGAAAGCAATTTCAATACAAAATTAAGCAAGGAAAAAGACACACATCTCATTTCCCATCCAACACTCATCACTCCGAACGTAGCATCCTAAGCTCTTACTAAAAGCCGAATAGACACTTAGGAGCTACCAGGTCGCAACCCAGAGCTCTAATACCATTTTGTAACGCCCCAGAAATTCAATTATAGAAAAGTCAAAGTCAAACTAACGTTAACGGAAAATTTAGTGGAAGTCACATTTTTTTTCTTTTATTTGGGCGTTACTGCCGTATCCCCGAAGGAATACAAGGCAAGAAGGAAAACTAACTACCGCTCTTGAAACTTAAAACCAATCTAACAACTTCAAATCCGGAAATAGTACAACTCAACTTAACTCCAAAACTTTCTCAATTGAGAAACAAAATGAACGACAACTACTAGGTAGGTCATCCTCACTTCTAATTCCCCACATATAGCTCTTCACCTGAAAAACAAAACATTACAAAAATGAGTGGGAAAACTCAATAATGTCTACCCCTAACGTTAAAAACAAGTTAAGTTCATTTCAATTCATTTGAGGGAGAGGGAACGAGTCAAACCATTTCACAAACCATTAATCCCGTAACGGTTTTCCTCAACCCAATCAATCCATATTTTATTATGCGGGCGGGATATCAAATCCCATAAAGTAACATTCGCCCACCAAAGGCATCAAAACAATCGCCCACCAAAGGCATATCAAAACATTCGCCCACCAAAGGCATCATAACATTCGCCCACCAAAGGCATCATAACATTCGCCCACCAAAGGCATATCAAACAGTCGCCCACCAAAGGCATCATAACATTCGCCCACCAAAGGCATATCAAAACATTCGCCCACCAAAGGCATCATAACATTCGCCCACCAAAGACATCAAAATATTCGCCCACCAAAGGCATATCAAAACATTTGCCCACCAAAGGCATTATAACATTCGCCCACCAAAGGCATCACAACATTTGCCCACTAAAGGCATATGAAAACATTCGCCCACCAAAGGCATTATAACGTTCGCCCACAAAAGGCATCAATCAAAACCCGCTTGTTGTTTCACTTTCAATTATTAGTATCTTATGCAAGTCTCAGCTCACAGCTCTTAAGTCAAACCCAACCCATGTTATCAAAACTAGTATCAAAACTACTTATAAAATACCATCCTCATTTCTCGACTCACTTAATCAACAATCATAAACAATTATCCAAAATAGATGGTCACATTTCAACATAAAGTCCCCTTTCGGGATGCAATTCTCAAAACAGATTAGAAAACATTAAAACACATTTAAAGAGCATCCGGGTGGGGATTAGAGCATAGACATTACCTGATTATCTTCACTTCGCTGCAAATAACGAACACACTTGAGCTCACTAACGACGCGAACTAGCTCGGGCGTGAGGGCAGTTTTCCGACGGTAGGGGTGGTGCTTGGTGGTCGTCAGTGTCGATGGTGGCGCTTGGACTCAGCCGAGAACAGCAGCGGCAGCGGCGTCAGCAAACAGAGCAGCAGCAACACGACGATCCTTGATGGATTAGTTACAAAATAGCCAATCTCTATCTAGGAAAGATAAACTACACGCCTAATCTAGCCTATTAAAAGAAACACACCAAAAACTAATTAAACTTTAACTAATTAAATTACATCAAAAAATCAAGATCATAAAATTGGACTTGGATTCTTGACTTGGACGTGTGCTTGCTCCTCTTAGGCTTGGCGTGTGTCTTGGCTCATCTAGGATGTTTGAACATCCTCTTAAAATAAGAAACACACCATGTGAATGGGCCTTTGTATTTCTACTTTGTATCCTCCTTCTTTGATCCATCCTTTATAAATGACTCGATTCTTCCTTATTGGCTTTGAATTGACAAAGTCCTTTGATGAAGAACCCTATATGTATGATGGACCTTCAATTGGACCTTCTTGATTGGGCCTAGGGGAATAAGCGTGGGCAGATTTCCATCAGCCATCGGATGGTGTAGGGCTTTGGATGGGGACTCGTTTCCAGCTGAAGTTTGTCCACCATAGTAGTTGATGCCACATTGGTGCTGCTCCCACCATCAATGATCAACGAACAAACTTTTCCCTTGATTGTGCAACGAGATTGAAAGATGGCCTCTCGTTATTGATCTTCAGAAACAATTGAGTTACTAAGAACTCTCCTCATAAGGAACATCTCGTGAGCCATGGTGATGGATGGTTGGGGTTTTTGTGATTCAAGTATGGAGGGGATTGTGTTTAGGTCATTTTGTGGGCTAGGTTGCACTCGAAACAACCTAGAGCTCTGATACCAAAATTATGATGTATAAGGGGATCAAAGATTGCATCTTGATCAATTACACATCAAGGGAGACTTGCAACCAATCTCAAGTGAACTAGGGCAAAAGGTAGGGTGCTTTGTGAGAGAAAGATGGAGTCTTTGAGAGAGTGGAGAGACTTGAGATGGAATATGAATTAGGGATGGAGAAAGATGAGATCTTTGTGGAGTTTGAAAGAAGAGAGAAGGACGAAAACAGTGAGGCTTTTGAAAGTGACGTGAGGTCTTTGTGGAGGGAGGGATTACTTGAGAGAGATTTGAGAGAAGAGAAGGGATGGACGTTGATTTGAGGAAGAGATGAGGATGATGTGACCTAGGATGAGGGAGAGAATGATTGAATGAATGCATGAGAGTATGAGAGATTATGTAAGAGATTTAGCGTGAGGCTTTTAAAAGAATGAGAGAGAAATTGATGATTTGTGAGAGTAGGGTTTGAGAGAGAGATAGGGGAGGGACGTTTGAGAGAGGGGGAAGAGAGTGAATTAGGGTTTGGAATTTATCTCAACCATATTGATAGAGAGATAAAAGAATTAATTATCTTAACTGTATTGACAGAAAGATAAGAACGGATAGATCTAGGTTTCTAACTTGAATCCACAAGAAAGATAACCTAGGGTTAACTTGATCTAGACCGCAACCTATGATCACGCTCTTCCTAACCACTTGGGTGCCATACCAAGATACAATAGAAGAAAGGGATGAGGTTTATCCAAACTCT
This sequence comes from Portulaca oleracea, assembly GCA_029582165.1. NCBI lineage: Eukaryota > Viridiplantae > Streptophyta > Magnoliopsida > Caryophyllales > Portulacaceae > Portulaca > Portulaca oleracea. The sequence continues at coordinate 32,299,546 of CM055870.1, read as the reverse complement.
CGAGAGAAAAGCTAAAAGCTTAACTGATTTCATAATTCAAAGTTGGGTTGTTTTGTGGGGCTAGGGTTGCACTCGAAACAACCTAGAGCTCTGATACCACTTTTGATGTATTACTGGATCAAGAAAGGTTCTTGATTCCAATATTACACGAAACATGTGTAACCAAACAACAAGGGAGGGATGGTTCACGAGATTAGGGAGAAAGGAAGGGGGAGGCTCTCGTGAATTTGGGTTCTTTTGTGGAGGTAGTTTTGCCGTTAGGGCTTTTGTGGTTTCAAGATTCAAGAAGGGAAGAATCTTGAACGAGAAGAGAGAGGGATGAGTGATTCTTGGAAGGGGTTAAAGGGGAGTGACTTGAGGTAGGGGAGGAGAAGGGGAGAGAGTTGACGTGAGGTAAGAAGGGTGAGAGAGGGAGAGGGTGGCGTTTGATGTGAGAAAGAGTGAAAGGTTGCTAGGTTATTGGAGGCGAGAGAAGGTTTGTTGGATGGTTGTTATGGAGAGAGAAAAGAAAGGGAGGTGGCGTTTGAGGGGGGTAGGTGACGAGTTGTGGGGTTTTGAGGAGGTGGAGGTGGAGGTGGCGTTGGGATGAGGGTGAAGGATATAGGGTTGAATGTGACATAACTGTATTGACAGAAAGCTCACAGGGTAAACTTCCTAGAACTCTCAAGATTGGCATGCAAGCCAAGGACTCCTAATAATAGACGCCATCTACTCCATCTCCTCCTTGGATTAGGACCCCTTATCCTAAGAGGGGTTGCTTTCCTAATCCAAGATGGATTAGTTACAAAATAAGCCAACCTTATCTAGGACTACATAGCTTGGCACCTAATCTAGCACACCACACGCCTATCACACACACACACACCTTCTAGATCATTCTAGAACATTCTAGACTATTCTAGATTAATCTAGACTCCTACGACTTGGTGTCCAAGTTTATATATATTACTTGGCACCTCACACAACTCGAAATGTAAATAAAACCCTAGAAATGTAAAGAGATACATCAAAAGGCCAAATCAGAACTTCTTCTTGAAATGATCAGAAATGTGAAATTCATCTCAAAATGATCCAAAATGTGAACTTCATCTTTAAATGGTCCAAACTGTGAAGTTCAACTTGGGGTTTGTACTTGGGCCTTTAGTTGTGGACTTGGACTTGCCATGGATAGGTTTCCATCATCTTCCATGAATCTTGGGTCTCCAAAAGCAATCCCATGGCTATGTGAGCCTCCATCTCCTTCTATGAACCTATGGCCGAGCTACTAAAGTCTAAGGAGTTTCATGGCTCCAACTATCCAACAAGTGTTCGACACCAACAAAGAAAACTCGCACCACACTGTCTTAACCCTACACAACTTTGATAAGAAGTCTGAGGCTAAGTGTGATGCTTCTGGAGTTAGTATTGAAACTGTTCAATAAGTTCTATCTCAAGAGGGTCGCCCTTATTACTGTGAGAAGTTTGGTGACCCTAGATTCATGGAAGAGAATGGAAACCAACTCCGCTTGTACAATCAGAAGATCTCTTTTAGCCCATCAAGTTCAAAGCCAAATTCTTGGTTACCTGGGAAGAATGCTGGAGAACTATCTAAACTTGGTCTCACCTTTGGGGACCCAAGGTTCATGGAGAATAATGGAGGGCAGCCAAAACCATCTACTGAGGAGATCACAGTTCACGTGAAGGCACTGGTTCACATGAGAGTTACTGGAGCAATCATGGTTCATGTGGAGGTCCTGATCCATGTGATTATTACAGTTGGGTCAACGAAAGTCTTTGAACTTGAACCTCCAAGTTTGAGGACAAACTTTTTCCAACAAGGGGGGAATGATATATTTTGGCCCACGCCAAATACATTCCAAGAGGCCCAAACCACATTCCAAGAAACAAGGCAAGCTATGGAGCAAAAGATGAGCGTGGAGGCCTAAAGGCCCATTCATATGGTATGCTCCGTATGGCAAGAGGATGTCCAAACATCCTAATTTCCTGCAAAAGTCACGCCAACCAGCCCAAGAATAGGCCCACATCACGTCCAGGAGAAGCTTCAATGTTATTTTTAATTCTTTTGGATGTAATTTTCTCTTTAGTTTTATTTTTGGTGTGTTTTAAATTCTAATTAGCATAAGTAGTTGTAACAATCTCCCCTTAGGATAAGGAATCCTAATCTAAGAGGAGATTGGAATAGTTAAGCATCTAGGATTAGTAATCCTTGGCTTGCACGCCAAGAAAGGATTCCTAGGGGAGTTAGAACTCTCCTAATATAAATAGCCTAGGCTTGAAATCATTTCAAGAAACTCAATTTAGAAATATGAAACCCTTTAAGCTTTTACCTTACCTCGAGTGTTTGGATAAACCCTCAACCCCTCCTCCTCTATTGTATCTTGGTTCGGTACGCAAGTGGTTAGGAAGAACTTGATCCTAGGTCTATATCAAGAAACCCTAGGTTGTCCTTCTTGTGGATTCAAGTAGGAAACCTAGCTCTATCCCCATTATCTTTCTATCTAATAGAAGATAATATCTACCCCCATCTCACCCAATCCAACGCCACCCTCTCTCCCCCATACTCCCTCAAATCGTCCACAATTCTCCCTCTCTCACAAAATAGCTCAACCAACTCCCTCTGTCCATAACAAACTCATAACAACTTTGTCTCTCCTCCAACAACCTCTCAACTCTCATCCTCCCTCCAAAACTGATGCATAATGAGACCAAGGAACAATCTCATTACACAAAATCTAAGGATCTTTAAAAGCGAAGATAAGAATCTCCTTTCTCAAAGTTCCAAAGAACCAAAAATGGCATAGAAATGGATGAAAAAGGATGGAAAGAACTATGAAAGATGGTTACCAAAAGATGGAAACAATGAACGAAACAACGATGAATGAACGAATAAGTGAACGAACGAATGTTGAATGTTGTTGACGAAGGTAGCTTGGACGTGAATGTTGAAGAACTCACGTTTCTTGATGAGTGCTTGATGAATTCTTGTTGAATTCTTGATGAATAACACGAAATGGATGATAAATGGATGAATAACGATGGATAGATGATGGCTTTTGAAGACTCTTGGAAGGATATAGCCACACCACCTTCAAGAGACCTTCAATTCCTTCCTTTCACCTTCAAGGATGCCACCCTTGAATAGAAGAAGGGGATAACTTGAAACTCCCTCAAGAGAAAGCGAAAACTAGCACAAAAGCTAGAGAGAAAACAACACCATGTGTTTACTTTGTATTTGATATGTGAATGAATGAGATTACAAGAGGCCTAAGGGGGGTATTTATAGTAATCCTAGCCCTCCTAGACGTGCACAAATCAAGAAATAGGCCCTTGAGGCTTACATCATCTATTCTAATGATTACATCATAAAGAAAACAATGAACTAAACTAGATTTCAAATGATGATAACTCCTTGGATTCTCATCCAAACTTAAAGATTCTTGAACCATGAAAGCTCTTGGAATGTAGAATAATCCTCTCTAGGATGACTTCTATGATAGCTTCATGGTCCTTGAATTAAGGAGCAAAAGTATACGACCATGAGTTGATCCCTTCCAAGTAGAGATATATATGAGAGACTTGAGCTCTTCTTCCTTCTAGGTGAGTATTAGATGTCTCCATGGTTGACCTTGATGCATAAGGCCATCAATTATGCATCATACACCCCCGGTTGAAAAAGTTTGTCCTCAAACTTGGAAAATCAACTCTTACTTGCCTTCTTCACAAAGACTTTCTTCTTGAAAGCTTTGAAGTCATCGAGATTCCTTTGATGAACTTCTTAAACTTTCTTCCGATGATGTCTCGAACACCATAAGACTTGGATTTGCGTTTCTTCACCGTGATCGTGGGTTGTTCACGTTGCTTCTCACTCCCCAAGTCTATTCTTACCACTTTACCCTTGTCATTTAGTATGAAACAATGTACCTTGATGACTTGGGCTATTTCATCCTCTCGAATTCTCGGCCTTTCAACCAAGTGATCTAAGTAGATAGCTCTTGGATGCTCATGGAAGATATGCTTCATAGGAAGATTCAAAATGTGATGGCTACTTGGATCCGTTTCATTCTTCTCCAAATGTATAAGAATAGGATCCTTATATTCTTTATTCCTCGATACTCCTTTTTCATGATCGACACAAGATGGCTTTCTTCCTTCTTAGGCGTGTGGTATAAGATGGAAGTAGAGATGCATCAAGAGGCATGATATTCCTATCAAGCAACTTTGGTCCTTCCAACAAAGTATGACAAGAATCCATAGAAGTAGTTTCGCAATATAATGAATCTTTGCAAATTTTGTAAAAGCAAAGACTTACTAAACTTCTTGGATTGAAATGAATGAACTTGTCATGGCTTAACCCTAGCGTAAGGACAACAATATTTCCATAGGAGGCACAACTTTCCTTTTCTTGGTTCAACGAACATACTTCTCCTTTGTTGGTATAATGAGAGTTCTTGCACTCTCTTTGTGGATGTTCATACGCCACACTTGCTTCTTTTGTCACAAGCCATTTTTCCATATGCTCCTCTTCTACCTTTTCTTCCTCTTTATTTTCCTCCTCATATCGTCAATCCCAATTTCTTCTTCTTTCATGTCAACGCCAACTTCCTCTTCCTTTCCTCTTCAAATGGTTTGTTATCATGTGTTTGGTACTCAACCAAAGACACATCTTTCTTCTTGTTAGGACACTCCAAATCAATGTGACCTAAACTTTGGCAATGACAACATCTCCTTTGTCTTTCAACATCGAGAGCTAAGGAACTTAACTCTTCCAAGTTTGAGAAGTTGATTTGCAACAACACGACGAATGTAATCATTAAGACCAAGAGAGTAGTATACCAAAATGCGTGGATCGTCCTCCTTAAGGCCATTCTTCCATAATTGCCACTTGAACTCTATTGTATAATCAAGTACATCCATGCTCCTTGCTTAACTCCTTCAAGATTGTTGATGGAGTCACCTTGTAATCGGATGGCAAGAAATCTTCTTGAACTTTCTTCCCATTCTTTTGTTGGAATGTTTACTCCGCATAAGGTGCTTCATATTCAACCTTAGAAGAGTGAACCACACGTGATCTTGTGCTTCTTGACTTTGAAAGAATCCCACATTCTTCCATTTGCTTGGCAAGATCATCGATTTGTTGCTTCAAACATTGTAGCTCATGTTGGGAATTCTTGCTGGACCTTTTGCAATCCATTAGAACCAATCTTGATTCAAAAGATCACAAGAAACTCATGGTAGGATGGTTAGCATAGAAGGGACGTGAGGGGGAAATTGGTTGGATTTGTGTTTGGGCTCACGGGTTCTTTGTGGAGTTAATGATTCTTTATGAGTTCTTTATGAGTTCTTGGAAGAACTCATGGGTGGCGTGATGATGGGGGAATGGTGGGGATGGGTTTGATGGAAAGATGGTGAAAAGATGGATCAAGAACTAAGAGAATCAATCTCCTAAGCTCTGATACCAAATTTGATGCATAATGAGACCAAGGAACAATCTCATTACACAAAATCTAAGGATCTTTAAAAGCGAAGATAAGAATCTCCTTTCTCAAAGTTCCAAAGAACCAAAAATGGCATAGAAATGGATGAAAAAGGATGGAAAGAACTATGAAAGATGGTTACCAAAAGATGGAAACAATGAACGAAACAACGATGAATGAGCGAATAAGTGAGCGAACGAATGTTGAATGTTGTTGTGAAGGTAGCTTGGACGTGAATGTTGAAGAACTCACGTTTCTTGATGAGTGCTTGATGAATTCTTGTTGAATTCTTGATGAATAACACGAAATGGATGATAAATGGATGAATAACGATGGATAGATGATGGCTTTTGAAGACTCTTGGAAGGATATAGCCACACCACCTTCAAGAGACCTTCAATTCCTTCCTTTCACCTTCAAGGATGCCACCCTTGAATAGAAGAAGGGGATAACTTCGAAACTCCCTCAAGAGAAACGAAAACTAGCACAAAAGCTAGAGAGAAAACAACACCATGTGTTTACTTTGTATTTGATATGTGAATGAATGAGATTACAAGAGGCCTAAGGGGGGTATTTATAGTAATCCTAGCCCTCCCTAGACGTGCACTGATGCATAATAGCCTAGCTATATACATCAAGGTTAGCTAAGAGGACTTTGATCTAGCTTCAAGTTACAAAAACATCAACGACATCATCAATTACAATGGTTTATTAAGCTCTATACATCAAGGAAGCAAGCATGAAGGACCTTGATGTTATTCTAGCTTACATGGAGTTACTCTCATATATGGAAGTCATCAATGAGCTCAAAATACTCTCGGCAATAAGAGTCCTTATTGAATTCGCGGCAATGGAGGACCTTATCAAGTACAGTTCGATATTTTGCTCTATAACTCTAGATCCATACATCTATTGAGGAAATCATCAAAAGACAGATTGGAGCTCTTTCAATAAGCTTTCCAATGGTTTTTGAATCAATGAAAACGGACAAGTATTGAAGGAGTTATAGCAATTTCTTTCTAGAGTTGTATTTTAGAGTTTATGATGTCATAAATAGGATATATGATGTAATAGTTGATTCTTGGTTTCTTGAACCCTAGGTACACGTCCAAGGGGTCCCTAAAGTAGTATAAATAGACCCCCTAGGGTGCCATTGTATTCATTCAATTCAAGTCATTCAATAAATCAAATACAAACACAAGGTGTTGTTTTCTCTCTAGTTTTGAGCTAGAGTTTTCGTTTCTCTTGAGGGAGAACGAGTATCCCCTTCTTCTATTCAAGGGTGGCATCCTTGAAGGTGAAAGGAAGGAATTGAAGAGTTCTTTGAGGTGGTGTGGCTGTATCCTCATCGATCCTTCAAAAGCCAATCTATCCAACTATCCATTCCATCGGTCATTCACTACATTCATCCATCCAAACAACATTCATCAAGAATTCATCAAGAATTCAACAAGAATTCATCAAGAACCCAAAGCATTCAAACCGTCCATCATTCGTTCATCATCATACCTTCATTTGGTAATCATCTTTCATAGTTCTTTCTATCCATTTCCATTCCATTTTCGCACCTTAAGAACTTTGAGAAGGGAGATTCTTATCTTCGTTTTTAAAGATCCTTAATCCTTTGTGTAATGTGATCTTTGGTCCCATTATGCATCAAAATTGGTATCGAGCTTAGAGATTGATTCTCTTAGTTCTTGATCCACCTTTTACCATCTTTCCATCACAAACCCATCCCCACCATTCCCATCATCACGCCACCCAAAAGTTCTCCCAAGAACTCATAAAGAACTCATAAAGAACCATAAACTCCACAAAGAACCCATAGCCCAAACACAATCCGCCCCAAATACAAATCTCTCGCCCTTACCCATCCAAAGCCCCTAAACCATGAATCTTGCAATCTTTTTGCACCAAGATTGATCAAGATGGACGATTCTAGCAAGAATTCCCAACGTGAGCTACAATGCTTGAAGCAACAAATTGATGATCTTGCCAAGCAAATGGAAGAATGTGGAATTCTTCCAAAGGGATCAAGAAGCGCAAAATCACGTGGTTCACTCTTCTAATGATGAATATGAAGCTCCTTACGAATGGAGCACAAGTTTTAATTAGAAGAAGGGATATCATGTCCATGTAGATTTTTCGCCAATCAAAAGAGACCACATCATCAAACTTGCAAGAATGAAGCAAGGAGCATGGACGTGGTTCCATACACGATACAATTCGTAATGCAACTATGGAAGTATGCTCTTGAGGAGGATGACCCCCAAGTCTTGGTATGTTACTTAAGTGGTCTTAATGATTACATTGGAGATATTGTTGTATGTCAATTTTATTCAAACTTGGAAGAGTTAAGTTCTTTGGCTTTTAATGTTGAGATGGAGGCAAAGATGAAAGAAACTTGGGGTGAGAACCATCCACAACTAAAACCAAACATACCAACCACAAAACCCCACGCCAAGAACATCCCAAAACAGCCCCAAATCAATCCCAAACCTCACGTCGAAAGAACTACAAAACAGCCCCTACAACATCCTATCCATAGCTCCACAAAACAAGCCTTAGACCTCTCTATACCTACTGCCCAAAACTCCTCAAATCAGCCCAAAAACCTTCCCACTCCTATTGTCCAAGAAAAGGAAATCATTGTTCCAAGTACATGTCTACATTGCCAAAGTTTTGATCATATTGAAAGTGCATGTCCTAAGGAGAAAGAAGTATCTTTGGTTGATTGTCAAACATCATTAAGCATGCAACCAGAAATTGAAAGTGTGATATTTGATGTATTTGACGAGCATGAGGATGTTCATAAACTTGGCATAAATGAGGTATGTAGCGTGCCTCATGAAGTACACGAGGAAGAAAAAGAAGAGGATATTGTACTAGAAACGATGTATGTAGAAGAATTAAGTGGAGAAGAGTTGCTTGTTGTAAGTAGAGTCTTGAAAGAGACTAGTGTATCAAATGATCTACAACAAAGAGAGCCTATTTCTTACTCTCAATATACCATTCAAAAAGAAGTATGTCCATTGAATCAAGAGGGAGAAGATTGTACTTCCCATTGTAGTATTGACGAGGGCATTGATCTTGACATTGACGTTTCTACAAAGAGGATCAAAATGAAGGATTTGGAGAGCTATTCACTTCCTACTCTACACGTTTATGTCGACAACATACACCTTGATCCAAGAAGTTTAGTAAGTCTTTGTTTTTACAAGATTTGCAAAGATTCATTATATTGTAATATTACTTCTATGGAATTTTGTTATACTTTGTTTGGAAAATCAAAGTTGTATGATTGGAGTATCATGCTCCAAGAGACGTCCTTATTACCCTCTTGTAACTCATGGCCCACGGAGGATCAAAGCATTCTTATGACACTTATGGAGAATAAGTATCATGAATTTGAAGAACCAAGGAGTCTAATTCTTACACCAATGGAGGTTGGAAACCGTAAGCGTATAAAGGATCAAGATCCTATGCCATCACTTGTTCTCATTTGTGAATATTTGGATGAAAGACAAGCACCATCGACAAGTGACTTCTCTCACTTATCTCTTTGGGATCAAGCTCAATTGCATAACTACATCAACGGTTTTGATTCTCATAGTATGCAACATATTTTGAAAGAGTATGTACCATTACAATGTAAAAGATTGTATTTGTATACTTTGGTAACATTTTTGTATGTAGTAGAAGTAGAAAGGAGTATGTAAATCCTTTGGAGTTAGTCTTGATCATGACAAAGCACGAGGAGCCACAAGGAGAATGGAGAAGTACTTGGAGAATTGTCCTTACCTCTCGTCCAAGAATGAGCTAACTCAACATATCTCATCAAATGGAGTAATTCAAGTGGACAAAAGGAAGAAAGGAAATATTCAAGAAGGATCCATACTTGCATCTATACTTGAGGTACTATGTCTCTTAAAGGATGCTAAAGATCATCATATTCTTTTATTTCCTATTCTCGCATCATATTTGTTCATTACAAATGGAGTTGAGAAAGGTGAAGTCCTATCTCAAGGAAGTTGTCCCATGGATTATTTTGGTGATATACTAATTGGAGAAAAGGAGAAGCTTCATGCTTATGGCTTTACATTCATACTTGTTGTTATCATGAGGATATTTGAGCAAAAGGATTGTTATCATAGAGGATTCATCCTTAAGCTTTGTGATTCTTACAAAGTATGGGAGTATGCTTCATATGATAAGGAGATCAAGCCATCGTTATACTTTGAGATGAAGTACTTGATTTGTTCATCAAAATCAAGTCACTTGGAGGAAGCAAGTCCTTTGACTAAAGGAAGTTTTCTAACGAGGAGATACATGTTTGATTCAAAATTACTCGAGCTTGGATATATCAAGGAGTTATATGAAGATGATGATGATTTTAAAGAAGTATTCAAGGTATGTGAGAAGCATCATCAACAACCCTTTCATATTACTCATGGATTTCTTTTCAAAGGGAATCAATTGTGTATTCCAAGGAGTGGAATTCGTGACTTCTTAATCATGGAAGTACATGGAAGTTCTTTTGATCATTTGGGTCTTCTCAATACGATTACAAGATGAAGGAGTATTATTTCTGGCCAAGCATGATCGTTGACATTGAGCAAACGTTACAATGTTGTGATATTTGCAATCCTTCTATACTATATGGAGATGAAAGCTTGAATTCTAAGGTTGAAGTACCATGGATTCAAGGAAGTCTTACTATTGTCTTCATCATGAGTTACGAGCTTATGAATCTATACTTTGAAGTTGAGAAGTTATATGAGGTTTCTACATTCTCTGAAGAAACAAGATTTGAAGTTCCATAATGTCATTGGATTAGTTATGAGAAAATTTGGAAGAAAGTGGAAGTTCAAGTCAAGCATCAAAGGAATCTATGATGATTTCAAAGCGTTTAAGAAGAGAGTTTGTAGTCTCTTCAAGAAGCAAGTTGACGGGAACAACACATATGGAAAGACATCTTACAAAGAAGGAAGAAGGGCTTTGAAGAAGAAGTTTATATATGATCACTTGTGAGTACGAATCAAAGAAGTTTTGTGATTAAAGTTATATGGTGTTTTTCTTTAAAGAAAGTCTTGTCTAAAGTTTGAGGCAAACTTTTTCAACCGGGGGAGAATGATGCATAATAGCCTAGCTATATACATCAAGGTTAGCTAAGAGGACTTTGATCTAGCTTCAAGTTACAAAAACATCAACGACATCATCAATTACAATGGTTTATTAAGCTCTATACATCAAGGAAGCAAGCATGAAGGACCTTGATGTTATTCTAGCTACATGGAGTTACTCATATATGGAAGTCATCAATGAGCTCAAAATACTCTCGGCAATAAGAGTCCTTATTGAATTCGCGGCAATGGAGGACCTTATCAAGTACAGTTCGATATTTTGCTCTATAACTCTAGATCCATACATCTATTGAGGAAATCATCAAAAGACAGATTGGAGCTCTTTCAATAAGCTTTCCAATGGTTTTTGAATCAATGAAAACGGACAAGTATTGAAGGAGTTATAGCAATTTCTTTCTAGAGTTGTATTTTAGAGTTTATGATGTCATAAATAGGATATATGATGTAATAGTTGATTCTTGGTTTCTTGAACCCTAGGTACACGTCCAAGGGGTCCCTAAAGTAGTATAAATAGACCCCCTAGTGTGCCATTGTATTCATTCAATTCAAGTCATTCAATAAATCAAATACAAACACAAGGTGTTGTTTTCTCTCTAGTTTTGAGCTAGAGTTTTCGTTTCTCTTGAGGGAGAACGAGTATCCCCTTCTTCTATTCAAGGGTGGCATCCTTGAAGGTGAAAGGAAGGAATTGAAGAGTTCTTTGAGGTGGTGTGGCTGTATCCTCATCGATCCTTCAAAAGCCAATCTATCCAACTATCCATTCCATCGGTCATTCACTACATTCATCCATCCAAACAACATTCATCAAGAATTCATCAAGAATTCAACAAGAATTCATCAAGAACCCAAAGCATTCAAACCGTCCATCATTCGTTCATCATCATACCTTCATTTGGTAATCATCTTTCATAGTTCTTTCTATCCATTTCCATTCCATTTTCGCACCTTAAGAACTTTGAGAAGGGAGATTCTTATCTTCGTTTTTAAAGATCCTTAATCCTTTTGTGTAATGTGATCTTTTGGTCCCATTATGCATCATGCACAAATCAAGAAATAGGCCCCTTGAGGCTTACATCATCTATTCTAATGATTACATCATAAAGAAAACAATGAACTAAACTAGATTTCAAATGATGATAACTCCTTGGATTCTCATCCAAACTTAAAGATTCTTGAACCATATGAAAGCTCTTGGAATGTAGAATAATCCTCTCTAGGATGACTTCTATGATAGCTTCATGGTCCTTGAATTAAGGAGCAAAAGTATACGACCACATGAGTTGATCCCTTCCAAGTAGAGATATATATGAGAGACTTGAGCTCTTCTTCCTTCTAGGTGAGTATTAGATGTCTCCATGGTTGACCTTGATGCATAAGGCCATCAATTATGCATCATACACCCCCGGTTGAAAAAGTTTGTCCTCAAACTTGGAAAATCAACTCTTACTTGCCTTCTTCACAAAGACTTTCTTCTTGAAAGCTTTGAAGTCATCGAGATTCCTTTGATGAACTTCTTAAACTTTCTTCCGATGATGTCTCGAACACCATAAGACTTGGATTCGTTTCTTCACCGTGAACGTGGGTTGTTCACGTTGCTTCTCACTCCCAAGTCTATTCTTACCACTTTACCCTTGTCATTTAGTATGAAACAATGTACCTTGATGACTTGGGCTATTTCATCCTCTCGAATTCTCCCTTTCAACCAAGTGATCTAAGTAGATAGCTCTTGGATGCTCATGGAAGATATGCTTCATGGAAGATTCAAAATGTGATGGCTACTTTTATACGTTTCATTCTTCTCCAAATGTATAAGAATAGGATCCTTATATTCTTTATTCCTCGATACTCCTTTTCATGATCGACACAAGATGGCTTTCTTCCTTCTTAGGCCGTGTGGTATAAGATGGAAGTAGAGATGCATCAAGAGGCATGATATTCCTATCAAGCAACTTTGGTCCTTCCAACAAAGTATGACAAGAATCCATAGAAGTAGTTTCGCAATATAATGAATCTTTGCAAATTTTGTAAAAGCAAAGACTTACTAAACTTCTTGGATTGAAATGAATGAACTTGTCATGGCTTAACCTCGCGTAAGGACAACAATATTTCCATAGAGGCACAACTTTCCTTTTCTTGGTTCAACGAACATACTTCTCCTTTGTTGGTATAATGAGAGTTCTTGCACTCTCTTTGTGGATGTTCATACGCCACACTTGCTTCTTTTGTCACAAGCCATTTTTCCATATGCTCCTCTTCTACCTTTTCTTCCTCTTTATTTTCCTCCTCATATGCGTCAATCCCAATTTCTTCTTCTTTCATGTCAACGCCAACTTCCTCTTCCTTTTCCTCTTCAAATGGTTTGTTATCATGTGTTTGGTACTCAACCAAAGACACATCTTTCTTCTTGTTAGGACACTCCAAATCAATGTGACCTAAACTTTGGCAATGACAACATCTCCTTTGTCTTTCAACATCGAGCTAAGGAACTTAACTCTTCCAAGTTTGTGAGAAGTTGATTTGCAACAACACGATTTAATGTAATCATTAAGACCAAGAGAGTAGTATACCAAAATGCGTGGATCGTCCTCCTTAAGGCCATTCTTCCATAATTGCCACTTGAACTCTATTGTATAATCAAGTACATCCATGCTCCTCGCTTAACTCCTTCAAGATTGTTGATGGAGTCACCTTTGTAATCGGATGGCAAGAAATCTTCTTGAACTTTCTTCCCATTCTTTTTGTTGGAATGTTTACTCCGGGCATAAGTTGCTTCATATTCAACCTTAGAAGAGTGAACCACACGTGATCTTGTGCTTCTTGACCTTTGAAAGAATCCCACATTCTTCCATTTGCTTGGCAAGATCATCGATTTGTTGCTTCAAACATCAGAGCTCATGTTGGGAATTCTTGGACCTTTGCAATCCATTAGAACCAATCTTGATTCAAAAGATCACAAGAAACTCATGGTAGGATGGTTAGCATGTAGAAGGGACGTGAGGGAAATTGGTTGGATTTGTGTTTGGGCTCACGTTCTTTGTGGAGTTAATGATTCTTTATGAGTTCTTTATGAGTTCTTGGAAGAACTCATGGGCGTGATGATGGGGGAATGGTGGGGATGGGTTTGATGGAAAGATGGTGAAAAGATGGATCAAGAACTAAGAGAATCAATCTCCTAAGCTCTGATACCAAATTTGATGCATAATGAGACCAAGGAACAATCTCATTACACAAAATCTAAGGATCTTTAAAAGCGAAGATAAGAATCTCCTTTCTCAAAGTTCCAAAGAACCAAAAATGGCATAGAAATGGATGAAAAAGGATGGAAAGAACTATGAAAGATGGTTACCAAAAGATGGAAACAATGAACGAAACAACGATGAATGAACGAATAAGTGAACGAACGAATGTTGAATGTTGTTGACGAAGGTAGCTTGGACGTGAATGTTGAAGAACTCACGTTTCTTGATGAGTGCTTGATGAATTCTTGTTGAATTCTTGATGAATAACACGAAATGGATGATAAATGGATGAATAACGATGGATAGATGATGGCTTTTGAAGACTCTTGGAAGGATATAGCCACACCACCTTCAAGAGACCTTCAATTCCTTCCTTTCACCTTCAAGGATGCCACCCTTGAATAGAAGAAGGGGATAACTTCAAACTCCTCAAGAGAAACGAAAACTAGCACAAAAGCTAGAGAAAACAACACCACGTGTGTTTACTTTGTATTTGATATGTGAATGAATGAGATTACAAGAGGCCTAAGGGGGTATTTATAGTAATCCTAGCCCTCCTAGACGTGCACAAATCAAGAAATAGGCCCCTTGAGGCTTACATCATCTATTCTAATGATTACATCATAAAGAAAACAATGAACTAAACTAGATTTCAAATGATGATAACTCCTTGGATTCTCATCCAAACTTAAAGATTCTTGAACCATATGAAAGCTCTTGGAATGTAGAATAATCCTCTCTAGGATGACTTCTATGATAGCTTCATGGTCCTTGAATTAAGGAGCAAAAGTATACGACCACATGAGTTGATCCCTTCCAAGTAGAGATATATGAGAGACTTGAGCTCTTCTTCCTTCTAGGTGAGTATTAGATGTCTCCATGGTTGACCTTGATGCATAAGGCCATCAATTATGCATCATACACCCCGTTGAAAAAGTTTGTCCTCAAACTTGGAAAATCAACTCTTACTTGCCTTCTTCACAAAGACTTTCTTCTGAAAGCTTTGAAGTCATCGTAGATTCCTTTGATGAACTTCTTAAACTTTCTTCCGATGATGTCTCGAACACCATAAGACTTGGATTTGCGTTTCTTCACCGTGAACGTGGGTTGTTCACGTTGCTTCTCACTCCCAAGTCTATTCTTACCACTTTACCCTTGTCATTTAGTATGAAACAATGTACCTTGATGACTGGGCTATTTCATCCTCTCGAATTCTCGGCCTTTCAACCAAGTGATCTAAGTAGATAGCTCTTGGATGCTCATGGAAGATATGCTTCATAGGAAGATTCAAAATGTGATGGCTACTTGGATCCGCTTCATTCTTCTCCAAATGTATAAGAATAGGATCCTTATATTCTTTATTCCTCGATACTCTTTTTCATGATCGACACAAGATGGCTTTCTTCCTTCTTAGGCCGTGGTATAAGATGGAAGTAGAGATGCATCAAGAGGCATGATATTCCTATCAAGCAACTTTGGTCCTTCCAACAAAGTATGACAAGAATCCATAGAAGTAGTTTCACAATATAATGAATCTTTGCAAATTTTGTAAAAGCAAAGACTTACTAAACTTCTTGGATTGAAATGAATGAACTTGTCATGGCTTAACCTCGCGTAAGGACAACAATATTTCCATAGGAGGCACAACTTTCCTTTTCTTGGTTCAACGAACATACTTCTCCTTTGTTGGTATAATGAGAGTTCTTGCACTCTCTTTGTGGATGTTCATACGCCACACTTGCTTCTTTTGTCACAAGCCATTTTTCCATATGCTCCTCTTCTACCTTTTCTTCCTCTGTATTTTCCTCCTCATATGCCAATCCCAATTTCTTCTTCTTTCATGTCAACGCCAACTTCCTCTTCCTTTTCCTCTTCAAATGGTTTGTTATCATGTGTTTGGTACTCAACCAAAGACACATCTTTCTTCTTGTTAGACACTCCAAATCAATGTGACCTAAACTTTGGCAATGACAACATCTCCTTTGTCTTTCAACATCGAGAGCTAAGGAACTTAACTCTTCCAAGTTTGTGAAGTTGATTTGCAACAACACGACGAATGTAATCATTAAGACCAAGAGAGTAGTATACCAAAATGCGGATCGTCCTCCTAAGGCCATTCTTCCATAATTGCCACTTTAACTCTATTGTATAATCAAGTACATCCATGCTCCCCTGCTTAACTCCTTCAAGATTGTTGATGGAGTCACCTTTCTAATCGGATGTCAAGAAATCTTCTTGAACTTTCTTCCCATTCTTTTGTTGGAATGTTTACTCCGCATAAGGTGCTTCATATTCAACCTTAGAAGAGTGAACCACACGTGATCTTGTGCTTCTTGACCCTTTGAAAGAATCCCACATTCTTCCATTTGCTTGGCAAGATCATCGATTTGTTGCTTCAAACATTGTAGCTCATGTTGGGAATTCTTGGACCTTTGCAATCCATTAGAACCAATCTTGATTCAAAAGATCACAAGAAACTCATGGTAGGATGGTTAGCATAGAAGGGACGTGAGGGGGAAATTGGTTGGATTTGTGTTTGGGCTCACGGGTTCTTTGTGGAGTTAATGATTCTTTATGAGTTCTTGGAAGAACTCATGGGTGGCGTGATGATGGGGGAATGGTGGGGATGGGTTTGATGGAAAGATGGTGAAAAGATGGATCAAGAACTAAGAGAATCAATCTCCTAAGCTTTGATACAAAATTTGATGCATAATGAGACCAAGGAACAATCTCATTACACAAAATCTAAGGATCTTTAAAAGCGAAGATAAGAATCTCCTTTCTCAAAGTTCCAAAGAACCAAAAATGGCATAGAAATGGATGAAAAAGGATGGAAAGAACTATGAAAGATGGTTACCAAAAGATGGAAACAATGAACGAAACAACGATGAATGAACGAATAAGTGAACGAACGAATGTTGAATGTTGTTGACGAAGGTAGCTTGGACGTGAATGTTGAAGAACTCACGTTTCTTGATGAGTGCTTGATGAATTCTTGTTGAATTCTTGATGAATAACACGAAATGGATGATAAATGGATGAATAACGATGGATAGATGATGGCTTTTGAAGACTCTTGGAAGGATATAGCCACACCACCTTCAAGAGACCTTCAATTCCTTCCTTTCACCTTCAAGGATGCCACCCTTGAATAGAAGAAGGGATAACTTCAAACTCCTCAAGAGAAACGAAAACTAGCACAAAAGCTAGAGAGAAAACAACACCACGTGTTTACTTTGTATTTGATATGTGAATGAATGAGATTACAAGAGGCCTAAGGGGGTATTTATAGTAATCCTAGCCCTCCCTAGACGCACAAATCAAGAAATAGGCCCTCGAGGCTTACATCATCTATTCTAATGATTACATCATAAAGAAAACAATGAACTAAACTAGATTTCAAATGATGATAACTCCTGATTCTCATCCAAACTTAAAGATTCTTGAACCATATGAAAGCTCTTGGAATGTAGAATAATCCTCTCTAGGATGACTTCTATGATAGCTTCATGGTCATTGAATTAAGGAGCAAAAGTATACCACCACAAGAGATGATCCCATCCAAGTAGAGATAAATAAGAGAGACTTGAGATCTTCTTCCTTCTAGCTGAGAATTAGATGTCTCCAAGTTTGACCTTTATGAATAAGTACATCAATTATGCATCATACACACCCTGTTGAAAAAGTTTGTACTCAAACTTTGAAAATCTACTCTTTCTTTCCTTCTTCACAAAGACTTTCTTCTTGAAAGCTTTGAAGTCTTCGTTGATTCCTTTGATGAACTTCTTAAACTTTCTTCCGATGATGTCTCGAACACCATAAGACTTGATTTTGCTTTCTTCACCGTGAACGTGGGTTGTTCACGCTTTTCTCACTCCCAAGTCTATTCTTACCACTTTACCCTTGTCATTTAGTATGAAACAATGTACCTTGATGACTGGGCTATTTCATCCTCTCGAATTTCTACTTTCAACCAAGTGATCTAAGTAGATAGCTCTTGGATGCTCATGGAAGATATGCTTCATAGGAAGATTCAAAATGTGATGGCTACTTGGATCCGTTTCATTCTTCTCCAAATGTATAAGAATAGATCCTTATATTCTTTATTCCTCGATACTCCTTTTCATGATCGACACAAGATGGCTTTCTACCTTCTTAGGCCGTGTGGTATAAGATGGAAGTAGAGATGCATCAAGAGGCATGATATTCCTATCAAGCAACTTTGGTCCTTCCAACAAAGTATGACAAGAATCCATAGAAGTAGTTTCCGAATATAATGAATCTTTGCAAATTTTGTAAAAGCAAAGACTTACTAAACTTCTTGGATTGAAATGAATGAACTTGTCATGGCTTAACCTCATGTAAGGACAACAATATTTCCATAGGAGGCACAACTTTCCTTTCTTGGTTCAACGAACATACTTCTCCTTTGTTGGTATAATGAGAGTTCTTGCACTCTCTTTGGATGTTCATACGCCACACTTGCTTCTTTTGTCACAAGCCATTTTTCCATATGCTCCTCTTCTACCTTTTCTTCCTCTTTATTTTCCTCCTCATATGCGATATTCCCAATTTCTTCTTCTTTCATGTCAACGCCAACTTCCTCTTCCTTTTCCTCTTCAAATGGTTTGTTATCATGTGTTTGGTACTCAACCAAAGACACATCTTTCTTCTTGTTAGACACTCCAAATCAATGTGACCTAAACTATTGCAATGACAACATCTCCTATGTCATTAAACATCGAGACCTAAATAAAAAAACAAATCCAAGTAAGTGTGAAGTAGATTTGAAACAACACGACGAATGTAATCATTAAGACCAAGAGAGTAGTATACCAAAATGCGGATCGTCCTACTTAAGGACATTCTTCCATAATTGACACTTGAACTCTATTGTATAATCAAGTACATCCAGTCTCCCTTGATTAACTCCTTCAAGATTTTTGATGGTGTCACCTTTGTAATCGGATGGCAAGAAATCTTCTTGAACTTTCTTCCCATTCTTTTGTTGGAATGTTTACTCCGGGCATAAGGTGCTTCATATTCAACCTTAGAAGAGTGAACCACACGTGATCTTGTGCTTCTTGACCCTTTGAAAGAATCCCACATTCTTCCATTTGCTTGGCAAGATCATCGATTTGTTGCTTCAAACATCAGAGCTCATGTTGGGAATTCTTGCTGACCTTTGCAATCCATTAGAACCAATCTTGATTCAAAAGATCACAAGAAACTCATGGTAGGATGGTTAGCATGTAGGGACGTGGGGGAAATTGGTTGGATTTGTGTTTGGGCTCACTGTTCTTTGTGGAGTTAATGATTCTTTATGAGTTCTTGGAAGAACTCATGGGTGGCGTGATGATGGGGGAATGGTGGGGATGGGTTTGATGGAAAGATGGTGAAAAGATGGATCAAGAACTAAGAGAATCAATCTCCTAAGCTCTGATACCAAATTTGATGCATAATGAGACCAAGGAACAATCTCATTACACAAAATCTAAGGATCTTTAAAAGCGAAGATAAGAATCTCCTTTCTCAAAGTTCCAAAGAACCAAAAATGGCATAGAAATGGATGAAAAAGGATGGAAAGAACTATGAAAGATGGTTACCAAAAGATGGAAACAATGAACGAAACAACGATGAATGAACGAATAAGTGAACGAACGAATGTTGAATGTTGTTGACGAAGGTAGCTTGGACGTGAATGTTGAAGAACTCACGTTTCTTGATGAGTGCTTGATGAATTCTTGTTGAATTCTTGATGAATAACACGAAATGGATGATAAATGGATGAATAACGATGGATAGATGATGGCTTTTGAAGACTCTTGGAAGGATATAGCCACACCACCTTCAAGAGACCTTCAATTCCTTCCTTTCACCTTCAAGGATGCCACCCTTGAATAGAAGAAGGGATAACTTCAAACTCCCTCAAGAGAAACGAAAACTAGCACAAAAGCTAGAGAGAAAACAACACCATGTGTTTACTTTGTATTTGATATGTGAATGAATGAGATTACAAGAGGCCTAAGGGGGGTATTTATAGTAATCCTAGACCTCCCTAGACGTGCACAAATCAAGAAATAGGCCACTTGAGGCTTACATCATCTATTCTAATGATTACATCATAAAGAAAACAATGAACTAAACTAGATTTCAAATGATGATAACTCCTTGGATTCTCATCCAAACTTAAAGATTCTTGAACCATATGAAAGCTCTTGGAATGTAGAATAATCCTCTCTAGGATGACTTCTATGATAGCTTCATGGTCCTTGAATTAAGGAGCAAAAGTATACGACCACATGAGTTGATCCCTTCCAAGTAGAGATATATATGAGAGACTTGAGCTCTTCTTCCTTCTAGGTGAGTATTAGATGTCTCCATGGTTGACCTTGATGCATAAGGCCATCAATTATGCATCATACACCCCCGGTTGAAAAGTTTGTCCTCAAACTTGGAAAATCAACTCTTACTTGCCTTCTTCACAAAGACTTTCTTCTGAAAGCTTTGAAGTCATCGAGATTCCTTTGATGAACTTCTTAAACTTTCTTCCGATGATGTCTCGAACACCATAAGACTTGGATTTGCGTTTCTTCACCGTGAACGTGGGTTGTTCACGTTGCTTCTCACTCCCCAAGTCTATTCTTACCACTTTACCCTTGTCATTTAGTATGAAACAATGTACCTTGATGACTGGGCTATTTCATCCTCTCAATTCTCGCCTTTCAACCAAGTGATCTAAGTAGATAGCTCTTGGATGCTCATGGAAGATATGCTTCATAGGAAGATTCAAAATGTGATGGCTACTTGGATCCGTTTCATTCTTCTCCAAATGTATAAGAATAGGATCCTTATATTCTTTATTCCTCGATACTCCTTTTCATGATCGACACAAGATGGCTTTCTTCCTTCTTAGGCCGTGTGGTATAAGATGGAAGTAGAGATGCATCAAGAGGCATGATATTCCTATCAAGCAACTTTGGTCCTTCCAACAAAGTATGACAAGAATCCATAGAAGTAGTTTCAAGATATAATGAATCTTTGCAAATTTTGTAAAAGCAAAGACTTACTAAACTTCTTGGATTGAAATGAATGAACTTGTCATGGCTTAACCCTCATGCGTAAGGACAACAATATTTCCATAGGAGGCACAACTTTCCTTTTCTTGGTTCAACGAACATACTTCTCCTTTGTTGGTATAATGAGAGTTCTTGCACTCTCTTTGTGGATGTTCATACGCCACACTTGCTTCTTTTGTCACAAGCCATTTTTCCATATGCTCCTCTTCTACCTTTTCTTCCTCTTTATTTTCCTCCTCATATGCGTCAATCCCAATTTCTTCTTCTTTCATGTCAACGCCAACTTCCTCTTCCTTTTCCTCTTCAAATGGTTTGTTATCATGTTTGGTACTCAACCAAAGACACATCTTTCTTCTTGTTAGGACACTCCAAATCAATGTGACCTAAACTTTGGCAATGACAACATCTCCTTTGTCTTTCAACATCGAGAGCTAAGGAACTTAACTCTTCCAAGTTTGTGAGAAGTTGATTTGCAACAACACGACGAATGTAATCATTAAGACCAAGAGAGTAGTATACCAAAATGCGGATCGTCCTCTTAAGGCCATTCTTCCATAATTGCCACTTGAACTCTATTGTATAATCAAGTACATCCATGCTCCCTTGCTTAACTCCTTCAAGATTGTTGATGGAGTCACCTTTGTAATCGGATGGCAAGAAATCTTCTTGAACTTTCTTCCCATTCTTTTTGTTGGAATGTTTACTCCGGGCATAAGGTGCTTCATATTCAACCTTAGAAGAGTGAACCACACGTGATCTTGTGCTTCTTGACCCCTTTGAAAGAATCCCACATTCTTCCATTTGCTTGGCAAGATCATCGATTTGTTGCTTCAAACATTGTAGCTCATGTTGGGAATTCTTGCTGGACCTTTGCAATCCATTAGAACCAATCTTGATTCAAAAGATCACAAGAAACTCATGGTAGGATGGTTAGCATAGAAGGGACGTGAGGGGGAAATTGGTTGGATTTGTGTTTGGGCTCACGGGTTCTTTGTGGAGTTAATGATTCTTTATGAGTTCTTGGAAGAACTCATGGGTGGCGTGATGATGGGGGAATGGTGGGGATGGGTTTGATGGAAAGATGGTGAAAAGATGGATCAAGAACTAAGAGAATCAATCTCTAAGCTCGATACAAATTTGATGCATAATGAGACCAAGGAACAATCTCATTACACAAAATCTAAGGATTTTTAAAAGCGAAGATAAGAATCTCCTTTCTGAAAGTTCCAAAGAACCAAAATGGCATAGAAATGGATGAAAAGGATGGAAAGAACTATGAAAGATGGTTACCAAAAGATGGAAACAATGAACGAAACAACGATGAATGAACGAATAAGTGAACGAACGAATGTTGAATGTTGTTGACGAAGGTAGCTTGGACGTGAATGTTGAAGAACTCACGTTTCTTGATGAGTGCTTGATGAATTCTTGTTGAATTCTTGATGAATAACACGAAATGGATGATAAATGGATGAATAACGATGGATAGATGATGGCTTTTGAAGACTCTTGGAAGGATATAGCCACACCACCTTCAAGAGACCTTCAATTCCTTCCTTTCACCTTCAAGGATGCCACCCTTGAATAGAAGAAGGATAACTTCAAACTCCTCAAGAGAAACGAAAACTAGCACAAAAGCTAGAGAGAAAACAACACCACGTGTTTACTTTGTATTTGATATGTGAATGAATGAGATTACAAGAGGCCTAAGGGGGTATTTATAGTAATCCTAGCCCTCCTAGACGTGCACAAATCAAGAAATAGGCCCCTTGAGGCTTACATCATCTATTCTAATGATTACATCATAAAGAAAACAATGAACTAAACTAGATTTCAAATGATGATAACTCCTTGGATTCTCATCCAAACTTAAAGATTCTTGAACCATATGAAAGCTCTTGGAATGTAGAATAATCCTCTCTAGGATGACTTCTATGATAGCTTCATGGTCCTTGAATTAAGGAGCAAAAGTATACGACCACATGAGTTGATCCCTTCCAAGTAGAGATATATATGAGAGACTTGAGCTCTTCTTCCTTCTAGGTGAGTATTAGATGTCTCCATGGTTGACCTTGATGCATAAGGCCATCAATTATGCATCATACACCCCCGGTTGAAAAAGTTTGTCCTCAATCTTGGAAAATCAACTCTTACTTGCCTTCTTCACAAAGACTTTCTTCTTGAAAGCTTTGAAGTCATCGTAGATTCCTTTGATGAACTTCTTAAACTTTCTTCCGATGATGTCTCGAACACCATAAGACTTGGATTTGCGTTTCTTCACCGTGAACGTGGGTTGTTCACGTTGCTTCTCACTCCCCAAGTCTATTCTTACCACTTTACCCTTGTCATTTAGTATGAAACAATGTACCTTGATGACTTGGGCTATTTCATCCTCTCGAATTCTCGGCCTTTCAACCAAGTGATCTAAGTAGATAGCTCTTGGATGCTCATGGAAGATATGCTTCATAGGAAGATTCAAAATGTGATGGCTACTTGGATCCGTTTCATTCTTCTCCAAATGTATAAGAATAGGATCCTTATATTCTTTATTCCCTCGATACTCCTTTTTCATGATCGACACAAGATGGCTTTCTTCCTTCTTAGGCCGTGTGGTATAAGATGGAAGTAGAGATGCATCAAGAGGCATGATATTCCTATCAAGCAACTTTGGTCCTTCCAACAAAGTATGACAAGAATCCATAGAAGTAGTTTCGCAATATAATGAATCTTTGCAAATTTTGTAAAAGCAAAGACTTACTAAACTTCTTGGATTGAAATGAATGAACTTGTCATGGCTTAACCCTTGCGTAAGGACAACAATATTTCCATAGGAGGCACAACTTTCCTTTTCTTGGTTCAACGAACATACTTCTCCTTTGTTGGTATAATGAGAGTTCTTGCACTCTCTTTGTGGATGTTCATACGCCACACTTGCTTCTTTTGTCACAAGCCATTTTTCCATATGCTCCTCTTCTACCTTTTCTTCCTCTTTATTTTCCTCCTCATACGCGTCAATCCCAATTTCTTCTTCTTTCATGTCAACGCCAACTTCCTCTTCCTTTTCCTCTTCAAATGGTTTGTTATCATGTGTTTGGTACTCAACCAAAGACACATCTTTCTTCTTGTTAGGACACTCCAAATCAATGTGACCTAAACTTTGGCAATGACAACATCTCCTTTGTCTTTCAACATCGAGCTAAGGAACTTAACTCTTCCAAGTTTGTGAGAAGTTGATTTGCAACAACACGACGAATGTAATCATTAAGACCAAGAGAGTAGTATACCAAAATGCGTGGATCGTCCTCCTTAAGGCCATTCTTCCATAATTGCCACTTGAACTCTATTGTATAATCAAGTACATCCATGCTCCTTGCTTAACTCCTTCAAGATTGTTGATGGAGTCACCTTTATGTCGGATGGCAAGAAATCTTCTTGAACTTTCTTCCCATTCTTTTTGTTGGAATGTTTACTCCGCATAAGGTGCTTCATATTCAACCTTAGAAGAGTGAACCACACGTGATCTTGTGCTTCTTGACCCCTTTGAAAGAATCCCACATTCTTCCATTTGCTTGGCAAGATCATCGATTTGTTGCTTCAAACATTGTAGCTCATGTTGGGAATTCTTGCTGGACCTTTTGCAATCCATTAGAACCAATCTTGATTCAAAAGATCACAAGAAACTCATGGTAGGATGGTTAGCATAGAAGGGACGTGAGGGGGAAATTGGTTGGATTTGTGTTTGGGCTCACGGGTTCTTTGTGGAGTTAATGATTCTTAATGAGTTCTTGGAAGAACTCATGGGTGGCGTGATGATGGGGGAATGGTGGGGATGGGTTTGATGGAAAGATGGTGAAAAGATGGATCAAGAACTAAGAGAATCAATCTCCTAAGCTCTGATACCAAATTTGATGCATAATGAGACCAAGGAACAATCTCATTACACAAAATCTAAGGATCTTTAAAAGCGAAGATAAGAATCTCCTTTCTCAAAGTTCCAAAGAACCAAAAATGGCATAGAAATGGATGAAAAAGGATGGAAAGAACTATGAAAGATGGTTACCAAAAGATGGAAACAATGAACGAAACAACGATGAATGAACGAATAAGTGAACGAACGAATGTTGAATGTTGTTGACGAAGGTAGCTTGGACGTGAATGTTGAAGAACTCACGTTTCTTGATGAGTGCTTGATGAATTCTTGTTGAATTCTTGATGAATAACACGAAATGGATGATAAATGGATGAATAACGATGGATAGATGATGGCTTTTGAAGACTCTTGGAAGGATATAGCCACACCACCTTCAAGAGACCTTCAATTCCTTCCTTTCACCTTCAAGGATGCCACCCTTGAATAGAAGAAGGGATAACTTCAAACTCCTCAAGAGAAACGAAAACTAGCACAAAAGCTAGAGAGAAAACAACACCATGTGTTTACTTTGTATTTGATATGTGAATGAATGAGATTACAAGAGGCCTAAGGGGGGTATTTATAGTAATCCTAGCCCTCCCTAGACGTGCACAAATCAAGAAATAGGCCCTTGAGGCTTACATCATCTATTCTAATGATTACATCATAAAGAAAACAATGAACTAAACTAGATTTCAAATGATGATAACTCCTTGGATTCTCATCCAAACTTAAAGATTCTTGAACCATATGAAAGCTCTTGGAATGTAGAATAATCCTCTCTAGGATGACTTCTATGATAGCTTCATGGTCCTTGAATTAAGGAGCAAAAGTATACGACCACATGAGTTGATCCCTTCCAAGTAGAGATATATATGAGAGACTTGAGCTCTTCTTCCTTCTAGGTGAGTATTAGATGTCTCCATGGTTGACCTTGATGCATAAGGCCATCAATTATGCATCATACACCCCCGGTTGAAAAAGTTTGTCCTCAAACTTGGAAAATCAACTCTTACTTGCCTTCTTCACAAAGACTTTCTTCTTGAAAGCTTTGAAGTCATCGTAGATTCCTTTGATGAACTTCTTAAACTTTCTTCCGATGATGTCTCGAACACCATAAGACTTGGATTTGCGTTTCTTCACCGTGAACGTGGGTTGTTCACGTTGCTTCTCACTCCCCAAGTCTATTCTTACCACTTTACCCTTGTCATTTAGTATGAAACAATGTACCTTGATGACTTGGGCTATTTCATCCTCTCGAATTCTCGGCCTTTCAACCAAGTGATCTAAGTAGATAGCTCTTGGATGCTCATGGAAGATATGCTTCATAGGAAGATTCAAAATGTGATGGCTACTTGGATCCGTTTCATTCTTCTCCAAATGTATAAGAATAGGATCCTTATATTCTTTATTCCTTCGATACTCCTTTTTCATGATCGACACAAGATGGCTTTCTTCCTTCTTAGGTGTGTGGTATAAGATGGAAGTAGAGATGCATCAAGAGGCATGATATTCCTATCAAGCAACTTTGGTCCTTCCAACAAAGTATGACAAGAATCCATAGAAGTAGTTTCGCAATATAATGAATCTTTGCAAATTTTGTAAAAGCAAAGACTTACTAAACTTCTTGGATTGAAATGAATGAACTTGTCATGGCTTAACCCTTGCGTAAGGACAACAATATTTCCATAGGAGGCACAACTTTCCTTTTCTTGGTTCAACGAACATACTTCTCCTTTGTTGGTATAATGAGAGTTCTTGCACTCTCTTTGTGGATGTTCATACGCCACACTTGCTTCTTTTGTCACAAGCCATTTTTCCATATGCTCCTCTTCTACCTTTTCTTCCTCTTTATTTTCCTCCTCATATTCAATCCCAATTTCTTCTTCTTTCATGTCAACGCCAACTTCCTCTTCCTTTTCCTCTTCAAATGGTTTGTTATCATGTGTTTGGTACTCAACCAAAGACACATCTTTCTTCTTGTTAGGACACTCCAAATCAATGTGACCTAAACTTTGGCAATGACAACATCTCCTTTGTCTTTCAACATCGAGAGCTAAGGAACTTAACTCTTCCAAGTTTGTGAGAAGTTGATTTGCAACAACGACGAATGTAATCATTAAGACCAAGAGAGTAGTATACCAAAATCGTGGATCGTCCTCCTTAAGGCCATTCTTCCATAATTGCCACTTGAACTCTATTGTATAATCAAGTACATCCATGCTCCTTGCTTAACTCCTTCAAGATTGTTGATGGAGTCACCTTTATGTCGGATGGCAAGAAATCTTCTTGAACTTTCTTCCCATTCTTTTTGTTGGAATGTTTACTCCGGGCATAAGGTGCTTCATATTCAACCTTAGAAGAGTGAACCACACGTGATCTTGTGCTTCTTGACCCCTTTGAAAGAATCCCACATTCTTCCATTTGCTTGGCAAGATCATCGATTTGTTGCTTCAAACATTGTAGCTCATGTTGGGAATTCTTGCTGGACCTTTTGCAATCCATTAGAACCAATCTTGATTCAAAAGATCACAAGAAACTCATGGTAGGATGGTTAGCATAGAAGGGACGTGAGGGGGAAATTGGTTGGATTTGTGTTTGGGCTCACGGGTTCTTTGTGGAGTTAATGATTCTTTATGAGTTCTTGGAAGAACTCATGGGTGGCGTGATGATGGGGGAATGGTGGGGATGGGTTTGATGGAAAGATGGTGAAAAGATGGATCAAGAACTAAGAGAATCAATCTCCTAAGCTCTGATACCAAATTTGATGCATAATGAGACCAAGGAACAATCTCATTACACAAAATCTAAGGATCTTTAAAAGCGAAGATAAGAATCTCCTTTCTCAAAGTTCCAAAGAACCAAAAATGGCATAGAAATGGATGAAAAAGGATGGAAAGAACTATGAAAGATGGTTACCAAAAGATGGAAACAATGAACGAAACAACGATGAATGAACGAATAAGTGAACGAACGAATGTTGAATGTTGTTGACGAAGGTAGCTTGGACGTGAATGTTGAAGAACTCACGTTTCTTGATGAGTGCTTGATGAATTCTTGTTGAATTCTTGATGAATAACACGAAATGGATGATAAATGGATGAATAACGATGGATAGATGATGGCTTTTGAAGACTCTTGGAAGGATATAGCCACACCACCTTCAAGAGACCTTCAATTCCTTCCTTTCACCTTCAAGGATGCCACCCTTGAATAGAAGAAGGGATAACTTCAAACTCCCTCAAGAGAAACGAAAACTAGCACAAAAGCTAGAGAAAACAACACCATGTGTTTACTTTGTATTTGATATGTGAATGAATGAGATTACAAGAGGCCTAAGGGGGTATTTATAGTAATCCTAGCCCTCCTAGACGTGCACAAATCAAGAAATAGGCCCTTGAGGCTTACATCATCTATTCTAATGATTACATCATAAAGAAAACAATGAACTAAACTAGATTTCAAATGATGATAACTCCTTGGATTCTCATCCAAACTTAAAGATTCTTGAACCATATGAAAGCTCTTGGAATGTAGAATAATCCTCTCTAGGATGACTTCTATGATAGCTTCATGGTCCTTGAATTAAGGAGCAAAAGTATACGACCACATGAGTTGATCCCTTCCAAGTAGAGATATATATGAGAGACTTGAGCTCTTCTTCCTTCTAGGTGAGTATTAGATGTCTCCATGGTTGACCTTGATGCATAAGGCCATCAATTATGCATCATACACCCCCGGTTGAAAAAGTTTGTCCTCAAACTTGGAAAATCAACTCTTACTTGCCTTCTTCACAAAGACTTTCTTCTTGAAAGCTTTGAAGTCATCGTAGATTCCTTTGATGAACTTCTTAAACTTTCTTCCGATGATGTCTCGAACACCATAAGACTTGGATTTGCGTTTCTTCACCGTGAACGTGGGTTGTTCACGTTGCTTCTCACTCCCCAAGTCTATTCTTACCACTTTACCCTTGTCATTTAGTATGAAACAATGTACCTTGATGACTTGGGCTATTTCATCCTCTCGAATTCTCGGCCTTTCAACCAAGTGATCTAAGTAGATAGCTCTTGGATGCTCATGGAAGATATGCTTCATAGGAAGATTCAAAATGTGATGGCTACTTGGATCCGTTTCATTCTTCTCCAAATGTATAAGAATAGGATCCTTATATTCTTTATTCCCTCGATACTCCTTTTTCATGATCGACACAAGATGGCTTTCTTCCTTCTTAGGCCGTGTGGTATAAGATGGAAGTAGAGATGCATCAAGAGGCATGATATTCCTATCAAGCAACTTTGGTCCTTCCAACAAAGTATGACAAGAATCCATAGAAGTAATTTATAAATATAATGAATCTTTGCAAATTTTGTAAAAGCAAAGACTTACTAAACTTCTTGGATTGAAATGAATGAACTTGTCATGGCTTAACCCTTGCGTAAGGACAACAATATTTCCATAGGAGGCACAACTTTCCTTTTCTTGGTTCAACGAACATACTTCTCCTTTGTTGGTATAATGAGAGTTCTTGCACTCTCTTTGTGGATGTTCATACGCCACACTTGCTTCTTTTGTCACAAGCCATTTTTCCATATGCTCCTCTTCTACCTTTTCTTCCTCTTTATTTTCCTCCTCATATCGTCAATCCCAATTTCTTCTTCTTTCATGTCAACGCCAACTTCCTCTTCCTTTTCCTCTTCAAATGGTTTGTTATCATGTGTTTGGTACTCAACCAAAGACACATCTTTCTTCTTGTTAGGACACTCCAAATCAATGTGACCTAAACTTTGCAATGACAACATCTCCTTTGTCTTTCAACATCGAGCTAAGGAACTTAACTCTTCCAAGTTTGTGAGAAGTTGATTTGCAACAACACGAATGTAATCATTAAGACCAAGAGAGTAGTATACCAAAATGCGTGGATCGTCCTCCTTAAGGCCATTCTTCCATAATTGCCACTTGAACTCTATTGTATAATCAAGTACATCCATGCTCCTTGCTTAACTCCTTCAAGATTGTTGATGGAGTCACCTTTATGTCGGATGGCAAGAAATCTTCTTGAACTTTCTTCCCATTCTTTTTGTTGGAATGTTTACTCGGGCATAAGGTGCTTCATATTCAACCTTAGAAGAGTGAACCACACGTGATCTTGTGCTTCTTGACCCTTTGAAAGAATCCCACATTCTTCCATTTGCTTGGCAAGATCATCGATTTGTTGCTTCAAACATTGTAGCTCATGTTGGGAATTCTTGTTGGACCTTTGCAATCCATTAGAACCAATCTTGATTCAAAAGATCACAAGAAACTCATGGTAGGATGTTTAGCATAGAAGGGACGTTAGGTGGAAATTGGTTGGATTAGTGTTTGGGCTCAAGTGTTCTATGTGGAGTTAATGATTATTTATTAGTACTTGGAAGAACTCATGGGAGTCGAGATGATGGGAATGGTGGGGATGGGTTTGATGGAAATATGGTGAAAATATTTATCAAGAACTAAGATAATAAATCTACTAAGATTTTATACAAAATTTGATGAATAATGAGACCAAGGAAAAATCTCATTACACAAAATCTAATGATCTTTTAAAGCGAAGATAAGAATCTCCTTTCTCAAAGTTCCAAAGAACCAAAATGGCATAGAAATGGATGAAAAGGATGGAAAGAACTATGAAAGATGGTTACCAAAAGATGGAAACAATGAACGAAACAACGATGAATGAACGAATAAGTGAACGAACGAATGTTGAATGTTGTTGTGAAGGTAGCTTGGACGTGAATGTTGAAGAACTCACGTTTCATGATGAGAGCTTGATGAATTCTTGTTGAATTCTTGATGAAAAACACGAAATCGATGATAAATGGATGAATAACGATAGATAGATGAAGGAATTTGAAGACTCTTGGAAGTATATAGCCACACCACCTTCAAGAGACCTTCAATTCCTTCCTTTCACCTTCAAGGATGCCACCCTTGAATAGAAGAAGGGATAACTTCAAACTCCTCAAGAGAAACGAAAACTAGCACAAAAGCTAGAGAGAAAACAACACCATGTGTTTACTTTGTATTTGATATGTGAATGAATGAGATTACAAGAGGCCTAAGGGGGTATTTATAGTAATCCTAGCCCTCCTAGACGTGCACAAATCAAGAAATAGGCCCCTTGAGGCTTACATCATCTATTCTAATGATTACATCATAAAGAAAACAATGAACTAAACTAGATTTCAAATGATGATAACTCCTTGGATTCTCATCCAAACTTAAAGATTCTTGAACCATATGAAAGCTCTTGGAATGTAGAATAATCCTCTCTAGGATGACTTCTATGATAGCTTCATGGTCCTTGAATTAAGGAGCAAAAGTATACGACCACATGAGTTGATCACTTCAATTTTGATATATATATGAGAGACTTGAGCTCTTCTTCCTTCTAGGTGAGTATTAGATGTCTCCATGGTTGACCTTGATGCATAAGGCCATCAATTATGCATCATACACCCCCGGTTGAAAAAGTTTGTCCTCAAACTTGGAAAATCAACTCTTACTTGCCTTCTTCACAAAGACTTTCTTCTTGAAAGCTTTGAAGTCATCGTAGATTCCTTTGATGAACTTCTTAAACTTTCTTCCGATGATGTCTCGAACACCATAAGACTTGGATTTGCGTTTCTTCACCGTGAACGTGGGTTGTTCACGTTGCTTCTCACTCCCCAAGTCTATTCTTACCACTTTACCCTTGTCATTTAGTATGAAACAATGTACCTTGATGACTTGGGCTATTTCATCCTCTCGAATTCTCGGCCTTTCAACCAAGTGATCTAAGTAGATAGCTCTTGGATGCTCATGGAAGATATGCTTCATAGGAAGATTCAAAATGTGATGGCTACTTGGATCCGTTTCATTCTTCTCCAAATGTATAAGAATAGGATCCTTATATTCTTTATTCCCTCGATACTCCTTTTTCATGATCGACACAAGATGGCTTTCTTCCTTCTTAGGCCGTGTGGTATAAGATGGAAGTAGAGATGCATCAAGAGGCATGATATTCCTATCAAGCAACTTTGGTCCTTCCAACAAAGTATGACAAGAATCCATAGAAGTAGTTTCGCAATATAATGAATCTTTGCAAATTTTGTAAAAGCAAAGACTTACTAAACTTCTTGGATTGAAATGAATGAACTTGTCATGGCTTAACCCTTAAAGGACAACAATATTTCCATAGGAGGCACAACTTTCCTTTTCTTGGTTCGAACATACTTCTCCTTTGTTGGTATAATGAGAGTTCTTGCACTCTCTTTGTGGATGTTCATACGCCACACTTGCTTCTTTTGTCACAAGCCATTTTTCCATATGCTCCTCTTCTACCTTTTCTTCCTCTTTATTTTCCTCCTCATATGCGTCAATCCCAATTTCTTCTTCTTTCATGTCAACGCCAACTTCCTCTTCCTTTTCCTCTTCAAATGGTTTGTTATCATGTGTTTGGTACTCAACCAAAGACACATCTTTCTTCTTGTTAGGACACTCCAAATCAATGTGACCTAAACTTTTGCAATGACAACATCTCCTTTGTCTTTCAACATCGAGAGCTAAGGAACTTAACTCTTCCAAGTTTGTGAGAAGTTGATTTGCAACAACACGACGAATGTAATCATTAAGACCAAGAGAGTAGTATACCAAAATGCGTGGATCGTCCTCCTTAAGGCCATTCTTCCATAATTGCCACTTGAACTCTATTGTATAATCAAGTACATCCATGCTCCTTGCTTAACTCCTTCAAGATTGTTGATGGAGTCACCTTTATGTCGGATGGCAAGAAATCTTCTTGAACTTTCTTCCCATTCTTTTTGTTGGAATGTTTACTCCGGGCATAAGGTGCTTCATATTCAACCTTAGAAGAGTGAACCACACGTGATCTTGTGCTTCTTGACCCCTTTGAAAGAATCCCACATTCTTCCATTTGCTTGGCAAGATCATCGATTTGTTGCTTCAAACATTGTAGCTCATGTTGGGAATTCTTGCTGGACCTTTTGCAATCCATTAGAACCAATCTTGATTCAAAAGATCACAAGAAACTCATGGTAGGATGGTTAGCATAGAAGGGACGTGAGGGGGAAATTGGTTGGATTTGTGTTTGGGCTCACGGGTTCTTTGTGGAGTTAATGATTCTTTATGAGTTCTTGGAAGAACTCATGGGTGGCGTGATGATGGGGGAATGGTGGGGATGGGTTTGATGGAAAGATGGTGAAAAGATGGATCAAGAACTAAGAGAATCAATCTCCTAAGCTCTGATACCAAATTTGATGCATAATGAGACCAAGGAACAATCTCATTACACAAAATCTAAGGATCTTTAAAAGCGAAGATAAGAATCTCCTTTCTCAAAGTTCCAAAGAACCAAAAATGGCATAGAAATGGATGAAAAAGGATGGAAAGAACTATGAAAGATGGTTACCAAAAGATGGAAACAATGAACGAAACAACGATGAATGAACGAATAAGTGAACGAACGAATGTTGAATGTTGTTGACGAAGGTAGCTTGGACGTGAATGTTGAAGAACTCACGTTTCTTGATGAGTGCTTGATGAATTCTTGTTGAATTCTTGATGAATAACACGAAATGGATGATAAATGGATGAATAACGATGGATAGATGATGGCTTTTGAAGACTCTTGGAAGGATATAGCCACACCACCTTCAAGAGACCTTCAATTCCTTCCTTTCACCTTCAAGGATGCCACCCTTGAATAGAAGAAGGGGATAACTTCGAAACTCCCTCAAGAGAAACGAAAACTAGCACAAAAGCTAGAGAGAAAATGATGTATAATGGGATCACAAGATCACATTACACAAAAGGGATAAGGATCTTTAAGAGCGAAGATGAAAATCTCCCTTCTCAAAGTTCTTAATGTGCGAAAATGAAATGGAAATGGATAGAAAAGATGGAAAGAACTATGAAAGATGATTACCAAATGAAGGTATGATGATGAACGAATGATGGACGGTTTGAATGCTTTGGGTTCTTGATGAATTCTTGTTGAATTCTTGATGAATTCTTTATGAATGACGTGAGGTTGTATGAATGTCGTTGAATGAACGATGGAATGGATAGTTGGATAGATTTGGATTTTGAAGGATCGATGAGGATACAGCCACACCACCTCAAAGAACTCTTCAATTCCTTCCTTTCACCTTCAAGGATGCCACCCTTGAATAGAAGAAGGGGATAACTTCGAAACTCCCTCAAGAGAAACGAAAACTAGCACAAAAGCTAGAGAGAAAAACAACACTTTGTGTTTGTATTTGATATATGAATGACTTGAATTGAATACAATGGCACCCTAGGGGGTCTATTTATACTACTTTAGGGACCCCTTGGACGTGTACCTAGGGTTCAAGAAACCAAGAATCAACTATTACATCATATATCCTATTTATGACATCATAAACTCTAAAATACAACTCTAGAAAGAAATTGCTATAACTCCTTCAATACTTGTCCGTTTTCATTGATTCAAAAACCATTGGAAAGCTTATTGAAAGAGCTCCAATCTGTCTTTTGATGATTTCCTCAATAGATGTATGGATCTAGAGTTATAGAGCAAAATATCGAACTGTACTTGATGGAGTCCTTTGCTGCCGTGAGAGATGACTTCTCAATAAGGACTTGGGAGTTATTTAAGCTCATTGATGTCCTCCAAATGTGAGAGTAACTCCATGTAAGCTAGAATACCATCAAGGTCCTTCATGCTTTCTTCCTTGAGCTAATAAACCCTTGTAGTTGTTGATACCTAAGGCGACATTTGTAGCTTCTAGCTGGATAGAGGTCCTTTAGCTAGGCCTTGATGTATATAGCTAGGCAAATATACATCATTCTCCCCCGGTTAAAAAAGTTTGTCCTCAAACTTAGACAAAACTTCTTCTAAACCAGTACATAACACTTCTTCTTCCTTGTTTATAAGATGTCTTCCCATATGTGTTATTGACATCACTTCTCTTGTTCCTTCTTATGAGTTTACAACTTCTCTTCTTGAATGCCTTGAAATCATAATAGATTCCTTTGATGCTTGACTTGAACTTCCACTTTCTTCCAAGTCTTCTCATGAATAAGCCAATGATATTATGGTGCTTCAAATCTCGTTTATTCATGGAGATTGTAGAAATCTCATATAACTTCTCAACTTCAAAGTATAGATTCACAAGCTTGTAACTCATGATGAAGACAATAGTAATATGGTGTTCCATCTTTGAAGGATGATCTTCAACGATCTTAATATCATCTTGACTTCCTTGAATCCATGGCACTTCAACCATAAAATTCAAGCTTTCATATCCATATGGTATAGAAGGATTGCAAATGTCACAATATTGCAGCTTATACTCAATATCAACGATCATGCTAGGCCAGAAATAATACTCCTTCATCTTG
Organism: Portulaca oleracea; assembly: GCA_029582165.1. Classification (NCBI taxonomy): domain Eukaryota; kingdom Viridiplantae; phylum Streptophyta; class Magnoliopsida; order Caryophyllales; family Portulacaceae; genus Portulaca; species Portulaca oleracea. The sequence goes on along the minus strand of CM055870.1, from coordinate 32,264,278 downwards.
AAATACGTATTGAGTAGACCCAAATGATCAAAAGAACTCCCATGTACTTCCATGATCAAGATTTCACGAATTCCACTCCTTGGAATGCACACTTGATTCCCTTTGAAAAGAAATCTATGATCAATATAAAAGGATTGTTGAGGATGCTTCTCACATACCTTGTATACTTCTTTAAAATCATCATCATCTTCATACAACTCCTTGATATATTCAAGACTAAGTACTCTTGAATCAAACATGTTTCTCCTCGTTAGAAAACTTCCTTTAGTCAAAGGACTTGCTTCCTCCAAGTGACTTGATTTTGACAAACGAATCAAGTACTTCATCTCCAAGCATAATGATGTCTTGATCTCCTTATCACATGAAACATACTCCAATACTTTGTAAGAATCATAAAGCTTAAGCATGAATCCTCCAAGATAATAATCCTTTTGCTCAAATATCCTCATGATAGCAACAAGTGTGAGTGCTAAACCATAAGCATATATCTTCTTCTTTTCTCCACTTGATATATCACCAAAATAATCCATGGGACAACTTCCTTGAGATAGGACTTCACCTTTCTCAACTCCATTTGATGAGATATGGTGAGATAGCATATTCTTGGACGAGAGGTAAGGACATTTCTCCAAGTACTTCTCCAATTCTCCATGTGGCTTCTTATGCTCCGTCAAGACTAACTCCAAAGGATTTACATACTCCTTTCTACTTCTACTACATACAAAAATGTTATCAAAGTATACACATACATTCTCTTTACATTGCAATGGTACATACTCTTTCGAAATATGTTGTATACTATGAGAATCAAGGACATTGATGTAGTTATCCATGAGTTGCGCTTGACCCTTTGCATAGACCATTCGGTGATGAATCATAGGCTTTGGTGGCAGCCTTTGATGCATGATAATACTCATGGAAGAGAAACGTACCAAAAGAGATAAGTGAGAGAGGTCACTTGTTGATGGTGCTTGTCTTTCTTCCAAATATTCACAAATGAGAACAAGTGATGGTAAAGGATCTTGATCCTTTATAGGCTCACAGTTTCCAACCTCCATTGGTGTAAGAATGAGACTCCTTGGTTCTTCAAATTCATGATACTTATTCTCCATAAGTGCCATAAGAGTATTTTGATCCTCCTTGAGCCGTGAGACACAAGGTGGTAATAAGGACGCCTCTTGGAGCATGATACTTCTATCATACAACTTTGATTCTTCCAACAAAATATAACAAGAATCCATAGAAGTAATATTACAATATAATGAATCTTTGCAAATCTTGTAAAAAGCAAGACTTACTAAACTTCTTGGATCCATATGAAGATCATTGCCATGGTGTGAATAACTCTTCATTTGCAATTCTTGGACATTTGTTGTAGCGAGGCTAATATCTTGGTCAAGATCAATGTCAACGTCAATGATGGCACAACTTTCTCCTTCTCGGATCAATGAACACGTTTCATCACGTAGCTCTCCTCCATTCAATTCTTCTACTTCCTCTACTTCAAGATCCTCCTCTATGTGTACCTCATTTACTTCTTTAGCCATGCTACTACATACTTCTCGAACTTGCTCATTTTCAACAAAATCATCACATTCGACAAATTCAACTTCTTCATTCACGCCTTCCTCCTCATACAATGGGTTGTCATATACTTGAAACTCATCATTATTCTCCTCATACAATGGATTGTCATACACTTTAAACTCATCTTTAGGCACGCTACATACTACATTAACTTCCTCCAAGTTTGCGTAAGATTGATGTACAACAACACACCAAATGTAATCATTAAGACCAAGAGTATAACATACCAAAACGTCTTGATCATTCTCCTTAAGGCCATACTTCCGTAGTTGCCGTCTGAATTCTATGGTATATTCAATCACGTCCTTGCTCCCTTGCTTCATTATTTCAAGCTTGTTGAAGTTATCTCCTTTGTATTTGTAGGGCAAGAACTCTTCTTGAACTTTATTTCCATTCTTCTTGCTGGAACGTTTACTCCATTCATAAGGTGCTTCATATTCAACCTTAGAAGAGTGAACCACACGTGATTTTGTGCTTCTTGATCCCTTTGGAAGAATCCCAAGTTCTTCCATTTGTTTGGTGAGATCATCAAGTTGTTGCTTCAAGCATTGTAGCTCACGTTGGGAATTCTTGCTAGAATCGTCCATCTTGATCAATCTTGGTGCAAAAAGATTGCAAGATTCATGGTTTAGGGTTTTTGGATGGGTAAAGGACGAGAGAGGTTTGTATTTGGGGCGGGTTGTGTTTGGGCTATGGGTTCTTTGTGGAGTTTATGGTTCTTTATGAGTTCTTTATGAGTTCTTGGAAGAACTCATGGGTGGCGTGATGATGGGGGAATGGTGGGGATGGGTTTGTGATGGAAAGATGGTGAAAAGATGGATCAAGAACTAAGAGAATCAATCTCCTAAGCTCTGATACCAATTTTGATGTATAATGGGATCACAAGATCACATTACACAAAAGGGATAAGGATCTTTAAGAGCGAAGATGAAAATCTCCCTTCTCAAAGTTCTTAATGTGCGAAAATGAAATGGAAATGGATAGAAAAGATGGAAAGAACTATGAAAGATGATTACCAAATGAAGGTATGATGATGAACGAATGATGGACGGTTTGAATGCTTTGGGTTCTTGATGAATTCTTGTTGAATTCTTGATGAATTCTTTATGAATGACGTGAGGTTGGATGAATGTCGTTGAATGAACGATGGAATGGATAGTTGGATAGATTTGGCTTTTGAAGGATCGATGAGGATACAGCCACACCACCTCAAAGAACTCTTCAATTCCTTCCTTTCACCTTCAAGGATGCCACCCTTGAATAGAAGAAGGGGATAACTTCGAAACTCCCTCAAGAGAAACGAAAACTAGCACAAAAGCTAGAGAGAAAAACAACACTTTGTGTTTGTATTTGATATATGAATGACTTGAATTGAATACAATGGCACCCTAGGGGGTCTATTTATACTACTTTAGGGACCCCTTGGACGTGTACCTAGGGTTCAAGAAACCAAGAATCAACTATTACATCATATATCCTATTTATGACATCATAAACTCTAAAATACAACTCTAGAAAGAAATTGCTATAACTCCTTCAATACTTGTCCGTTTTCATTGATTCAAAAACCATTGGAAAGCTTATTGAAAGAGCTCCAATCTGTCTTTTGATGATTTCCTCAATAGATGTATGGATCTAGAGTTATAGAGCAAAATATCGAACTGTACTTGATGGAGTCCTTTGCTGCCGTGAGAGATGACTTCTCAATAAGGACTTGGGAGTTATTTAAGCTCATTGATGTCCTCCAAATGTGAGAGTAACTCCATGTAAGCTAGAATACCATCAAGGTCCTTCATGCTTTCTTCCTTGAGCTAATAAACCCTTGTAGTTGTTGATACCTAAGGCGACATTTGTAGCTTCTAGCTGGATAGAGGTCCTTTAGCTAGGCCTTGATGTATATAGCTAGGCAAATATACATCAGAAAACAACACCATGTGTTTACTTTGTATTTGATATGTGAATGAATGAGATTACAAGAGGCCTAAGGGGGGTATTTATAGTAATCCTAGCCCTCCCTAGACGTGCACAAATCAAGAAATAGGCCCCTTGAGGCTTACATCATCTATTCTAATGATTACATCATAAAGAAAACAATGAACTAAACTAGATTTCAAATGATGATAACTCCTTGGATTCTCATCCAAACTTAAAGATTCTTGAACCATATGAAAGCTCTTGGAATGTAGAATAATCCTCTCTAGGATGACTTCTATGATAGCTTCATGGTCCTTGAATTAAGGAGCAAAAGTATACGACCACATGAGTTGATCCCTTCCAAGTAGAGATATATATGAGAGACTTGAGCTCTTCTTCCTTCTAGGTGAGTATTAGATGTCTCCATGGTTGACCTTGATGCATAAGGCCATCAATTATGCATCAAAAACCTCACGCCAACTCCCCTCTTTCTCTCCCATCCTTCAAGTCAAACCCTCCTCTTTCACCATCCAAGAATCAACCTTTTCCCGTTCAAGATTCAACCCTTCTTGAATCTTGAAACCACAAAAGCCCTCACGGCAAATTCCCTCTCCCTTTTCCCTTACCTCACGTGAACCACCCTAACCCTAACCCTAATTTCACGTGAAGCATCCCACTCTTAGATTGGTTGCACGTCTCCCCTATGATGTGTAGTTGATCAACCATACTCTTGATCCCATTATACATCATAATTTTGGTATCAAAGCTCTAGGTTGTTTCGAGTGCAACCCTAGCCCCACAAAACAACCCAAACACAATCCCCTCCGTGCCCAAACCCAAATCTAACCCCTTCCATGGCTCACAAGATGTTCCTTACGAGGAGAATTCTCAATGACTCCATTGTTCCAGAAGATCAGCAACAACGAGAGACCATCTTTCAATCTCGTTGCACAATCAAGGGAAAAGTCCGTTCGTTGATCATTGATGGTGGAAGCAGCACCAATGTGGCATCAACTACTATGGTGGACAAACTTCAGCTGGAAACGAGTCCCCATCGAAAGCCATACACCATCTAGTGGCTCGATGATGGAAATCAGCCCACGCTTATTTCCCTAGGCCCAATCAAGAAGGCCCAATTGAAGGTCCATCATACATATAGGGTCCTTCATCAAAGGACTTCAACCCATACACGACCAACAGGGCATATTTGGTTCGACTACATTAAGTGGGCCAAAGAAGGAAGGTATAATGTTGAACTACAAAGGCCTACTCATATGGTGTGTAGTTTATTTCAGGAGGATGTCCAAACATCCTAAAAGATGGGCCACGTCACGCCAAGCCTAAGAGGAGCAAGCACACGTGCAAGTCATGAATCCAAGCTCCATTTAATGATCTTGATTTTTAGATGTAATTTAATTAGTTATAATTTAATTAGTTTTTTGGTGTGTTTCTTTTAATTAGACTAGATTAGGCGTGTAGCTTATCTTTCTTATATAGAGATTGGCTATTTTGTAACTAATCCATCTTGGATTAGGAAAGCCAAAACCAACTAGGATAAGGTTAGTTATAACAAACTTCCCCTAGGATAAGGATTCCTAATCCAAGGAGAGTAGGAGTATGTAGGCGTCTAAGTAGACAAGTCCTCCTTGGATCACATGATGTATTACCGGATCAAGAAAGGTTCTTGATTCCAATAATACACAAAACACGTGTAACCAAACAACAAGGGGGGGGGGTTCACGAGACTAGGGAGAAAGAAAGGGGATGGTTCTCGTGAATTAGGGTTCTTTTGTGGAGATTCTTTTACCGTGAGGGCTTTTGTGGTTTCAAGATTCAAGAAAGGATGAATCTTGAACGGGAAAGGGATGAGATGGATGAATCTTGGATGGAGGCTAGGAGGGGGGGTTGACGTGAGGATGGGGAAGAGAGAGGGAGGATGGCGTGAGGTAAGAAGGGTGAGAGAGTGAGAGGGTGGCGTTTGATGTGAGAGAGAGTGTGAGGTTGTTAGGTTGTTGGAGGAGAGAGAAGGTTGTTATGGAGAGAGAGGAAGAGAGGGGTGGCGTTTGAGAGAGGGGGAAGGGTAACGATTTATGGGGGTTTAAGGAGGTGGAGATGGCGTTGGGGATACGGGTAGGATATAGGGTTGAATGTGACTTAACTGTATTGATAGAAAGCTCACAGGGTAATTACCTTAACTATATTGATAGAAAGGTAAGAACGGATAGAACTAGGTTTCTATCTTGAATCCACAAGATAGACAACCTAGGGCTAACTTGACCTAGACCGCAACCTAAGGTCAAGCTCTTCCTAACCACTTGGGTGCCAGACCAATATACAATAGAAGATAGGGGTGAGGGATTATCCAAACACTCGAGGGGGTAAGCTTAAAGCTTGATTCATATTTCTCAACTGATGTATCCAATTTATTACAAGCCTAGGCTATTTACACTGGGGGAGTCCTTAAGGGACTAGTACTCCTACTTGGCGTGAAAGCCAAGCTATACTAAGCCTAGGAGTCTCTCACTTGGCATGCAAACCAAGGAGAGTTCGTCTACCTTCTCCTACTCTCCCTTGGATTAGGAGTCCTTATCCTAGGGGGAGTTGGTTGTAACAAACCTTATTCTAATTGGTTTTGGCTTTCCTAATCCAAGTTGGATTAGTTACAAAATTAGCCAATTCCTATCTAGGAAAGAAAAATACGCCTAATCTAGCCTAATTAAAAGAAACATACCAAAAATAATAATTAAGCTATAACTAGTTAAATTACATCCAAAAAATCAAAATCATAAAATTGGACTTGTATTTTGACTTGGACGTGTGATGCTTCCTCTTGGTCTTGGTGTGTGACCTTGGCCCATCTAGGATGTTTGGACATCCTCTTGAAATAGGAAACAAACCATATGAATGGGCCTTCGTAGTTCAACCTTGTACCTTTCTTCGTTGGCCCACTTGATGTAGTTGAACCCAATATGCCCCGTTGGTCTTGTATGGATTCAAGTCCTTTGGTGAAGGACCCTATAGGTATGATAGACCTTCAATTGGGCCCTCTTGATTGGGCCTAGGGGAATAAGCGTTGGCTGATTTCCATCATTCCCCCCCCTAGTTGAAAGAAGTTTGTCCTCAAACTTGGAGGTTCAAGTTTAAAGACTTCAAGTAGCCCAATTAGAATCTTGACGTGGATCAGGACCTCCACATGGACCATAGTTGTGCCAATGACCTCCACGTGAATCAGGACCTTCACGTGTACCTCTGTACTGTGAAAGATTCAATCTTTCACTGTCGTGCTATATAGGAACGTGCCATGGACACACTTGCTGACGAAGACCTTAGAACCTGATTTATAAGCCTCATAATAACATAAGGATCATGGATTAGATTATAGGGTGTGACTAACCATACAGGGAGGCTACTTGGGATTTCAGCAGCAATAATCCCTAATTGAATCTGAACCAAGTTGTTTTCCTTCTTCTTTGCAATCGCTAGGGCGTTTAAATGCACAACTTTCTTCTTAATTTTACCCTTAGCGTGACAAGCAGACAAATTTCGAACCCTTAGAACAGTATTAGGGTTCACGTGATCTTCCACAGATTGAAGCTCACGTTGACTAGACTCCTTTGAGGCTTGCACCACTGAATTCTGGTGATTGACGTCAGTAAAGGAATTCCTTTTAGTTTTGGCGTGGTCAAGACTTGACAGAACAACTTCCTTTCGTTCACTGATCTTAGGGCGTTCAGTGATCATGAAAGATATGATCTTTGAGTCGTTCTGAGGAGCCGTTGGTGATGTCTTTAGGGGAGCTAACGCGACCTTCTTGTTTTTCACCATTAATGTGTAGGTGTTAGCTCTTCCGTCATGAGTGACACTCCTGTCAAATAACCATGGTCTCCCAATGATGCATAATGAGACCAAGGAACAATCTCATTACACAAAATCTAAGGATCTTTAAAAACGAAGATAGGAATCCTCTATCTCAAAGTTCCAAAGAACCAAAAAATGGCATAGAAATGGATGAAAAGAACTATGAAAGAAAGTTACCAAACAATTGGAAACAATGAACAAAATGAATGATGAACGAACGAACAATGGATGGACGAATGTCAAATGATGAACGTTGATGACGAACAAGTGCTTGGACGTGTAGAATGAAGATCACACGTTTCTTGATGAATGCTTGATGAATTCTTGTTGAATTCTTGATGAAGATCACGAATTGGATGATAAATGGGTGAATGATCGTTGGATATTTGATGGCTTTGAAGACTCTTTGAAGGATACTGATTCACCACCTCCAAGAATACTCAATTCCTTCCTTTCACCACTAAGGTTGCCAACCTTAGCTAGAAGAAGGGATATTTCAATCCCACAAAGAGAGACGAAACACCTAGCACAAATGCTAGAGAGAACACATCATGTGTTTGAAAAATTCAATGAATGACTTGAATGAATTGAATGAATTACAAGCACCTAGGAGGGGTATTTATAGCTACAACCCACCCCTTAGGCGTCACCTAGCTTCAAGAAAAGACCCCTTAAGGGCTTACATCATTCATCCTAATGCTTACATCATAAAGAAAACAATATACTAAACTATATTACAAATATGAATAACTCCTTGGATTCTCATCCAAATTCAAAGATTCTTGAACCATATGAAAGCTCTTGGAATGTAGAATAATCCCTTCTAGGATGACTTCTATGATAGCTTCACGGTCCTTGAATTAAGGAGCAAAAGTATACATCCGCATGAGTTGATCCCTTCCAAGTAGAGAGATAAAAGAGAGACTTGAACTCTTCTACCTTCTAGGTGAGTATTAGATGTCTCCATGGTTGACCTTGATGCATAAGGCCATCAATTATGCATCATACACCCCCGGTTGAAAAAGTTTGTCCTCAAACTTTGGAAGATCAACAATCGCTTGCCTTCTTCACAACGACTTTCTTCTTGAAAGCTTTGAAGTCATCGTAGATCCCTTTGATGAACTTCTTAAACTTTCTTCCTCGATCACCATAAGACTTGAACTTGTATTTCTCCACCGTGAACGTGGGCTGTTCACGTTGCTTCTCACTTAGTCTTACCACTTTACCCTTGTCATTTAGTATGAAACAATGTACCTTGATGACTGGGCTATTTCCTTCTTTCGAATTTGGCCTTTCAACCAAGTGATCCAAGTAGATAGCTCTGGATGCTCATGGAAGATATGCTTCATAGGAAGATTCAAAAGGTGGTGGATACTTGGATCCGTTTCTTTCTTCTCCAAATGTGTAAGAATAGGATCCTTATACTCTTCATGCCCTTGATTCTCCACCTTCATGATTGACATAATATGACGTTTCCTCCTTCCGAGATGGTGGATCAAGAGGTTCCAAAGTGATCCTCTTTGGTTGATGGTGAGAGTGTAAGTGTTGGCCCTCCCATCATGTATGACATGTCTATCATATAACCATGGTCTTCCCAACAAAACATGACAAGTATCCATGGAACTATATCACACCATAATGAATCTTGATAATTCTTTCCAATTGAAAGACTCACCAAAACTCGTTGATCCAAACGTATGCCTCGCCCAAGTCTTAGCCATTGTATATTATAGGCTGTGGGATGTGGGCTAATCGCCATTTGCAACTTCTTGACCATTGTTGTAGAGGCGCATTGGTGCAACTTCCTCCATCTATGATCAAGGAGCATACTCTCCTTGGATGGTACAACGAGCGAAATATTGCTTCTCTTTGTAGTTGATCCTTTGGCACATTTGTGATATTCAAGGCCCTTTCTACCACAAGTAGTTCTCCTTCATCCGCCCTTCCACATATTCTTCTACTACATCTTCCTCTTCTTGGCACCAACCCCAACTTCCTCTTCTTCCTCATACTCCGGCTCTACATATAAAGCACTTTGGTATTCCACCAAAGACACTACTCGCTTGTTTGGACACTCCGAAGCATAATGTCCCAACCCTTGGCATCGAAAACACCTTCTTGATGCTATGGGTTTGGTCACTTGGTCGTGAGGTTTAGGGATGGATGGGGCTGATTTTGTGGAGTTTTGTGGGAATGTGTTTCGTGGATGGTGGAGGGTTTGGATGGGACGTAGGGGGGCGTTTTGTGGAGTTTGTTCTTGGATTGAGACTTATTTCCGCTTATTTCTCCATTGTTTTTCAACTTTAAGGGACAAGGAGCTCAATTCATCCAAAGTTTTGTATGGTTGTAATTCCACAACGTGCCTAATCCCATCATTAAGACCAAAAGATAACGTACAAAGTTTGTGGCTCGTCCTCCTTTAGATCACACCTCCAAAGTAGATGCTCAAATTCCTTTGTGTACTCCTCCACGCTTCTTCCTCCCTGAACCAATCTTTGCAATTTGTAGTAGTTGTCACGTAGGTAGCTAGATGGTAGGAACTTTTCTTGGAGCTTTCTTTTCATCTTATCCCACGTACGCACCTTATCTTTCCCCTTTGCTTGCCTCTTCTTTTGCAAGTTTGTCCACCAAATGCTTGCATGCTTTCGTAGCTTTAGGCAACATACTTGACCTTCTTATCATCTTCCACATCTTTGAGATCAAAGACCCTTTCCACGGTTTGTATCCAATCCAAATAAACTTCCGGATCAAGATCACCAACAAATTCGGAGATCTCCACTTTGAAGCCGAACCTTTCCTCCTTTGGACGTCCATGCCTCTTTCTTGGAACGTCCTCTTCTCCTTCTCCACTTGATGATTTACTTGATACTTCCTCAAGATTCTCCCTATCTTGAAGGCGCATGTAGTATGCTACTTGCTTGTTGAGATACTTGATTCTTTGTTTCATCTTCTCAACATTTTCTGGGGACGATGGAGAGGACTTTGTAGCAGAGCTTGCACTCGCCATTGGAACCTATCTTGATTCACAAAGATCACAAGAAACTCATGGAAGGAAGGTTAGGACTGATGGGACGTGTGTATGGGACGGATTTGGTTTTTGGGTTCTTTGTGGAGCTTGGGGTTCTTTATGAGTTCTTGATGGGTTCTTGATGAGTTCTTGGAAGAACTATCAAGGGGGACGTGTGATGGAGAGATGATGAAATTTTGTGATGGGAAACGTATGGGAAACGTGTGAGAGAAAAGATTGTAAAGATTGTTTCAAGAACTAAGAGATTCAAACTCCTTAGCTCTGATACCAAATTTGATGCATAATGAGACCAAGGAACAATCTCATTACACAAAATCTAAGGATCTTTAAAAACGAAGATAGGAATCCTCTATCTCAAAGTTCCAAAGAACCAAAAATGGCATAGAAATGGATGAAAAGAACTATGAAAGAAAGTTACCAAACAATTGGAAACAATGAACAAAATGAATGATGAACGAACGAACAATGGATGGACGAATGTCAAATGATGAACGTTGATGACGAACAAGTGCTTGGACGTGTAGAATGAAGATCACACGTTTCTTGATGAATGCTTGATGAATTCTTGTTGAATTCTTGATGAAGATCACGAATTGGATGATAAATGGGTGAATGATCGTTGGATATTTGATGGCTTTTGAAGACTCTTTGAAGGATACAGATTCACCACCTCCAAGAATACTCCAATTCCTTCCTTTCACCACTAAGGTTGCCAACCTTAGCTAGAAGAAGGGGATATTTCAATCCCACAAAAGAGAGAAAACACCTAGCACAAATGCTAGAGAGAACACATCATGTGTTTGAAAAATTCAATGTGAATGACTTGAATGAATTGAATGAATTACAAGCACCTAGGAGTGGGTATTTATAGCTACAACCCACCCCTTAGGCGTCACCTAGCTTCAAAAAAAGACCCCTTAAGGGCTTACATCATTCATCCTAATGCTTACATCATAAAGAAAACAATATACTAAACTATATTACAAATATGAATAACTCCTTGGATTCTCATCCAAATTCAAAGATTCTTGAACCATATGAAAGCTCTTGGAATGTAGAATAATCCCTTCTAGGATGACTTCTATGATAGCTTCACGGTCCTTGAATTAAGGAGCAAAAGTATACGTCCGCATGAGTTGATCCCTTCCAAGTAGAGATAAAAGAGAGACTTGAACTCTTCTACCTTCTAGGTGAGTATTAGATGTCTCCATGGTTGACCTTGATGCATAAGGCCATCAATTATGCATCACCCAAGCAGAATATGACAGGCTTCCATAGGTAGTACATCACACCAAATAGAATCTTGATAAGTCTTCCCAATAGAAAAGCTTACCAAGCAGCGTTGAGTTACCTTTAAGCCTTTACCCGAGCTGATCCATTGGACTGTGTATGACGTTGGGTGTGGGCTTGTAGGTAGCTGAAGTTTGTTCACCATAGTAGTTGAAACTGCATTATAGCTTCCACCATCGACGATCAACGAACAAACTTTCCCTTGCACAGTACAGCGGGAATGGAAGATAGCTTCCCGTTGTTGCAGATCTTCAGGGACGGGAGAACTATTCAGTATTCTCATTACAACCAGCATCTCTCCTTGATCTGGTTCTTCCACGACCTCTTCTTCAGACTCGTTGGGACAGGCATGGGTTTCCTATTCGACGTCCGTCGGTTCGGGTTCAAACAGAGCATTCTGAAATTCTAACAATGTGATTGCCGTCTTGTTTGGACACTCCGAAGCAATATGACCGAGCCCTAGACACCTAAAGCACCTCTTTTTATCCGTGGGTGGAGCTGGGACGGATCTAGAGGCGGTTTGAGGGGTAGGATTGGGCGTTTTTGTGGCGGACAGATAGGAGTGGGGTTTGCTTTTTTGTAGGGTGTATGTTTGAGGCGTGTATGGAGTTCGTTGGGAACTAGGGTTCCTGTTTGATGTCTCCTTGCGTCTTCTTTTCTTTTGGTGTTCCACTATGTTAGCCAAAGTACTCAATTCATCAAGAGTTTCATAAGGTTGAAGTTCCACCACATACCTTATGTTTTCGTTTAAACCAGCAAGATACCTCACAAGAGTTTGAGGTTCATCTTCTTTCATATTACATCTCTAGAGTAGGTGTTCGAACTCCTTAGTGTACTCTTCAACAGATTTAGATCCCTGGGATAGTTGTTGTAGACGAAAGTAGTTGTCTTTGAAGTAGCTTGCAGGAAGAAACTTTGAATGAAGTTTCTTTCTCATCTTTTCCCAAGAACGGATCTTTTCTTTCCCGGCAAGCTGTCTCTTTTCTGTAGATTAGTCCACTATATACTAGAATGCTTTCGAAGTTTTAAAGCAATATACTTAACCTTCTTGTCATCAGTGACATCTTTCAAGTCAAAGACTCGTTCGACAGTTTGAATCCAATCAAGAAAGGTTTCAGGATCAAGATTACCGTCGAATTAGGGATGTCAACTTTGAAGTCGAGTCTTTCTTACCTTGGAGGGTGTCTAGGGCGACGTGACCTCCTGCTTGAGCTAGTAGATTGCTCAGTTTCGCTGGGACTGCTGGGGTTGACCTCTTCTTCTTCTTGCCCCCATAGTGTCCTAAATTGCAGATTCATGTATCGCTTCAGCTGATCAGAAAGATAAGCGATTCTTGCTCAAGTTCTGCCTTTTCTTGCTTCCATTAATCAGTAGGGTTTCCATCTTCTTGACTGTTGCTTCCTGACGCCTTGGAAGGGGTTTGGAACGTCCAGTTGACGTTGGGTAGGGAAGGGTAATGTGTTTGGGCTGTTTGTGGAGTTTAGGGTTGCATGTTGGTACTGAAGGTTTGAAGGTTATGTGTCTGGATTGCAGGTTAACCCTGTGGATAAGCAGGTTAGGCTTTTGGATTAGAAGGTTATGTGTTTGGTTTACACTCAACCTTAACCTAGAGCTCTAATACCACTTTTGATGTGTTACCGGGTCAAGAAAGGTTCTTGACTCCAATAATACACGAAACACGTGTAACCAAACAACAAGGTGAGGGGAGTGATGTAGATTTGGTCCCAAATATACATCATGGGAGCCAAATGCTTGATTTCATACAAAGGGAGCTTGAATCACTCATGCCTTTCACACGTCCAAGTGACTTCATCAAGGGTGGATCGGTAATTTGCTCTTTATCTCAAGAACCATGAAGATATGATGCATAATGAGACCAAGGAACAATCTCATTACACAAAATCTAAGGATCTTTAAAAACGAAGATAGGAATCCTCTTTCTCAAAGTTCCAAAGAATCAAAAATGGCATAGAAATGGATGAAAAAGATGGAAAGAACTATGAAAGAAGGTTACCAAACAATTGGAAACAATGAACAAAATGAATGATGAACGAACAATGGATGGACGAATGTCAAATGATGAACGTTGATGACGAACAAGTGCGTGGACGTGTAGAATGAAGATCTCACGTTTCTTGATGAATGCTTGATGAATTCTTGATGAATTCTTGATGAAGCACTCGAAAATGGATGATAATGGACGATTGGTAGATGGATAGTTGATGGCTTTTGAAGATTCTTTGAAGGATACAGATTCACCACCTCCAAGAATACTCCATTCCTTCCTTTCACCACTAAGGATGCCAACCTTAGCTAGAAGAAGGGGATATTTCGAATCCCACAAAAGAGAGACGAAAACACCTAGCACAAATGCTAGAGAGAACACATCATGTGTTTGAAAAATTCAATGTGAATGACTTGAATGAATTGAATGAATTACAAGCACCTAGGAGGGGGTATTTATAGCTACAACCCACCCCTTAGGCGTCACCTAGCTTCAAAAAAAGACCCCTTAAGGGCTTACATCATTCATCCTAATGCTTACATCATAAAGAAAACAATATACTAAACTATATTACAAATATGAATAACTCCTTGGATTCTCATCCAAATTCAAAGATTCTTGAACCATATGAAAGCTCTTGGAATGTAGAATAATCCCTTCTAGGATGACTTCTATGATAGCTTCACGGTCCTTGAATTAAGGAGCAAAAGTATACGTCCGCATGAGTTGATGATGCATAATAGCCTAGCTATATACATCAAGGTTAGCTATGAGGACTTTGATCTAGCTTCAAGTTACAAAAGACATCAACGACATCATCAATTACAATGGTTTATTAAGCTCTATACATCAAGGAAGCAAGCATGAAGGACCTTGATGTTATTCTAGCTTACATGGAGTTACTCTCATATATGGAAGTCATCAATGAGCTCAAAATACTCTCGGCAATAAGAGTCCTTATTGAATTCGTGGCAATGGAGGACCTTAACAAGTACAGTTCGATATTTTGCTCTATAACTCTAGATCCATACATCTATTGAGGAAATCGTCAAAAGACAGATTGGAGCTCTTTCAATAAGCTTTCCAATGGTTTTTGAATCAATGAAAACGGACAAGTATTGAAGGAGTTATAGCAATTTCTTTCTAGAGTTGTATTTTAGAGTTTATGATGTCATAAATAGGATATATGATGTAATAGTTGATTCTTGGTTTCTTGAACCCTAGGTACACGTCCAAGGGGTCCCTAAAGTAGTATAAATAGACCCCCTAGGGTGCCATTGTATTCATTCAATTCAAGTCATTCAATAAATCAAAAAACAAACACAAGGTGTTGTTTTCTCTCTAGTTTTGTGCTAGAACTTTCGTTTCTCTTGAGGGAGAACGAGTATCCCCTTCTTCTATTCTAAGATTGGCTATCTTAGATGGTGATAGGAAGGAATTGAAGAGTCTTGGAGGTGGTGTGCCTATATCCTTCAAGAGAGCTTCAAATCGCCATTATCATTCAACCATTCAAACGACATTCATCAAGAACTCATCAAGAATTCATCAAGAATTCATCAAGAACTCATCAAGCATTCATCAAGTATCGTTTATCATCATTCATCAATCGTCATTCCATCATTCGTTCATCATCATACCTTCATTTGGTAATCATCTTTCATAGTTCTTTCCATCTTTTCTATCCATTTCCATTTCATTTTCGCACATTAAGAACTTTGAGAAGGGAGATTTTTATCTTCGCTTTTAAAGATCCTTAGATATTGTGTAATGAGATCATCCCTTGGTCTCATTATGCATCAAAAGTGGTATCAGAGCTTAGGAGATTGATTCTCTTAGTTCTTGATCCATCTTTTCACCATCTTTCCATCACAAACCCATCCTCACCATTCCCCCATCATCACGCCACCCATGAGTTCTTCCAAGAACTCATAAAGAACTCATAAAGAACCATAAACTCCACAAAGAACCCATAGCCCAAACACAACCCGCCCCAAATACAAACCTCTCTCGTCCTTTACCCATCCAAAACCCCTAAACCATGAATCTTGCAATCTTTTTGCACCAAGATTGATCAAGATGGACGATTCTAGCAAAATTTCCCAACGTGAGCTACAATGCTTGAAGCAACAAATTGATGATATTGCCAAGCAAATGGAAGAATGTGGAATTCTTCCAAAGGGATCAAGAAGCACAAAATCACGTATGGTTCACTCTTCTAAGGTTGAATATGAAGCACCTTATGAATGGAGTAAACGTTTCAGCAAGAAGAATAGAAATAAAGTTCAAGAAGAGTTCTTGCCCTACAAATACAAAGGAGATTACTTCCACAAGCTGAAATAATAAAGCAAGGGAGCAAGGACGTGGTTGAATATACCATAGAATTCAGACGGCAACTACGGAAGTATGGCCTTAAGGAGGATGATCCAGACGTTTTGGTATGTTATACTCTTGGTCTTAATGTTTACATTTGGTGTGTTGTTGTACATCAATCTTACGCAAACTTGAAGGAGTTAAGTTCTTTATTTAGCCCTTGATGTTGAAATAGAATTAAAGAGTAAAGAACTTTGGGATAGAACTCATTTTGATCATGTTGAAAGTGTATGCCAAGCGTCATCCTATGAGCAACCAGAATTTGGAAGTGAATCATTTGATGTACTCGATGTGTATGAGGATGTTCATGAAGTATGTGATAATCTTGGCACAAATGAGGAAGTTAATGTAGTATGTATCGTGCCTAAAGATGAGTTTAAAGTGTATGACAATCCATTGTATGAGGAGAATAATGAAGAGTTTCGAGTATATGACAACCCATTGTATGAGGAGGAAGGCGTGAATGAAGAAGTTGAATTTGCCGAATGTGATGTTTTTGTTGAAAATGAGCAAGTTCAAGAAGTATGTAGTAGCATGGCTAAAGAAGTAAATGAGGTACACATAAAGGAGGATCTTGAAGTAGAGGAAGTAGAAGAATTGAATGGAGAAGAGCTACGTGATGAAATGTGTTCATTGATCCAAGAAGGAGAAAGTTGTGCCATCATTGACGTTGACATTGATCTTGACCAAGATATTAGCCTCGCTACAACAAATGTCCAAGAATTGCAAATGAAGAGTTATTCACACCATGGCAATGATCTTCATATGGATCCAAGAAGTTTAGTAAGTCTTGCTTTTTACAAGATTTGCAAAGATTCATTATATTGTAACATTACTTCTATGGATTCTTGTTATACTTTGTTGGAAGATTCAAAGTTGTATGATAGGAGTATCATGCTTCAAGAGGCGTCCTTATTACCACCTTGTGTCTCACGGCTCAAGGAGGATCAAAGTACTCTTATGGCACTTATGGAGAATAAGTATCATGAATTTGAAGAACCAAGGAGTCTCATTCTTACACCAAGGGAGGTTGGAAATCGAGAGTCTATAAAGGATCAATGTCCTTTACCATCACTTGTCATTTGTGAATATTTGGAGGAAAGACAAGCACCATCGACAAGTGACTACTCTCTCTTATCTCTTTGGAAACGTTTCTCTCCTATGAGTATCATCATACAAAGTAGAAGTAGAAAGGAGTATGTAAATTCTTTGGAGTTAGCCTTAGCGAAGCATAAGAAGCCACATGGAGAATTGGAGAAGTACTTGGAGAAATGTCCTTACCTCTCGTCAAGAATATGCTATGTCAACAAATCTCATCAAATGGAGTAATTCAAGTGGACAAAAGGAAGAAAGGAGTTATTCAAGAAGGGTCCATACTTGCATCTATATATGAGGTACTATGTCTCTTAAAGGATGCTAATGATCATCATATTCTTTTATTCCCTATTCTTGCATCATATTTGTTCATTACAAATGGAGTTGAGAAAGGTGAAGTCCTATCTCAAGGAAGTTGTCCCATGGATTATTTTGGTGAAATACCAAGTGGAGAAAAGAAGAAGCTACATGCTTATGGCTTAGCATTCATACTTGTTGCTATCATGAGGATATTGAGCAAAAGGAATATTATCTTGGAGGAATCATGCTTAAGCTTCGTGAATCTTACAAAGCAATCGGAGTATGTTTCATGTGATAAGGAGATCAAGCCATCATTATGCTTTGAGATGGAGTACTTGATTCATTCATCAAAATCAAGTCACTTGGAGGAAGCAAGTCCTTTGACTAAAGGAAGTTTTCTAACGAGGAGATACATGTTTGATTCAAGAGTACTTAGTCTTGAATATGTCAAGGAGTTGTATGAAGATGATGATGATTTTAAAGAAGTATACAAGGTATGTGAGAAGCATCCTCAACAATCCTTTTATATTATTGATCATGGATTTCTTTTCAAAGGGAATCAAGTGTGCATTCCAAGGAGTGGAATTCGTGAAATCTTGATCATGGAAGTACGGGAGTTCTTTTGATCATTTGGGTCTACTCAATACGTATTACAAGATGAAGGAGTATTATTTCGCCTAGCATGATCGTTGACATTGAGCAAACGTTACAATGTTGTGATATTTGCAATCCTTCTATACTATATGGAGATGAAAGCTTGAATTCTAAGGTTGAAGTACCATGGATTCAAGGAAGTCTTACTATTGTCTTCATCATGAGTTACAAGCTTGTGAATCTATACTTTGAAGTTGAGAAGTTATATGAGGTTTCTACATTCTCTATGAAGAAACGAGATTTGAAGTTCCATGATGT
This sequence comes from Portulaca oleracea, assembly GCA_029582165.1. Classification (NCBI taxonomy): domain Eukaryota; kingdom Viridiplantae; phylum Streptophyta; class Magnoliopsida; order Caryophyllales; family Portulacaceae; genus Portulaca; species Portulaca oleracea. The sequence continues at coordinate 32,245,919 of CM055870.1, read as the reverse complement.
CATTGGATTAGTGAGAAAATTTGGAAGAAAGTGGAAATTCAAGTCAAGCATCAAAGGAATCTATGATGATTTCAAAGCGTTTAAGAAGAGAGTTTGTAGTCTCTTCAAGAAACGTAAGAGGAAGAAGCAAGTTGACGGAACAACACGTATGGAAAGACATCTTACAAAGAAGGAAGAAGGGCTTTGAAGAAGAAGTTTATATATGATCACTTATGAGTACGAATCAAAGAAGTTTTGTGATTGAAGTTATATGATGGTTTTTAAAGAAAGTCTTGTCTAAAGTTTGAGGACAAACTTTTTCAACAGGGAGAGAATGATGCATAATAGCCTAGCTATATACATCAAGGTTAGCTATGAGGACTTTGATCTAGCTTCAAGTTACAAAAGACATCAACGACATCATCAATTACAATGGTTTATTAAGCTCTATACATCAAGGAAGCAAGCATGAAGGACCTTGATGTTATTCTAGCTTACATGGAGTTACTCTCATATATGGAAGTCATCAATGAGCTCAAATTACTCGTGGCAATAAGAGTCCTTATTGAATTCGTGGCAATGGAGGACCTTAACAAGTACAGCGATATTTTGGTCTATAACTCTAGATCCATACATCTATTGAGGAAATCGTCAAAGACAGATTGGAGCTCTTTCAATAAGCTTTCCAATGGTTTTTGAATCAATGAAAACGGACAAGTATTGAAGGAGTTATAGCAATTTCTTTCTAGAGTTGTATTTTAGAGTTTATGATGTCATAAATAGGATATATGATGTAATAGTTGATTCTTGGTTTCTTGAACCCTAGGTACACGTCCAAGGGGTCCCTAAAGTAGTATAAATAGACCCCTAGGGTGCCATTGTATTCATTCAATTCAAGTCATTCAATAAATCAAAAACAAACACAAGGTGTTGTTTTCTCTCTAGTTTTGTGCTAGAACTTTCGTTTCTCTTGAGGGAGAACGAGTATCCCCTTCTTCTATTCTAAGATTGGCTATCTTAGATGGTGATAGGAAGGAATTGAAGAGTCTTGGAGGTGGTGTGCCTATATCCTTCAAGAGAGCTTCAAATCGCCATTATCATTCAACCATTCAAACGACATTCATCAAGAACTCATCAAGAATTCATAAAGAATTCATCAAGAACTCATCAAGCATTCATCAAGTATCGTTTATCATCATTCATCAATCGTCATTCCATCATTCGTTCATCATCATACCTTCATTTGGTAATCATCTTTCATAGTTCTTTCCATCTTTTCTATCCATTTCCATTTCATTTTCGCACATTAAGAACTTTGAGAAGGGAGATTTTTATCTTCGCTTTTAAAGATCCTTAGATATTGTGTAATGAGATCATCCCTTGGTCTCATTATGCATGAGTTGATCCCTTCCAAGTAGAGAGATAAAAGAGAGACTTGAACTCTTCTACCTTCTAGGTGAGTATTAGATGTCTCCATGGTTGACCTTGATGCATAAGGCCATCAATTATGCATCATACACCCCCGGTTGAAAAAGTTTGTCCTCAAACTTGGAAAACCAACCCTTACTTGCCTTCTTTACAAAGACTTTCTTCTTGAAAGCTTTGAAGTCATCGTAGATCCCTTTGATGAACTTCTTAAACTTTCTTCCTCGCACGCCATAAGACTTGAACTTGCATTTCTCCACCGTGAACGTGGTCGCTCACGTTGCTTCTCATTTATTCTTACCACTTTACCCTTGTCATTTAGTATGAAACAATGTACCTTGATGACTTGGGCTATTTCCTCCTTTCGAATTCTTGGCCTTTCAACCAAGTGATCCAAGTAGATAGCTCTTGGATGCTCATGGAAGATATGCTTCATAGGAAGATTCAAAAGGTGGTGGATACTTGGATCCGTTTCTTTCTTCTCCAAATGTGTAAGAATAGGATCCTTATACTCTTCATACCCTTGATTCTCCATCTTCATGATTGACACAATATGACGTTTCTCCTCCTTTTGCCGAGATGGTGGATCAAGAGGTTCCAAAGTGATCCTCTTTTGGTTGATGGTGAGTGTAAGTGTTGGCCCTCCCATCATGTATGACATGTCTATCATATAACCATGGCCTTCCCAATAAAACATGACAAGTATCCATGGGAACTATATCACACCATAATGAATCTTGATAATTCTTTCCAATTGAAAGACTCACCAAAACTCGTTGATCCACACGGATGCCTCGCCCAAGGCTTAGCCATTGTATTGTGTAGGGTGTGGGATGTGGGCTAATCTCCATTTGCAACTTCTTGACCATTGTTGTAGAGGCGGCATTGGTGCAACTTCCTCCATCTATGATCAAGGAGCATACTCTCCCTTGGATGGTACAACGAGAGCGAAATATTGCTTCTCTTTGTAGTTGATCTTTTGGCACATTTGTGATATTCAAGGCCCTTTCTACCACAAGTAGTTCTCCGTCATCTGGCCCTTCCACATATTCTTCTACTACATCTTCCTCTTCTTTGGCGTCAACCCTAGCTTCTTCTTCTTTCTCATACTCCGGCTCTACATATAAAGCACTTTGGTATTCCACCAAAGACACTACTCGCTTGTTTGGACACTCCGAAGCATAATGTCCCAACCCTTGGCATCGAAAACACCTTCTTGGAGCTAATGTTCTTGGTTCTTGGACTTGGGTTTTGGATGGGGGATTTTGTGGCTGGTTTAATGTGGGTTTGGCGTAGGGTTTAAGGGAGGATGGGGGCTGATTTTGTGGAGCTTTTGATTGTGTTTGAGAGTAAGGGAGTGGAGTATAGGGTCTTTGAGGTTCCTTGGCCCTTTCCTTCCTTTGTCTTTCCACTTTCATAGCCAAGTTACTTAGCTCATCAAGGGATTCATATGAATGTAATTCAACTATATGACGTATCCAATCATTCAAACCAATCAAGTAACGCACTGCAATTTGTGGTTCCTTCTCTTTGAGATCACAACGCCAAAGGAGGTGTTCAAACTCCCTTGTGTATTCTTCGACCGATTTAGAGCCTGGACAAGCTTTGTAGTAGTTGTCGTGGACGTATGATTGGGAAGGAACTTGGATTGCAACTTTGACTTCATCTTATCCCAAGAACGGATCTTTTCTTTCCCTTTGCAACTCTCTTCTTTGAAGGTTAGTCCACCAAATAGAAGCATGTTTTCTTAATTTCAAAGCAACGTACTTCACCTTGAGCTCATCACTACAATCTTTCAACTAAACACGTTCAACCGTATGTATCCAATCAAGATAATCCTCAACATTAAGACTACCATTAAATTCGGGAACTTCTACTTTGAAATCCAAACGTTCATGCACTTTATGCTTCACACTACTATCACCATGAGACGAACCACCATCACGTAGAGAACCTTCACGTAGCACTTTATTTTCTTCCATTTGTTTACCCAATTGCACACGCAAAAATGCTATTTGTTGCTCAAGTTCATAAACCTCATTTGATTTAGATTCTTCGTTTGCCATTAGAAATCAACTTGATGTCATATGAACTCACGAGGAAAGGGATTTGGGCTTGGTTTGTGTTTAGGACGAGGGTTCTTTTAGGAGCTACGGGTTCTTTATGAGTTCTTGTTGGGTTCTTGTTGGTTTCTTGATGTTTTCTTGGAAGAACTATCAAAGGGTCGTGTATAACGTGGGGTTTATGTGATTTTGTGACAAAACAAGGTCCAAGATTTATGCAAGAAACAAAGGAGATTCATCTAAACATAGCTCTGATACCAAATTGATGCATAATGAGACCAAGGAACAATCTCATTACACAAAATCTATGGATCTTTAAAAACGAAGATAGGAATCCTCTTTCTCAAAGTTCCAAAGAATCAAAAATGGCATAGAAATGGATGAAAAAGATGGAAAGAACTATGAAAGAAGGTTACCAAACAATTGGAAACAATGAACAAAATGAATGATGAACGAACGAACAATGGATGGACGAATGTCAAATGATGAACGTTGATGACGAACAAGTGCGTGGACGTGTAGAATGAAGATCTCACGTTTCTTGATGAATGCTTGATGAATTCTTGATGAATTCTTGATGAAGCACTCGAAAATGGATGATAATGGACGATTGGTAGATGGATAGTTGATGGCTTTTGAAGATTCTTTGAAGGATACAGATTCACCACCTCCAAGAATACTCCAATTCCTTCCTTTCACCACTAAGGATGCCAACCTTAGCTAGAAGAAGGGGATATTTCGAATCCCACAAAAGAGAGACGAAAACACCTAGCACAAATGCTAGAGAGAACACATCATGTGTTTGAAAAATTCAATGTGAATGACTTGAATGAATTGAATGAATTACAAGCACCTAGGAGGGGGTATTTATAGCTACAAACCACCCCTTAGGCGTCACCTAGCTTCAAGAAAAGACCCCTTAAGGGCTTACATCATTCATCCTAATGCTTACATCATAAAGAAAACAATATACTAAACTATATTACAAATATGAATAACTCCTTGGATTCTCATCCAAATTCAAAGATTCTTGAACCATATGAAAGCTCTTGGAATGTAGAATAATCCCTTCTAGGATGACTTCTATGATAGCTTCACGGTCCTTGAATTAAGGAGCAAAAGTATACGTCCGCATGAGTTGATCCCTTCCAAGTAGAGAGATAAAAGAGAGACTTGAACTCTTCTACCTTCTAGGTGAGTATTAGATGTCTCCATGGTTGACCTTGATGCATAAGGCCATCAATTATGCATCAAGATATATGATGTATAATGGGATCAAAGAGATCTCATTACACATAGAATTCAGGATCTTTATGAACAAGATGAGAATCTTCCTTCTCAAAGTTCTTAAGGATCAACTAAACTCAATGAAAAGAGATTGAAAAGGAAAAGAATGATGGGAATTCGTTTACCAAATGAACGTTTGATGAATGCTTGGTGGATGAATGAATGTGTGATAATGGCGTTGAAGGCTCCAAGAGGATAAAGGCACACCACCTCAAATAACTCTTCAATTCTACCTTTCATCACCAAGGGATGCTAACCCAAGGCTAGAAGTAGAGATAAGACGAATCTCCCTCAAGAGAAACGAAAACTAACACAAAAGCTAGAGAGAAAACAACATCATGTTGTGTTTGATTTGTATTGATATTATTGAATGAGATATGAATTACAAGAGGCCTAAGGGGGTATTTATAGTAATCCTAAGCCCCCTTGGATGTGTACAAATCAAGAAGCTAGGCCCTTGAGGCTTACATCATGCTACACATTTATTACATCATAAAAACTCTATAATACAACTCTAGAAAGAAAAAACTATAACTCCTTCAATACTTGTCCGTTTTCCAAGATTCAAAAACCGTTGGAAAGCTCTTTCAATGTACTCCAATCTGTCTTTGGATGACTTCCTCAATAGACGTATGGATCTAGAGTTATAGAGCAGAATATCGAATCAGATTTGATAAGGTCCTCTACTGCCGTGAGTGATGATTACTCAATAAAGGGTATCTCCAAGAGTGATTTAATCTCGTTGATGTCCTCATATATTTGAGAATAACTCCATGTAAGCTAGAATACTATCAAGGTCCTTCACGCTTTCTTCCTTGACCTAATAAACCCTTGTGGTTGTTGATCCCCAAGGTGACATTTGTAGCTTCTAGCTGGATTAAGGTCCTCTTAGCTAACCTTGATGTATATAGCTGGGCGATTATACATCAATATAGAAGAAGTTGTCCAAGGGTCAATTGATCATCATCAAAGGAGCTTCACAATGGTTTTTGAATCTTGAAGTTTGGACAAGTATTGAGCAAGTTATCATAGTTTTAATCTAGCTTATGTACATTTGTTTCTTTATGATGTCACATTTGTATAGAATGATGTAAGCTAGGATGCCTTGTTTTCTTTCATATCACACGCCTAAGGGGGCCTTCATTTAGTATAAATAGACCCCTTAGGGTGCCTTGTAATCGCACATTATTCAATAGACAAATACAAATCAAACACAACATGATGTTGTTTTCTCTCTAGCTTTTGTGCTAGTTCTTTTCGTTTCCCTTTAGGGAGCTTCAAATATATCTCTACTTCTAGCCTTGGGTTGGCATCCCTTGGTGGTGAAAGGTAGAATTGAAGAGTTCTTGAAGGTGGTGTGCCTATATCCTCCAAGAGTCTTCAACGCCATTATCATTCATTCGTTCATCCAAGCGTTCGTTCATCCATTCAATCATCTTTCAATCATCAAACATTCATCAAGCATTCAACAATTATTCAAGCATCAATCGTCCATCATCATTTGGTAAACGAAATCTCATTCTTGTTTCGTTTCCATCTCTTTTTCGTTGGATTTAGTTGATTCTTTAGAACTTAGAGAAGAAGATTCTTATCTTTGTTCATAAAGATCCTGAATTCTATGCGTAATGAGATCTCTTTGATCCCATTATACATCAGGGGGTGGTTCACGAGATTACGGAGAAAGGAAGGGGATGGTTCTCGTGAATTAGGGTTCTTTTGTGGAGGTTATTTTGCCGTGAGGGCTTTTGTGGTTTCGAGATTCAAGAAAGGATGAATCTAGAACGGGAAAGGGATGAGATGGATGAATCTTGGATAGAGGCTAGGGGGGGTTGACGTGAGGATGGGGAAGAGAGAGGGAGGATGGCGTGAGGTAAGAAAGGTGAGAGAGTGAGAGGGTGGCATTTAAAGTGAGAGAGTGTGTGAGGTTATTAGGTTGTTGGAGGAGAGAGAAGGTTGTTATGGAGAGAGAGGAAGAGAGGGGTGGCGTTTGAGAGAGGGGGAAGGGTAACAATTTGTGGGGGTTTAAGGAGGTGGAGATGGCGTTGGGGATACGGGTAGGATATAGGGTTGAATGTGACTTAACTGTATTGACAGAAAACTCACAGGGTAATTACCTTAACTATATTGATAGACAGGTAAGAACGGATAGAACTAGGTTTCTATCTTGACTCCACAAGATAGACAACCTAGGGCTAACTTGACCTAGACCGCAACCTAGGGTCAAGCTCTTCCTAACCACTTGGGTGCCAGACCAAGATACAATAGAAGATAGAGGTGAGGGTTTATCCAAACACTCGAGGGGGTAAGCTTAAAGCTTGATTCATATTTCTCAACAGATGTATCCAATTAATTACGAGCCTAGGTGATGTATTACCGGATCAAGAAAGGTTCTTGATTCCAATAATACATGAAACACGTGTAACCAAACAATAGAAGGGGGGATGGTTCACGAGATTAGGGAGAGAGAAGGGGATGGTTCTCGTGAATTAAGGTTGAAGTTCCACCACATACCTTATGTTGTCGTTTAGGCCAGCAAGATACCTCACAAGAGTTTGAGGTTCATCTTCTTTCAGATTACACCTCCAGAGTAGGTGTTCGAACTCCTTACTTTATTCTTCAATAGATTTAGTCCCTTGGGATAGTTGTCTTTGAAATAGCTCGCAGGAAGAAACTTAGAATGAAGCTTCTTTCTCATCTTCTCCCAAGAACAGATCTTTTCTTTCCCGGCATGTTGTCTCTTTTTCTATAGATTAGTCCACTAAATACTAGCATGCTTTCGTTTTAAAGCAATATACTTAACCTTCTTGTCATCAGCGACATCTTTCAACTCAAAGACTCGTTCGACAGTTTGGATCCAATCAAGAAAGATTTCAGGATCAAGAGTATCGTCGAATTCAGGGATGTCAACTTTGAAGTCGTCTTTCTTCCTCGAGGGGGTCTAGGCGTCGTGACCTCTCGCTGAGCTAGTAGATTGCTCATTATTGGAATTGCGTGTCTATGTATCGCTTTAGTTGATCAGAAAGATAAGCGATTCTTGCTTCGAGTACTGCCTTTTCTTGTTTCCATTGCTCCGTAGAATTCCATCTTCTTGACTGTTGCTGCCAGATGCCATGGAAGGGGTTGGAACGTCCAGGGTTGACGTTGGGTAGGGAAGGGTAATGTGTTTGGGCTGTTTGTGGAGTTTAGAGTTGCAGGTTGGTACTGAAGGTTTGAAGGTTATGTGTTTGTATTGCAGGATAAGCTATTGGAATAGCGGCTTAAGCTATTGGAATAGCAGGTTAAGCTTTTGGATTAGAACGTTACGTGTTTGGTTTACACTCACCTCAACCTAGAGCTCTGATACCACTTTTGATGTATTACCGGATCAAGAAAGGTTCTTGATTCCAATAATACACGAAACACGTGTAACCAAACAACAGAAGGGGGGATGGTTCACAAGATTAGGGAGAGAGAAGGTGAAGGTTCTCGTGAATTAGGGTTCTTTGTTGATGCATAATAAGACCAAGGAACAATCTCATTACACAAAATCTAAGGATCTTAAAAACGAAGATAAGAATCCTCTATCTCAAAGTTCCAAAGAATCAAAAAATGGCATAGAAATGGATGAAAAAGGATGGAAAGAACTATGAAAGATGGTTACCAAATAGATGGAAACAATGAACAAATGAATGATGAATGAACGAGTGAACGAATGGACGAATGTTGAATGATGAATGATGATGACGAATGAATTCTTGGACGTGAATGTTGAAGAACTCACATTTCTTGATGAATGCTTGATGAATTCTTGTTGAATTCTTGATGAAGCACTCGAAAATGGATGATAAATGGACGATTGGTAGATGGATAGTTGATGGCTTTTGAAGATTCTTTGAAGGATACAGATTCACCACCTCCAAGAATACTCCAATTCCTTCCTTTCACCACTAAGGTTGCCAACCTTAGCTAGAAGAAGGGGATATTTCGAATCCCACAAAGAGAGATTTAAAACGCCTAGCACAAATGCTAGAAAGAACACAACATGTGTTTGAAAAATTCAATGTGAATGACTTGAATGAATTGAATGAATTACAAGCACCTAGGAGGGGGTATTTATAGCTACAACCCACCCCTTAGGCGTCACCTAGCTTCAAGAAAAGTCCCCTTAAGGGCTTACATCATTCATCCTAATGCTTACATCATAAAGAAAACAATATACTAAACTATATTACAAATATGAATAACTCCTTGGATTCTTATCCAAATTCAAAGATTCTTGAACCATATGAAAGCTCTTGGAATGTAGAATAATCCCTTCTAGGATGACTTCTATGATAGCTTCACGGTCCTTGAATTAAGGAGCAAAAGTATACGTCCGCATGAGTTGATCCCTTCCAAGTAGAGAGATAAAAGAGAGACTTGAACTCTTCTCCCTTCTAGGTGAGTATTAGATGTCTCCATGGTTGACCTTGATGCATAAGGCCATCAATTATGCATCATACACCCCCGGTTGAAAAAGTTTGTCCTCAAACTTGGAAAACCAACCCTTACTTGCCTTCTTTACAAAGACTTTCTTCTTGAAAGCTTTGAAGTCATCGTAGATCCCTTTGATGAACTTCTTAAACTTTCTTCCCTGCACGCCATAAGACTTGAACTTGCATTTCTCCACCGTGAACGTGGGCTGTTCACGTTGCTTCTCATTTATTCTTACCACTTTACCCTTGTCATTTAGTATGAAACAATGTACCTTGATGACTTGGGCTTTTTCCTCCTTCGAAGTCTTTGCCGTTCAACCAAGTGATCCAAGTAGATAGCTCTTGGATGCTCATGGAAGATATGCTTCATAGGAAGATTCAAAAGGTGGTGGATACTTGGATCCGTTTCTTTCTTCTCCAAATGTGTAAGAATAGGATCCTTATACTCTCCATACCCTTGATTCTCCATCTTCATGATTGACACAATATGACGTTTCTCCTCCTTTTTGGAGATGGTGGATCAAGAGGTTCCAAAGTGATCCTCTTTTGGTTGATGGTGAGAGTGTAAGTGTTGGCCCTCCCATCATGTATGACATGTCTATCATATAACCATGGCCTTCCCAACAAAACATGACAAGTATCCATGGGAACTATATCACACCATAATGAATCTTGATAATTCTTTCCAATTGAAAGACTCACCAAAACTCGTTGATCCACACGGATGCCTCGCCAAGGCTTAGCCATTGTATTGTGTAGGGTGTGGGATGTGGGCTAATCTCCATTTGCAACTTCTTGACCATTGTTGTAGGCGGCATTGGTGCAACTTCCTCCATCTATGATCAAGGAGCATACTCTCCCTTGGATGGTACAACGAGGCGAAATATTGCTTCTCTTTGTAGTTGATCCTTTGGCACATTTGTGATATTCAAGGCCCTTTCTACCACAAGTAGTTCTCCTTCATCCGCCTTTCCACATATTCTTCTACTACATCTTCCTCTTCTTTGACACCAACCCCAACTTCCTCTTCTTCCTCATACTCGGCTCTACATATAAAGCACTTTGGTATTCCACAAAAGACACTACGCTTGTTTGGACACTAAGCATAATGTCCCAACCCTTGGCATCGAAAACACCTTCTTGATGCTATGGGTTTGGCCACTGGTCGTGAGGTTTAGGGATTGATGGGGCTGATTTTGTGGAGTTTTGTGGGAATGTGTTTCGTGGACGGTGGAGGTTTGGATGGGACGTAGGGTGGGGCGTTTTTGTGGAGTTTGGTATTGGCTTGAGACTTCTTTCCCTTATTTCTCCTTTGTTTTTCAACTTTAAGGGATAAGGAGCTCAATTCATCCAAAGTTTTGTATGGTTGTAATTCCACAACGTGCCTAATCCCATCATTAAGACCAAAAGATAACGTACCAAAGTTTGTGGCTCGTCCTCCTTTAGATCACACCTCCAAAGTAGATGCTCAAATTCCTTTGTGTACTCCTCCACGCTTCTTCCTCCTTGAACCAATCTTTGCAATTTGTAGTAGTTGTCACGTAGGTAGCTAGATGGTAGGAACTTTTCTTTGAGCTTTCTTTTCATCTTATCCCACGTACGCACCTTATCTTTCCCCTTTGCTTGCTGCTTCTTTTGCAAGTTTGTCCACCAAATGCTTGCATGTTTAGTAGATTTAGGGCAACATACTTGACCTTCTTATCATCTTCCACATCTTTGAGATCAAAGACCCTTTCCAGTTTGTATCCAATCCAAATAAACTTCCGGATCAAGATCGCCAACAAATTCGGGGATCTCCACTTTGAAGTCGAACCTTTCCTCCTTTGGACGTCCACGCCTCCTTCTTGGAACGTCCTCTTCTCCTTCTCCACTTGATGATTTACTTGATACTTCCTCAAGATTCTCCTATCTTGAAGGCGCATGTAGTATGCTACTTGTTTGTTGAGATACTTGATTCTTTGTTTCATCTTCTCAACATCTTAGGGACGATGGAGAGGACTTTGTAGGAGAGCTTGCACTCGCCATTAGAACCTATCTTGATTCACAAAGATCACAAGAAACTCATGGAAGGAAGGTTAGCACGGATGGGACGTGGGTATGGGACGGATTTAGGTAGGTTTGTGTTTGGTTTTTGGGTTCTTTGTGGAGCTTGGGGTTCTTTATGAGTTCTTGATGGATTCTTGATGAGTTCTTGGAAGAACTATCAAGGGGGGACGTGTGATGTAGAGATGATGGGGAATGAAATTTTGTGATGGACGTGTGAAGGGAAACGTGTGGGAGAGGAAAAGATTGTAAAAAGATTGTTTCAAGAACTAAGAGATTCAAACTCCTTAGCTCTGATACCAAATTTGATGCATAATGAGACCAAGGAACAATCTCATTACACAAAATCTAAGGATCTTAAAAACGAAGATAAGAATCCTCTATCTCAAAGTTCCAAAGAATCAAAAAATGGCATAGAAATGGATGAAAAAGGATGGAAAGAACTATGAAAGATGGTTACCAAATAGATGGAAACAATGAACAAATGAATGATGAATGAACGAGTGAACGAATGGACGAATGTTGAATGATGAATGATGATGACGAATGAATTCTTGGACGTGAATGTTGAAGAACTCACGTTTCTTGATGAATGCTTGATGAATTCTTGTTGAATTCTTGATGAAGCACTCGAAAATGGATGATAAATGGACGATTGGTAGATGGATAGTTGATGGCTTTTGAAGATTCTTTGAAGGATACAGATTCACCACCTCAAGAATACTCCAATTCCTTCCTTTCACCACTAAGGTTGCCAACCTTAGCTAGAAGAAGGATATTTGAATCCCACAAAGAGAGATTTAAACGCCTAGCACAAATGCTAGAAAGAACACAACATGTGTTTGAAAAATTCAATGTGAATGACTTGAATGAATTGAATGAATTACAAGCACCTAGGAGGGTATTTATAGCTACAACCCCCTTAGGCGTCACCTAGCTTCAAGAAAAGTCCCTTAAGGGCTTACATCATTCATCCTAATGCTTACATCATAAAGAAAACAATATACTAAACTATATTACAAATATGAATAACTCCTTGGATTCTTATCCAAATTCAAAGATTCTTGAACCATATGAAAGCTCTTGGAATGTAGAATAATCCCTTCTAGGATGACTTCTATGATAGCTTCACGGTCCTTGAATTAAGGAGCAAAAGTATACGTCCGCATGAGTTGATCCCTTCAAAGTAGAGAGATAAAAGAGAGACTTGAACTCTTCTACCTTCTAGGTGAGTATTAGATGTCTCCATGGTTGACCTTGATGCATAAGGCCATCAATTATGCATCATTTGTGGAGGTGTTTTCGTGAGGGCTTTTGTGGTTTCAAGATTCAAGACAGATTGAATCTTGAACGGGAAGGGGATGAATGAGAGGAATCTTGGATGGAGGCTAGGAGGGGATTGACGTTAAGATGGGGGAGAGAGAGGGAGGATGGCGTAAGGTAAGAAGGGGAAGAGAGTGAGGGAGAGACGTTTGATGTGAGAGAGAGTGAGAGGTTGTTAGGTTGTTGGAGGAGAGAAGGTTGTTATGGAGAGAGAGGAAGAGAGGGATGGCGTTTGAGAGAGGGAAGGGTGACGATTTGTTAGGGTTTTGAGGAGGTGGAGGTGGCGTTGGGATGAGGGGGTAGGATAGAGAGTTGAATGTGACTTAACTGTATTGACAGAAAGCTCACAATGTAATTACCTTAACTATACTGATGGAAAGGTAAGAACGGATAAAACTAGGTTTCTAACTTGAATCCACAAGATAGACAACCTAGGGCTAACTTGACCTAGATCGCAACGTAGGGTCAAGCTCTTCATATTTCTTGGGTGCCAGACCAAGATACAATAGAAGATAAGGGGTGAGGGTTAATCCAAACACTCAAGGGGTAAGCTTAAAGCTTGATTCATATTTCTCAACTGATGTGTCCAATTGATTACAAGCCTAGGCTATTTATACTAGGGGAGTGCTTAAGGGACTTGTACTCCTACTTGGCGTGGAAGCCAAGCTATACTAAGCCTAGGAGACTCTCTCTTGGCGTGCAAGCCAAGGAGAATTCGTCTATCTACTCCTACTCCCCCTTGGATTAAGAATCCTTATACTAGGGGAGTTGGTTGTAACAAACCTTATCCTAATTGGTTTTGGCTTTCCTAATCCAAATTGGATTAGTTACAAAATTAGCCAACTCCTATCTAGGAAAGATAAATACACGCCTAATCTAGCTAATTTAAAGAAACACACCAAAAATAATTAAGCTATAACGAATTAAATTACATCCAAAAATCAAGATCATAAAATTGGACTTGCTCCCTTGACTTTGGACGTGTGATGCTTCTTCTTCCTGAGCTTGGCGTGTGATTTTGGCCCATCTAGGATGTTTGGACATCCTCTTGAAATATGAAGCATACCATATGAATGGGCCTCTATAGTTCAACCTTATATCTCTTTTCGTTGGCCCACTTGATGTAGTTGAACCAAATATGCCCTGTTGGCCTTGTATGAGTTGAAGTCCTTTGATGAAGGACCCTATGTGTATGATGGACCTTTAATTGGGCGTTCTTGATTGGGCCTAAGGGAACAAGCGTGGGCAGTTTTCCATCACTAGGCTATTTATACTAGGGGAGTCCTTAAGGGACTAGTACTCCTACTTGGCGTGAAAGCCAAGCTATACTAAGTCTAAGAGTCTCTCACTTGGCGTGCAAACCAAGGAGAGCTCGTCTTCCTTCTCCTACTCTCCCTTGGATTAGGAGTCCTTATCCTAGGGGGAGTTGGTTGTAACAAACCTTATCCTAATTGGTTTTGGCTTTCCTAATCCAAGTTGGAATAGTTACAAAATTAGCCAATTCCTATCCAGGAAAGAAAAATACACGCCTAATCTAGCCTAAATAAAAGAAACACACCCAAAATAATTAAGCTATAACTAATTAAATTACATCAAAAAAATCAAGATCATAAAATTGGACTTGTATTCTTGACTTGGACGTGTGATGCTTCCTCTTGGATGTTTGGACATCCTCTTGAAATAGGAAACATACCATATGAATGGGCCTTCGTAGTTCAACCTTGTACCTTTCTTCGTTGGCCCACTTGATGTAGTTGAACCAAATATGCCCCGTTGGTCTTGTATGGATTGAAGTCTTATGGTGAAGGACCCTATAGGTATGATAGAGTGATGTATAATCGAGTCAAAGAGATCTCATTACACATAGAATTCAGGATCCTTATGAACACAGATAAGAATCTTCCTCTCTAAGTTGTTAAGGATCAACTAAACTCAAAGAAAGAGATGGAAAATGAAACAAGAATGGGAATTCGTTTACCAATGATGATCGTTTGAATGATGAGCGAATGTAGAATGATTGTTGAGCGATGGAATGAATGATAATGGCTTTGAAGACTTCTACGAAGATATAGACACACCACTCCAAGACTTCTCCAATTCTACCTTTCACCACCAAGGGCGCCAACCCAAGGCTAGAAGTAGGGATAAACGATTCTCCTCAAGAGAAGCGAAACACTAGCACAAAGCTAGAGAAAACCACATCATGTGTGTTTGATTTGTATTTGATTATTGAATGAATTGTGTTTATAAGGCACCCAAGGGGTCTATTTATAGCAAATGAAGGCCCGTTGGCATGTGAAATGAAAGAAATACAAGGGTTTCTAGCTTACATCATCCTATACAAGTGTGACATCATAAAGAAACAAATGTACAGAAGCTAGATTAAAACAATGATAACTTGCTCATTTCTCTTCCAAACTTCAAGATTCAATAACCATTGGAAAGCCCCTTTGATGTAGAACAATTGACCCTAGGATGACTTTAACAATATCTTTATGGTTCTTGAGATATAGAGAAAATTATCGAGCTACCCTTGATGAAGTCTTTCAAACGTGAAAGAGACATGAGTGAATGAAGCTTTTATCCCATGTAATCAAGTATTTGGCTCCCATTATGTATATTTGATGTCTTCCTTGATGTATATGGCTATCAAATGTACATCATAGACCTTCAATTGCGCCCTCATGAATTGCACTAGGGGAATAAGCGTGGGCTGATTTCCATCATCACACGCAGTGAGAGACTCTAAGTTTAGATAGCTTGGCTTGCCAAGTAAAGAGTACAAGTCCCTTAAGGACTCTCCTAGTATAAATACCCTAGGCTTGTAATCAATTCAACAACACAGTTGAGAAATATGAATCAAGCGTTAAGCTTACCCCCTCAAGTGTTTGGATAACCCTCTCCCCTATCTTCTATTGTATCTTGGTCTGGCACCCAAGTGGTTAGGAAGAGCTTGACCCTAGGTTGCGGTCTAGGTCAAGTTAGCCCTAGGTTGTCTATCTTGTGGATTCAGGATAGAAACCTAGCTCTATCCGTTCTTACCTTTCTATCAATATAGTTAAGGTAATTACCTGTGAGCTTTGTCGTCTGATTAAGTCACATTCAACCATATATCCTACCCCCTCATCCCAACGCCACCTCCACCTCCTCAAAACCCCTCACAACTCGTCACCCCTTTCATCAAATAAACCCAGCTCCTTTCTTTTCTCTCTCCATAACAACCATCCATCAAATCCTCTCTCTCCTCCAACAACCTAACAAACTCACACTCTCTCCCATCAAACGCCACCCTCTCCCTCTCTCGCCTCCCATCCTAACGTCACCCTCTCCCTCTCTCACCTCCCTTACTTCACGTCATGCCCCTCCAATCCCCATCCAAGAATCGTTCACCCCTCTCTCTTCTCATTCAAGCTTTATCCCCTTCTTGAATATTGAAACCACAAAAGCCCTCACGGCATAACAACCTCCACAAAGAACCCTAATTCACGAGAGCCTCCCCCTTTCTTTCTCCCTAATCTCGTGAACCATCCCTCCCTTGTTGTTTGGTTACACGTGTTTCGTGTATTATTGGAATCAAAAACCTTTCTTGATCCGGTAATACATCAAAAGTGGTATGAGAGCTCTAGGTTAAGGTTGAGTGTAAACCAAACACGTAACCTTCTAATCCAAAAGCCTAACCTGCTAATCCACAGGTTTAACCTACAATCCAAAAACATAACCTTCAAACCTTCAGTACCAACCTGCAACCCTAAACTCCACAAACAGCCTAAACACATTACCCATCCCTACCCAATGTCAACTAGACGTTCCAAACCCATACCATGGCATCTGGAAGCAACAGTCAAGATGATAGAAATCCTACTAAGTAATGGAAGCAAGAAAAGGCAGAATTTGAAGCAAGAATCGCTTATCTTTCTGATCAGCTGAAGCGATACATGAATCTGCAATTCAGGACACTACGGGAGCAAGAAGAAGAAGAAGTCGCCAAAGGTCCAGTGGCCAGGCACTCTCGGCTCAGCGGGAGGTCACGTCGCTCTAGACCCCCTCCAAGGGAAGAAAGACTCGACTTCAAAGTTGACATCCCTGAATTTGATGCATAATGGGACCAAGGGTTGATCTCACTACACAATATCTAAGGGTCTTTAAAAACGAAGATAGGAATCTCCTTTCTCAAAGTTCCAAAGAACCAAAAATGGAATAGAAATGGATGAAAAAAGGATGGAAAGAACTATGAAAGATGATTACCAATTGGATGGAAATAATGAACAAATGGACAAACGAATGATGAATGACGAGCGAATGAAGCTTGGACGTGTTTGATGAAGGACAAATGCTTCTTGTTGAATGCTTGATGAATTCTTGTTGAATTCTTGATGAATAACACGAAATGGATGATAAATGGATGAATGAACGATGGATAGATGATGGCTTTTGAAGACTCTTGGAAGGATATAGCCACACCACCTTCAAGAGACCTTCAATTCCTTCCTTTCACCTTCAAGGATGCCACCCTTGAATAGAAGAAGGGATAACTTGAAACTCCCTCAAGAGAAACGAAAACTAGCACAAAAGCTAGAGAAAACAACACCATGTGTTTACTTTGTATTTGATATATTGAATGAATGAGATTACAAGAGGCCTAAGGGGGTATTTATAGTAATCCTAGCCCTCCTAAACGTGCACAAATCAAGAAATAGGCCCCTTGAGGCTTACATCATCTATTCTAATGATTACATCATAAAGAAAACAATGAACTAAACTAGATTTCAAATGATGATAACTCCTTGGATTCTCATCCAAACTTAAAGATTCTTGAACCATATGAAAGCTCTTGGAATGTAGAATAATCCCTTCTAGGATGACTTCTATGATAGCTTCACGGTCCTTGAATTAAGGAGCAAAAGTATACGACCATATGAGTTGATCCCTTCCAAGTAGAGAGATATATGAGAGACTTGAGCTCTTCTTCCTTCTAGGTGAGTATTAGATGTCTCCATGGTTGACCTTGATGCATAAGACCATCAATTATGCATCATACACCCCCGGTTGAAAAAGTTTGCCCTCAAACTTTGGAAAAATCAACTCTCACTTGCCTTCTTCACAAAGACTTTCTTCTTGAAAGCTTTGAAGTCATCATAGATTCCTTTGATTAACTTCTTAAACTTTCTTCCGATGATTTCTCGAACACCATAAGACTTGGACTTGCATTTCTTCACCGTGAACGTGGGTTGTTCACGTTGCTTCTCACTCCCCAAGTCTATTCTTACCACTTTACCCTTGTCATTTAGCATGAAACAATGTACCTTGATGACTTGGGCTATTTCATCCTTTCAATTCTCGGCCTTTCAACCAAGTGATCTAAGTAGATAGCTCTTGGATGCTCATGGAAGATATGCTTCATAGGAAGATTCAAAATGTGATGGATACTTGGATCCGTTTCATTCTTCTCAAAATGTATAAGAATAGGATCCTTATACTCTTTATTCCCTCGATACTCCTTTTTCATGATCGACACAAGATGGCTTTCTTCCTTCTTAGGCCGTGGTATAAGATGGAAGTAGAGATGCATCAAGAGGCATGATATTCCTATCAAGCAACTTAGGTCCTTCCAACAGTATGACAAGAATCCATAGAAGTAATTTTGCAATATAATGAATCTTTGCAAATTTTGTAAAAGCAAAGACTTACTAAACTTCTTGGATTGAAATGAATGAACTTGTCATGGCTTAACCCTTGCGTAAGGACAACAATATTTCCATAGGAGGCACAACTTTCCTTTTCTTGGTTCAACGAACATACTTCTCCTTTGTTGGTATAATGAGAGTTCTTGCACTCTTTTGTGGATGTTCATACGCCACACTTGCTTCTTTGTCACAAGCCACTTTTCCATATGCTCCTCTTCTACCTTTTCTTCCTCTTTATTCTCCTCCTCATATCGTCAATCCCAATTTCTTCTTCCTTTTCCTCCTCAAATGGTTTGTTATCATGTGTTAGGTACTCAACCAAAGACACATCTTTCTTCTTGTTAGGGCACTCCAAATCAATGTGACCTAAACTTATGCAATGACAACATCTCCTTTTTCTTTCAACATCGAGAGCTAAATAACTTAACTCTTACAAGTTTGTGAGAAGTTGATTTGCAACAACACGAATGTAATCATTAAGACCAAGAGAGTAGTATACCAAAATGCGTGGATCGTCCTCCTTAAGGCCATTCTTCCATAATTGCCACTTGAACTCTATTGTATAATCAAGTACATCCATGCTCCCTTGCTTAACTCCTTCAAGATTGTTGATGGAGTCACCTTTGTAATCGGATGGCAAGAAATCTTCTTGAACTTTCTTCCCATTCTTTTTGTTGGAATGTTTACTCCGTGCATAAGGTGCTTCATATTCAACCTTAGAAGAGTGAACCACACGTGATCTTGTACTTCTTGTCCCCTTTGGAAGAATCCCACAATCTTCCATTTGCTTGGCAAGATCATCAATTTGTTGCTTCAAGCATTGTAGCTCACGTTGGGAATTCTTGCTGGACCTTTTGCAATCCATTAGAACCTATCTTGATTCAAAAGATCACAAGAAACTCATGGTAGGATGGTTAGCATTGATGCATAATGGGACCAAGGGATGATCTCATTACACAATATCTAAGGATCTTTAAAAACGAAGATAGGAATCTCCTTTCTCAAAGTTCCAAAGAACCAAAAATGGAATAGAAATGGACGAAAAGGATGGAAAGAACTATGAAAGATGATTACCCAACGAATGGAAATGATGAACGAATGGACAAACGAATGATAATTGATGATGAACGAATGAAGCTTGGACGTGTTTGATGAAGAACAAACGTTTCTTGTTGAATGCTTGATGAATTCTTGTTGAATTCTTGATGAATAACACGAAATGGATGATAAATGGATGATTGAACGATGGATAGATGATGGCTTTTGAAGACTCTTGGAAGGATATAGCCACACCACCTTCAAGAGACCTTCTTTTCCTTCCTTTCACCTTCATGGATGCGTCCCTTGAATAGAAGAAGGGGATAACTTCGAAACTCCCTCAAGAGAAACGAAAACTAGCACAAAAGCTAGAGAGAAAACAACACCATGTGCTTACTTTGTATTTGATATATTGAATGAATGAGATTACAAGAGGCCTAAGGGGGGTATTTATAGTAATCCTAGCCCTCCCTAAACGTGCACAAATCAAGAAATAGGCCCCTTGAGGCTTACATCATCTATTCTAATGATTACATCATAAAGAAAACAATGAACTAAACTAGATTTCAAATGATGATAACTCCTTGGATTCTCATCCAAACTTAAAGATTCTTGAACCATATGAAAGCTCTTGGAATGTAGAATAATCCTCTCTAGGATGACTTCTATGATAGCTTCATGGTCCTTGAATTAAGGAGCAAAAGTATACGACCATATGAGTTGATCCCTTCCAAGTAGAGAGATATATGAGAGACTTGAGCTCTTCTTCCTTCTAGGTGAGTATTAGATGTCTCCATGATTGACCTTGATGCATAAGGCCATCAATTATGCATCATACACCCCCGGTTGAAAAAGTTTGTCCTCAAACTTTGGAAAATCAACTCTTACTTGCCTTCTTCACAAAGACTTTCTTCTTGAAAGCTTTGAAGTCATCATAGATTCCTTTGATGAACTTCTTAAACTTTCTTCCGATCAATTCTCGAACACCATAAGACTTGGATTTGCGTTTCTTCACCGTTAACGTGGGTTGTTCACGTTGCTTCTCACTCCCCAAGTCTATTCTTACCACTTTACCCTTGTCATTTAGCATGAAACAATGTACCTTGATGACTTGGGCTATTTCATCCTTTCGAATTCTCGGCCTTTCAACCAAGTAATCTAAGTAGATAGCTCTTGGATGCTCATGGGAGATATGCTTCATAGGAAGATTCAAAATGTGATGGATACTTGGATCCGTTTCATTCTTCTCCAAATGTATAAGAATTGGATCCTTATATTCTTTATTCCCTCGATACTCCTTCTTCTTGATCGACACAAGATGGCTTTCTTCCTTCTTAGTAGTGTGGTGTAAGATGGAAGTAGAGATGCATCAAGAGGCATGATATTCCTATCAGCAACTTTGGTCCTTCCAACAAAGTATGACAAGAATCCATAGAAGTAATTTTGCAATATAATGAATCTTTGCAAATTTTGTAAAAGCAAAGACTTACTAAACTTCTTGGATTGAAATGAATGAACTTGTCATGGCTTAACCCTTGCGTAAGGACAACAATATTTCCATAGGAGGCACAACTTTCCTTTTCTTGGTTCAACGAACATACTTCTCCTTTGTTGGTATAATGAGAGATCTTGCACTCTCTTTGTGGATGTTCATACGCCACACTTGCTTCTTTTGTCACAAGCCACTTTTCCATATGCTCCTCTTCTACCTTTTCTTCCTCTTTATTCTCCTCCTCATATGCGTCAATCCCAATTTCTTCTTCTTTCATGTCAACGCCAACTTCCTCTTCCTTTTCCTCCTCAAATGGTTTGTGATCATGTGTTTGGTACTCAACCAAAGACACACCTTTCTTCTTGTTAGGACACTCCAAATCAATGTGACCTAAACTTTGGCAATGACAACATCTCCTTTGTCTTTCAACATCGAGAGCTAAAGAACTTAACTCTTCCAAGTTTGTTAGAAGATGATTTACAACAACACGACGAATGTAATCATTAAGACCAAGAGAGTAGTATACCAAAATGCGTGGATCGTCCTCCTTAAGGCCATTCTTCCATAATTGCCACTTGAACTCTATTGTATAATCAAGTACATCCATGCTCCCTTGCTTAACTCCTTCAAGATTGTTGATGGAGTCACCTTTGTAATCGGATGGCAAGAAATCTTCTTGAACTTTCTTCCCATTCTTTTTGTTGGAATGTTTACTCCGTGCATAAGGTTCTTCATATTCAACCTTAGAAGAGTGAACCACACGTGATCTTGTGCTTCTTGTCCCCTTTGGAAGAATCCCACAATCTTCCATTTGCTTGGCAAGATCATCAATTTGTTGCTTCAAGCATTGTAGCTCATGTTGGGAATTCTTGCTGGACCTTTTGCAATCCATTAGAACCAATCTTGATTCAAAAGATCACAAGAAACTCATGGTAGGATGGTTAGCATAGAAGGCTACGTGAGGGGGAAATTGGTTGGATTTGTGTTTGGGCTCACGGGTTCTTTGTGGAGTTTAGGGTTCTTTATGAGTTCTTGATGGGTTCTTGATGAATTCTTGGAAGAACTAATGGATGGCGTGTGATGGAGAGATGGTAGGAACGTTTTTGTGATGGAAAGTTTTGTAGAAAGATGGTTCAAGAACTAAGAGAATCAAACTCCTAAGCTCTGATACCAAATTTGATGCATAATGGGACCAAGGATGATCTCATTACACAATATCTAAGGATCTTTAAAAGCGAAGATAGGAATCTCCTTTCTCAAAGTTCCAAAGAACCAAAATGGAATAGAAATGGACGAAAAGGATGGAAAGAACTATGAAAGATGATTACCCAACGAATGGAAATGATGAGCGAATGGACAAACGAATGATAATTGATGATGAGCGAATGAAGCTTGGGCGTGTTTGATGAAGAACAAACGTTTCTTGTTGAATGCTTGATGAATTCTTGTTGAATTCTTGATGAATAACACGAAATGGATGATAAATGGATGATTGACCGATGGATAGATGATGGCTTTTGAAGACTCTTGGAAGGATATAGCCACACCACCTTCAAGAGACCTTCAATTCCTTCCTTTCACCTTCAAGGATGCCACCCTTGAATAGAAGAAGGGGATAACTTGAAACTCCCTCAAGAGAAAGCGAAAACTAGCACAAAAGCTAGAGAAAACAACACCATGTGTTTACTTTGTATTTGATATATTGAATGAATGAGATTACAAGAGGCCTAAGGGGGGTATTTATAGTAATCCTAGCCCTCCCTAAACGTGCACAAATCAAGAAATAGGCCCCTTGAGGCTTACATCATCTATTCTAATGATTACATCATAAAGAAAACAATGAACTAAACTAGATTTCAAATGATGATAACTCCTTGGATTCTCATCCAAACTTAAAGATTCTTGAACCATATGAAAGCTCTTGGAATGTAGAATAATCCTCTCTAGGATGACTTCTATGATAGCTTCATGGTCCTTGAATTAAGGAGCAAAAGTATACGACCATATGAGTTGATCCCTTCCAAGTAGAGAGATATATGAGAGACTTGAGCTCTTCTTCCTTCTAGGTGAGTATTAGATGTCTCCATGGTTGACCTTGATGCATAAGGCCATCAATTATGCATCAAGCATAGATGGGACGTGAGGGGGAATTGGTTGGATTTGTGTTTGGGCTCACGGGTTCTTTGTGGAGTTTATGATTCTTTATGAGTTCTTGATGAGTTCTTGATGGGTTCTTGATGAGTTCTTGGAAGAACTTATGGGTGGCGTGTGATGGAGAGATGATGGGGAATGAAATTTTGTGATGGACGTGTGATGGGGAACGTGTGGGAGAGGGAAAGATTGTAAAAAGATTGTTTCAAGAACTAAGAGATTCAAACTCCTTAGCTCTGATACCAAATTTGATGCATAATGGGACCAAGGGTTGATCTCACTACACAATATCTAAGGATCTTTAAAAACGAAGATAGGAATCTCCTTTCTCAAAGTTCCAAAGAACCAAAAATGGAATAGAAATGGATGAAAAAGGATGGAAAGAACTATGAAAGATGATTACCAATTGGATGGAAATAATGAACAAATGGACAAACGAATGATGAATGACGACGAACGAATGAAGCTTGGACGTGTTTGATGAAGGACAAATGCTTCTTGTTGAATGCTTGATGAATTCTTGTTGAATTCTTGATGAATAACACGAAATGGATGATAAATGGATGAATGAGCGATGGATAGATGATGGCTTTTGAAGACTCTTGGAAGGATATAGCCACACCACCTACAAGAGACCTTCAATTCCTTCCTTTCACCTTCAAGGATGCCACCCTTGAATAGAAGAAGGAGATAACTTCGAAACTCCCTCAAGAGAAACGAAAACTAGCACAAAAGCTAGAGAGAAAACAACACCATGTGTTTACTTTGTATTTGATATATTGAATGAATGAGATTACAAGAGGCCTAAGGGGGGTATTTATAGTAATCCTAGCCCTCCTAAACGTGCACAAATCAAGAAATAGGCCCCTTGAGGCTTACATCATCTATTCTAATGATTACATCATAAAGAAAACAATGAACTAAACTAGATTTCAAATGATGATAACTCCTTGGATTCTCATCCAAACTTAAAGATTCTTGAACCATATGAAAGCTCTTGGAATGTAGAATAATCCCTTCTAGGATGACTTCTATGATAGCTTCACGGTCCTTGAATTAAGGAGCAAAAGTATACGACCATATGAGTTGATCCCTTCAGTAGAGAGATATATGAGAGACTTGAGCTCTTCTTCCTTCTAGGTGAGTATTAGATGTCTCCATGGTTGACCTTGATGCATAAGACCATCAATTATGCATCAGAATTCGACGGTAATCTTGATCCTGAAATCTTTCTTGATTGGATTCAAACTGTCGAACGAGTCTTTGATTTGAAAGATGTCGCTGATGATAAGAAGGTCAAGTATGTTGCTTTAAAACTTCGAAACCATGCTAGTATTTGGTGGACTAATCTTCAGAAAAAGAGACAGCATGCCACGAAAGAAAAGATCCGTTGTTTGGAAAAGATGAGAAAGAAACTTCATTCAAAGTTTCTTCCTGCAAGCTACTTCAAAGACAAGTACTTTCGTCTGCAGCAGTTATCCCAGGGATCTAAATCTGTTGAAGAGTTTACTAAAGAATTTGAACACCTACTCTGGAGGTGTAACTTGAAAGAAGATGAACCACAAACTCTTGTGAGGTATCTTGCTGGCTTAAACGAAAACATAAGGTATATGGTTGAACTTCAACCTTATGAAACTCTTGATGAATTGAGTACTTTGGCTAACAAAGTGGAACAGCAAAAGACAAGAAGAGGCAAGGAGACGCCAAACAGGAACCCTAGTTCCCAAAGAACTCCATACACGCCTTAAACATACACCCCACAAAAAAGCAAAACCCACTCCTATCCGTCCGCCTCAAAAACGCCCAATCCTACCTCAAGCGGCCCCTAGATCCATCGGCTCCACCCACGGATAAAGAGAGTGCTTTAGGTGTCAAGGCTCGGTCATATTGCTTGAGTGTCTTAACAAGAGTGCAATCACATTGCTAGAATTTCATAATGCTCTGTTTGAACCCGAACCGACGGATGTAGAAGAAGAATCCACGCTGTCTAACGAATTTGAAGAAGAGTCGTGGAAGAACGATCAGGAGAGATCTTGGTTGTAAGGATAATCTTGAATAGTTCTCTAGTCCTTGCGGTCTGCAACAACGGAAGCTATCTTCCATTCCATTTATCTTGTGCGAGGAAAGTTTGTTCTTCGATCGTCGATGGTGGAAGCTGTACTAATGCAGTTTCAACTACTATGGTGAACAAACTACAGCTACCTACAAGCCCACACCCAACGCCATACACAGTTCAATGGATCAGCTCGGGTAAAGGCTTAAAGGTAACTCAACGCTGTTTGTTAAGCTTTTCTATTAGAAAGACTTATCAAGATTCAATCTGGTGTGATGTACTACCTATGGAAGCCTGTCATATTCTGCTTGGAAGACCATGGTTATTTGACAGGAGCGTTACAAATGATGGAAGAGCTAACACATACACCTTGATGGTGAAAAACAAGAAGGTTACATTAGCTCCTCTAAAGACATCACCAACAACTGGGAATGATCCTAAGCTTCTATCTTTCATGATTACTGAACTCCCTGAGTTCAGTAGACTCAAGGAGGTCACCCCAGACGTCCCTAGCCACTGAAAATCTACAAAGGAGCTCACCCTATTCGACCATCACGTGAATTCCTTGGCATAGGCATCGTCTGAACCCAGTCAACGTGAGAACCAATCCATGGAAAATCATGTGTACCCTAATACTGCTCAAAGGGTTCGAAATTTATCTGCTTGTCACGCTAAGGGTACAATTGAGAAGAAAGTTGTGCATTCAAATGCCCTTGTGATTACAAAGAAGAAGGAAAACAACTTGGTTCAAATTCAATTAGGGATTATTGCTGCTAGAATCCCAAGAAGCCTCCAAGTATGGTTAGTCACACCTTGTGATCTAATCTATGTTCTTTATGTTATTACGAGGCTGATGAATCAGGTTCTGATGTTCTTCGTTGGCAACTGTGTCCATGACACGTTTCTAGATAGCACAACGGTGAAAGATCGAATCTTTTACAGCATAGAGGTACACGTGAAGGTCCTGATTCACGTGGAGGTCATTGGCACGACTATGGTTCATGTGGAGGTCCTGATCCACGTGGAGATTCTAATTGGGCTACTTGAAGTCTTTGAACTTGAACATCCAAGTTTGAGGACAAACTTCTTTCAACTAGGGGGGGATGATCGAAATCAGCCCACGCTTATTCCCCTAGGCCCAATCAAGAAGGCCCAATTGAAGGTCCATCATACATATAGGGTCCTTCATCAAAGGACATCAACCCATACAGGACCAATAGGGCATATTTGGTTCGACTACATCAAGTGGGCCAAAGAAGGAAGGTACAAGGTTGAACTACAAAGGCCTACTCATATGGTGTGTAGTTTATTTCAAGAGGATGTCCAAACATCCTAAAAGATGGGCCAAGTCGCGCCAAGCCCAAGAGGAGCAAGCACATGTCCTAGTCAAGAATCCAAGCTCCATTTAATGATCTTGATTTTTGGATGTAATTTAATTAGTTATAATTTAATTAGTTTTTTGGTGTGTTTCTTTTAATTAGACTAGATTAGGCGTGTAGTTTATCTTTCCTAGATAGAGATTGGCTATTTTTTAACTAATCCGTCTTAGATTAGGAAAGTGATGCATAATGAATCAAAACAATTCATCATACACAAATGTAAAATGGATCGTTCACAAGATAGAACTTGTGATTGTTGATTTCTCAATGAAACGCACGAAATGAAGGAATTTGAAATGAAATGGATGGCTATGGACGAGAGTTCTAAGACTTATGACTAAAAAAAACAATCAAGAGAAACAAAACAAAGCCAAGATCATACCAACAATGTAGAACCACTCGTCAAACGTGAAGAACAATGATAGAATTGAGCAACGAAGCCTTTCCAATTGCTACAGCCACACCACAATCTTCAAGAGCTCCTACTCCTCCTTTACACCACCCAAGAATGCTCAATCTTGGATTAGAAGAGGAGATTCCTCTCGAAAACCCCAAGGGAATTCGAACTCTAGCCAAAACTAGAGAGAAAACTAAAGCATATCAACTTTAGAGAGATTTGTGTTTATTTCAATATGAATGAGATGTGTTACAAGAGGCCTAAGGGGGTCTATTTATAGTAGAGGCCCTCCCTTTAGGCGTCACCTAGCTTCAAGATTAGGCCCCTTAAGGGCTTACATCATCCCACTCACATATTACATCACTTTAAAGAAAATACAATATCTCCTAAAATACAACTCCAATACTAAAGATTCAAAAGCCAAAATGTACATAAAGAATAGCTCTATCACATGGCTAAATGAGAACTTCAAGACTCTTGAGATAAGGAGCTCAAAAATCTCTTAGTGTAGGAGATACCCATGATGTCATGTGAGAAACCACTTGAAATGAGTTGTAGCATGTTTGTGATGTCTTTAAGAGCTTCTTCTTGATGCATAGAAGTATGATATGCATCAGAAAGCCAAACCCAACTAGGATAAGGTTAGTTATAACAAACTCCCCTTAGGATAAGGATTCCTAATCCAAGGGAGAGTAGGAGTATGTAGGCGTCTAAGTAGACGAGTCCTCCTTGGATCACACGCCAAGTGAGAGACTCCTAGGTTTAGATAGCTCGGCTTACACGCCAAGTAAAGAGTATAAGTCCCTTAAGGACTCTCCTATTATAAATAGCCTAGGCTTGTAATCAATTCAACAACACAGTTTAGAAATATGAATCAAGCTTTAAGCTTACCTCCTCGAGTGTTTGGTTAAACCCTCTCCCCTATCTTCTATTGTATCTTGGTCTGGCACCCAAGTGGTTAGGAAGATGATGGAAATCAGCCCACGCTAAGTTCCCCAAGCCAAATCCAGGAAGCCCAATTGAAACACCAAGTTAAAGATGGGATCCTTTATGAAAGACTCCATTCTACAGCCCAACAAAGATGATTCGGTCTTTTTACATGGAGATAAGATGGGATAAGAAGGAAGAATTCAAGGTGGAGATTCAAAGGCCCATTCACATGGTGTGCCTCATATCGCAAGAGGATGACCAAACATCTTAGAGGATCAAGGTCCACAATCAAGCCCAACAAAGGCTATAGTTCAAGTCCAAAGGCCCGATCACCTCAGTTCAAGAATCGGTGACTTTTACAATCTTGATCTTTGGATGTAACTTTTATTTTATAGTTTTTATTTTGGTATGATTTATTTAATTAGGAGTTTAGTTTAGTCTACAATATTCTAAGTTGTTCTAGAATATTCTAGAAGTGAGTGTGTGTGTGTGTTTTCATTAGATTAGGCGTCAAGAATTATTCTCCTAGATAAGGTTGGCTTATTTTGTAACTAATCCATCTTGGATTAGGAAAGCCTAAACCTAATAAGGAATCCTAATCCAAGGAGGAGTAGAATAAATTAGGCGTCTAGTAGTAGAACTCCTTGGCTTGCACGCCAAGTTGGAGAGTTCTAGTCCCTTTAGGGCGATGTATGCTAACTCACTAAGATCAGTGTTGAGATATTATACATCACACAGTCACACATATACACAGCTGGATGCTTGAACTTATAACAACTGATAGAAAGCAACAAGCTGGAATAGAAGACAACCCAATAACAGAATAAAAGGGATAGGCTTGCTTACAGCTGATACAGACACACCACAACTGCAATCAAGGGCAATGGACTCTCACACACATGCCTCTAAAGATACACCAAAGCATGGATGATGAAGCTCAGCTTTCACTTACTGGATTTTTGCCAATTTCCAGTGACAGGAACTGATTGAACCAAGATTGAGAGTTATAGGACACTCACAAACTTTCAGAGGTACTAAGACACTCGAGAATACTATTGAATAAACACTGAGAATATGCTGTAGCAAGCCTGGATGGATGCTGTTAGTGGTGTGGTGGCTGCTGTATATGCTGTGAACCTCTTGCTGGAAGTTGGAACTGCTAAGAATTCTGCTGCGTGACTTGCTGTCTTTGCTGGGATTAGGAAGCCTGTTGTTTCTGCTGGATAGGCTTTCCTAGCTGCTGAGTTGTGTTAAACAACAAGTACTCCTCCTTGTCTTTCTTCTTTGCAATTCTTTGTAATGATGGTGAAGATCCTTGGATGCCTCTTTTCTTTGATGAAGTTCTTTGTTGTTGGTATTACATTTGATGGTCTCCATCAGAGAAGTTGAGCATAGAGGCCCATAGGCCCATACATATTGTGTGCTCCTTATGGCAAGAGGATGTCCAAACATCCTAGGGTCTACAACAACATGCCAATCAAGCCCAAGAAAGGCCCAAGATCACGTCCAAGAAGGCTATCTTCGTCATTTTAGATATTTTTGGATGTACTTTTTATTTTATAGTTTTCATTATTTTTGGTGTGTTTTTAGGAGTAGATAAATCTAGAACATTCTAAACTGTTCTAGAATGTTCTAGAAGGTTAAAGTAGACGTGTGTTAGGAGTAGTCTAGGCGCCAATTGGTTGTTATCCTAGATAAGGTTGGCTTATTTTGTAACTAATCCATATTGGATTAGGAAAGCCTAAACCTATTAGGATAAGTAGATTGTAACCAACTCCCCTAAGGATAAGGAATCCTAATCCACGGGAGAGTAGTAGTAGTAGGCGTCTAGGAGTAGGAAGGCTTGGCTTGCACGCCAAGCTAGGGTTGTTAGAATCCCGAGGTTCAAGTCTAGTATAAATAGCCTAGGCTTGTAATCTTTGAAGGACATCAGTTGAGAAATATGAATCAAGCTTTGAGCTTACCCCCCTGAGTGTTTGGATTAACCCTCACCCCTCTTCTATTGTATCTTGGTGTGGTAACCAAGTGGTTTAGGAAGAACTTAATCCTAGGTTGCGGTCTAGATCAAGAAACCTAAGATTGTCCTTCTTGTGGATTCAAGTAGGAAATCTAGCTCTATCCCATTATCTTTCTATCTCTTAGAAAGATAATATCTTCCTCACCTCACCACCCTTTCCAACGCCACTCTCATCCCCACAACACCCTTGATCGTCCATCCTCCTCTATCTCTCACAAAATAGCCCAACCAACTCCTCTCCCTCCATAACAACTTCCTAACAACTTTCTCTCACCTCCAACAACCTCTCACTCTCTTTCTCTTTCTAAACCTCACGTCAACCTCCCTCTTTCTCTCCCTAGTTCACGTCATCCCCTCCTTCCCCTCCATCCAAGATTGACCTTTTCCGTTCAAGATTCAACCTTTCTTGAATCTTGAAACCTGGCCCTCACGGCAAAATCTCCCTCCCTCTTTCCCCTACCTCACGTGAACCACCCTAACCCTAGCCTCAATTTCACGTGAAGCCTCCCACTCTTAGATCGTTTGTACGTCTCCCCTATGATGTGTAATTGATCAACCACACTCTTGATCCCATTATACATCAGCCTTCTTCACAAGAGATTTACAAGCTTTCTTCTTAAAGGCTTTGAAGTCATCATAGACTCCTTTGCTAAACTTCATCGACTTCTTCCAAAATAACCCATTGACATTTTTGGACTTTGATTCTCGATATTTCACCATAGATGTAGAAATCCCATGAGGCATCTCCTTAGGGAACATATGAGAGAAACGTTCCAAAAGAGTTTTCAAGAGTGAATGAACATTTGGTGAGGCCGTTTCGCTTCCGTCCAACTGTACAAGTATAAGGCTCTTTTGCTCTCCAAATTCATGATACTCATTCTCCATAAGAGTCATAATGTTGCTCTTATTCTCCTTTGGCCGTGAGGTATAAGATGGAAGTAGAGAAGTCTCTTGTTGCATGATATTCCTATCAAGCAACTTTGGTCTTTCCAATAAAGTATGACAAGTATCCATAAAAGTATTATCACACCATAATGAATCTCTACAATTCTTGTAAGTTGAAAGACTTACTAAACTTCTTGGATCCTCATGAATGTCTTTGTCATGGCTTGGCCATTGTATAGGGGCATCAATGTAACCATAGGAGGTACAACTTTCTCCTTCTTTGATCAATGAACATACTTCTCCTTTGTTGGTACAATGAGAGATCTTGCACTCTCTTTGTTGATGTTCATTCGGCACACATACTTCTTTCAAGGCTCTCCTTGCCACAAGCCACTCTTCTACATACTCCTCTTCTACTATATTTTCCTTCTCAAATAATTCATTATCATACGTTTGGTACCCAACCAAAGACACTTCTTTCTTGTTAGGACATGCACTTGGGATAATGGAAGTAGGGAGGTTTATAGGCTGTTTTAAAGGCGTTTGGACGAGAGGTTTGGGATAGGATGGGGGTTGATTTTGTGGAGCTTTTGTGTTTGGTTGTTTTGTGGGGAATGGGCGTCTTTGTTGTATATGGGTTTTTTCCCAAAGTTCTCTACTCCTGACTTGTATTTCAATATCAAGAGCTAAAGAACTCAACTCTTCCAAGTTCGTGTAAGGTCGATTTACAACAACATGCCGAATGTAATCATTAAGTCCAAGAAAGTAACATACAAAAACTCGTGGATCATTCTCCTTAGGGCATACTTCCATAGTTGCCACTTGAATTCTATTGTGTATTCAACCACGTCCTTGCTCCTTGCTCGATTCTTTCAAGTTTGTCGATGTAGTCTCCTTTGTGGCGAATGGGAAGAACTCTTCTTCAAATTTATTTCCATTCTTCTTCTTTGGAACGTTTACTCCATTCATAAGGCGCTTCATACTCAACCTCATAAGAATCCCAAATTCTTCCATTTGTTCGGTGAGATCATGAATTTGTTGCTCCAAACGTTGCAAATCACTTTGTGAACTCATGATAGATCTTTTGCAAGCCATAGAATATGAATCTTGATACAAAAGATCACAAGAAACTTGCAAATATGGGGTTAGCGTATGGGGGGGGACGAGAGGGGATTGTTTTTGGTTGGATTGTGTTTGGGCTATGGGGTTCTTTGTGGAGCTAATGGGAAATGTGAGATGGAGAGATGGTGGGGGATGGATTTGTGATGGAAAGATGGTAGAAAGATGGTGCAAGAACTAAGAGAATCAATCTCCTAAGCTCTGATACCAAATTTGATGTATAATGGGATCAAAGAGATCTCATTACACATAGAATTCAGGATCTTTATGAACAAAGATAAGAATCTTCTTCTCGAAGTTCTTAAGGATCAACTAAACTCGATGAAAATGGATGGAAAACGAAAAGAAGGATGGGATTCGTTTACCAAGATGATGAACGCTTGATGAATGAATGATGAACGTTTGATTGAATGGACGAATGAATGATAATGGCTTTGAAGTCTTCAATGGAGATATAGACACACCACTCCAAGAATCCTCCGATTCAACCTTTCAGCACAAAGGGGTGCCAACCCAAGGCTAGAAGTAGAGATAGGACGAATCTCCCTCAAGAGAAACGAAAACTAGCACAAAAGCTAGAGAAAACAACATCATGTTGTGTTTGATTTGTATTTGATTATTGAATGAGATATGAATTACAAGAGGCCTAAGGGGGTATTTATAGTAATCCTAAGCCCTCTTGGACGTGTACTAATCAAGAAGCTAGGCCCTTGAGGCTTACATCATGCTACACATTTATTACATCATAAAAACTCTAAAATACAACTCTAGAAAGAAAAGACTATAATTCCTTTAATACTTGTCCAAACTTCAAGATTCAAAGACCATTAGAAAGCTCTTTCAATGCTCTTCAATTTGTCTTTGGATGACTTCCTCATTAGACGCATGTATCTAGAGTTATAGAGTAAATTACCAAGCTGCCCTTGTTGAAGCTATTCATACGTGAAAGATACTTGAGTGAATGATGCTCTTTTGCCATGTAACCGAGTATTAGGCTCCACGATACATATTTGATGTCTCCTTGATGTCCTTGATGTATATGGCCATCAAATATACATCATTTATATATTGGAATAACTCCGTATAGCTAGAATACCATCAAGGTCCTTCACGCTTTCTTCCTTGAGCTAATAAACCCTTGTGGTTGTTGATACCCAAGGCGACATTTGTAGCTTCTAGCTGGATTAAGGTCCTCTTAGCTAACATTGATGTATATAGCTTGGCGATTATACATCATATGTAAATGATGAGGACCTCAAGGAGGTATATGAGCTTTCTAAGCATCCCAACTCTTTCACATTGAGAATGGATTTCTTTTCAAAGGAAATCAAATTGATAAGAAATCAAATTTGTATTCCCAAGAGTAGCATACGTGAATTGTTGATCATGGAGGTCCATGGAGGATCTTTGTCGGTCACTTTGGAATTGATAAGAAATATCTTATGATGAAGGAGGATTATTTTTGGCGCATGATTAAAGACGTTGAGCTTATGGTGAAGAGGTGTAATACTTGTAATGTTTCCAAGGCTCACGCTTTACCTCAAGGGTTGTATACTCCTTTGCCCATCCCACATAATCCATGGGAAGATGTAAGTTTAGACTTTGTAGTGGGTCTACCAAGAACGCAAAGGGGCAAAGATTCTATCATGGTGGTCGTTGATAGATTTTCCAAGATGGCTCATTTCATTCTATGTCATACTACATATGATGCTACTAAGGTTGCAAATCTCTATTTTGAGGAAGTGGTGAAATTACATGGCATCCCCAAGACCGTGGTAAGTGGTAGGGATTCAAAGTTCCTTAGTCATTTTTGGCTTACATTATGGAAGAAGCTTGGAACTACATTGAAGTTTAGCACCGCTTGTCATCCACAAACAGATGGGCAAACCGAAGTAACTAATCGTACTTTGGGAGCTCTACTTCGAATCTTGGTGAGTAAAGACAAGAAAGGGTTGGATACTCTTCTATGTCATGTTGAATTTGCTTTCAATCAGTCAAGTAAAGCCACTGGTTGTCACCTTTTCAAGCGGTATATGGAAGGAACCCTCTCCAACCAATGGATCTCACGCCCATTTCTACATCAACGAAGTTTAATTTTGAAGCTAACAAAAGGGTGGAAGAGATTAAGAAGCTACATGAAGAGGTTCGTGAGAAAATTGTGAAGTATACTCAAAATGTAGCTAGTAGAGTGAACAAAACAAGGAAGAAGGTTGTGTTTGAACCTGGAGATCTTGTTTGGATTCACTTGAAGAAAGAAAGATTTCCTTCTAAGAGGAAAGGTAAACTTACGCCAAGACGAGATTTTCGCGTCATCATTCAATCATCAAGAATCGTTCAAACATTCATCTCGCAACATCCAAAGGATCAAGCATTATTCGTTCATCAACATCTTGGTAATCGAATTCCATACTCTTTTCGATTTCCATCTTCTTTTTCATTGAATTTGGTTGAACTTTGAGAACTTAGAGATCAAGATTCTTATCTTGGTTTTGAAAGATCCTGAATTCTTTGTGTAATGAGATCTCTTTGATCCCATTATACATCAAAGAACTAAGAGAATCAATCTCCTAAGCTCAGATGCCAATTTTGATGTATAATGGGATCAAAGAGATCTCATTACACATAGAATTCAGGATCTTTATGAACAAAGATAAGAATATTCCTCTCTAAGTTCTTAAGGATCAGCTAAACTCAATGAAAAGGATGGAAAACGAAACAAAGAATGAGATTCGTTTACCAAATGATGAACGTTTGATGATTGAATGAATGGATGAACGAACGATAATGGCGTTTGAAGACTCCCACGAGGATATAGGAACACCACCTCTAGGAACTCTTCAATTCTACCTTTCACTACCGAGCGATGCCAACCCAAGGCTAGAAATAGAGATAGGTTGATTCTCCCTAAAGAGAAATGAAATAGTAGCACAAAAGCTAGAGAGAAAACAACATCATGTGTTTACTTTGTATTTGATTATTATGAATTGAATGAGATCACAAGGAACCCAAGGGCTCTATTTATAGTAAATGAGAACCCTTTAGGCGTGTGATATGAAAGAGTTACAAGGGATTCTAGCTTACATCATCTAATATAAATGTGACATCATAAAGAAACAAATGTACATAAGCTAGATTAAAACTATGATAACTTGCTTGTTTCTTATCCAAACTTCAAGATTCAAAAACCATTGTGAAGCTCCTTTGATGTAGAACAATTGACCCTAGGATGACTTTCACAATATCTTCATGGTTCTTGAGATATAGAGCAAATTACCGAGCTACCCTTGATGAAATTATTCAAACGTGAGAGAGACTTGAGGGAATGGAGCTCCTTTTCCATGTAATCGAGTATTTGGCTCCCATGATGTATTTTTGATGTCTTCCTTGATGACCTTGATGTATATGGCCATCAAATATACATCATACTCCCCCGGTTGAAAAAAGTCCACTAAAGGATTTGAAGTCATCATAGACTCCTTTACTAAACTTCATCAACTTCTTCCAAAATAACCCTAAACATTAGTGGACTTTGATTCTCGATATTTCACCATGGATGTAGAAATCCAATGTAACTTCACAACTTCAAAGTCTAGTTTCACAACTTTGCCTTCATCATTTAGTATGAAACGACCCATTTTTGCATGGTCAACCATGAGATTCAAGTTGATATCTTTAGGGAGCATATGAAGGATACGTTTCATAGGAAAATTCAAAATTGGGTGGTTGCTTGTTTTGCTTTCTTCCAAGTTTGCAAGAACAAGACCCTTATGCTCTTTATACTCATGATATTCCGCCTTCATGATTGTCACATTTTGGCTTTCATCCTCCTTAGGCCGAGAGTTAGAAGATGGAAGTAGAGGTGTCAAGGTGATCTTCTTTTGATTGAGGGTGAGAGTATAAGTGTTGGCTCTCCCATCATGCATGACACTCCTATCAAACAACCATGGTCTTCCCAATAATATATGACAAGTACCCATAGGAACAATATCACACCATAATGAATCTTTATAGCTCTTTCCAATGGAAAGACTTACCAAGACCCGTTGATCCACACGAATGCTGTATATTTTATGGCCATATACATCAAGGTAAACAAGGGAGACATCAAATACTCACCTATAAGGAAGAAGAGCTCAAGTCTCTTACATATCTCTCTACCTAGGAAGAAATCAACAAGTGTGATCGTGTACTTTGCTCCTTAACTCAAGAACCATAAAGCTATCATGGAAGACGTCCTAGAGTGGATTAAACTACATTCCAAGAGCTTTCATTTGGTTCAAGAATCTTTAGATTTGGCTAAGAATTGAAGGAGTTATCATCATTTGTAATCTAGCTTAGTTCATTTGTTTCTTTATTGATGCATAATTGATGGCCTTATGCATCAAGGTCAACCATGGAGACATCTAATACTCACCTAGAAGGTAGAAGAGTTCAAGTCTCTCTTTTATCTCTCTACTTGGAAGGGATCAACTCATGCGGACGTATACTTTTGCTCCTTAATTCAAGGACCGTGAAGCTATCATAGAAGTCATCCTAGAAGGGATTATTCTACATTCCAAGAGCTTTCATATGGTTCAAGAATCTTTGAATTTGGATGAGAATCCAAGGAGTTATTCATATTTGTAATATAGTTTAGTATATTGTTTTCTTTATGATGTAAACATTAGGATGAATGATGTAAGCCCTTAAGGGGTCTTTTCTTGAAGCTAGGTGACGCCTAAGGGGTGGGTTGTAGCTATAAATACCCCCTCCTAGGTGCTTGTAATTCATTCAATTCATTCAAGTCATTCACATTGAATTTTTCAAACACATGTTGTGTTCTTTCTAGCATTTGTGCTAGGCGTTTTCGTCTCTCTTTTGTGGGATTCGAAATATCCCCTTCTTCTAGCTAAGGGTGGCAACCTTAGTGGTGAAAGGAAGGAATTGGAGTATTCTTGGGTGGTGAATGTATCCTTCAAAGAATCTTCAAAAGCCATCAACTATCCATCTACCAATCGTCCATTTATCATCTAATTCGAGTGCTTCATCAAGAATTCAACAAGAATTCATCAAGCATTCATCAAGAAACGTGAGTTCTTCAACATTCACGTCCAACTACCTTCGTCAACAACATTCAACATTCGTCCGTTCACTTGTTCGTTCATTCATCATTGATTCGTTCATTGTTTCCATCTTTTGGTAACCATTTTTCATAGTTCTTTCCATCCTTTTTCATCCATTTCTATGCCATTTTTGGTTCTTTGGAACTTTGAGAAGGGAGATTCCTATCTTCGCTTTTAAAGATCCTTAGATTTTGTGTAATGAGATTGTTCCTTGGTCTCATTATGCATCAAATTTGGTATCAGAGCTAAGGAGTTTGAATCTCTTAGTTCTTGAAACAATCTTTTACAATCTTTTCTCTCCCACACGTTTCCCATCATACGTTTCCCATCACAAAGTTTCATTCATCTCTACATCACACGTCCCCCTTGATAGTTCTTCCAAGAACTCATCAAGAACCCATCAAGAACTCATAAAGAACCCCAAGCTCCACAAAGAACCCAAAAACCAAACACAAACCTACCCAAATCCGTCCCATACCCACGTCCCATCCGTGCTAACCTTCCTTCCATGAGTTTCTTGTGATCTTTGTGAATCAAGATAGGTTCTAATGGCGAGTGCAAGCTCTCCTACAAAGTCCTCTCCATCGTCCCCAGAAGATGTTGAGAAGATGAAACAAAGAATCAAGTATCTCAACAAACAAGTAGCATACTACATGCGCCTTCAAGAAAGGGAGAATCTTGAGGAAGTATCAAGTAAATCATCAAGTGGAGAAGGAGAAGAGGACGTTGCAAGAAAGAGGCATGGACGTCCAAAGGAGGAAAGGTTCGGCTTCAAAGTGGAGATCCCCGAATTTGTTGGTGATCTTGATCCGGAGGTTTACTTGGATTGGATACAAACCGTGGAAAGGGTCTTTGATCTCAAACAAGCGAGTAGTGTCTTTGGTGGAATACCAAAGTGCTTTATATGTAGAGCCGGAGTATGAGGAAGAAGAGGAAGTTGGGGTTGGTGCCAAAGAAGAGGAAGATGTAGTAGAAGAATATGTGGAAGGGCCAGATGAAGGAGAACTACTTGTGGTAGAAAGGGCCTTGAATATCACAAATGTGCCAAAGGATCAACTACAAAGAGAAGCAATATTTCGCTCTCGTTGTACCATCCAAGGGAGAGTATGCTCCTTGATCATAGATGGAGGAAGTTGCACCAATGCCGCCTCTACAACAATGGTCAAGAAGTTGCAAATGGAGATTAGCCCACATCCCACACCCTACACAATACAATGGCTAAGCCTTGGGCGAGGCATCCGTGTAGATCAACGAGTTTTGGTGAGTCTTTCAATTGGAAAGAATTATCAAGATTCATTATGGTGTGATATAGTTCCCATGGATACTTGTCATGTTTTGTTGGGAAGGCCATGGTTATATGATAGACATGTCATACATGATGGGAGGGCCAACACTTACACTCTCACCATCAACCAAAAGAGGATCACTTTGGAACCTCTTGATCCACCATCTCGGCAAAAGGAGGAGAAACGTCATATTGTGTCAATCATGAAGATGGAGTATCAAGGGCATGAAGAGTATAAGGATCCTATTCTTAAACATTTGGAGAAGAGAGAAACGGATCCAAGTATCCATCACCTTTTGAATCTTCCTATGAAGCATATCTTCCATGAGCATCCAAGAGCTATCTACTTAGATCACTTGGTTGAAAGTCCAAGAATTCGAAAGGAGGAAATAGCCCAAGTCATCAAGGTACACTGTTTCATACTAAATGACAAGGGTAAAGTGGTAAGACTAAGTGAGAAGCAACGTGAACAGCCCACGTTCACGGTGGAGAAATACAAGTTCAAGTCTTATGGTGATCAAGGAAGAAAGTTTAAGAAGTTCATCAAAGGGATCTACGATGACTTCAAAGCTTTCAAGAAGAAAGTCTTTGTAAAGAAGGCAAGTAAGGGTTGGTTTTCCAAGTTTGAGGACAAACTTTTTCAACCGGGGGTGTATGATGCATAATTGATGGCCTTATGCATCAAGGTCAACCATGGAGACATCTAATACTCACCTAGAAGGTAGAAGAGTTCAAGTCTCTCTTTTATCTCTCTACTTGGAAGGGATCAACTCATGCGGACGTATACTTTTGCTCCTTAATTCAAGGACCGTGAAGCTATCATAGAAGTCATCCTAGAAGGGATTATTCTACATTCCAAGAGCTTTCATATGGTTCAAGAATCTTTGAATTTGGATGAGAATCCAAGGAGTTATTCATATTTGTAATATAGTTTAGTATATTGTTTTCTTTATGATGTAAACATTAGGATGAATGATGTAAGCCATTAAGGGTCTTTTCTTGAAGCTAGGTGACGCCTAAGGGGTGGGTTGTAGCTATAAATACCCCTCCTAGGTGCTTGTAATTCATTCAATTCATTCAAGTCATTCACATTGAATTTTTCAAACACATGTTGTGTTCTTTCTAGCATTTGTGCTAGGCGTTTTCGTCTCTCTTTTGTGGGATTCGAAATATCCCCTTCTTCTAGCTAAGGGTGGCAACCTTAGTGGTGAAAGGAAGGAATTGGAGTATTCTTGGAGGTGGTGAATCTGTATCCTTCAAAGAATCTTCAAAAGCCATCAACTATCCATCTACCAATCGTCCATTTATCATCTAATTCGAGTGCTTCATTAAGAATTCAACAAGAATTCATCAAGCATTCATCAAGAAACGTGAGTTCTTCAACATTCACGTCCAACTACCTTCGTCAACAACATTCAACATTCGTCCGTTCACTTGTTCGTTCATTCATCATTGATTCGTTCATTGTTTCCATCTTTTGGTAACCATTTTTCATAGTTCTTTCCATCCTTTTTCATCCATTTCTATGCCATTTTTGGTTCTTTGGAACTTTGAGAAGGGAGATTCCTATCTTCGCTTTTAAAGATCCTTAGATTTTGTGTAATGAGATTGTTCCTTGGTCTCATTATGCATCATTTATGATGTAACATTTGATTAGGATGATGTAAGCTAGATTGCTTGTGATTCTTGCATATAACACGCCTAGGGGTGATGCATAATGGGACCAAAAGATCACATTACACAAAAGGATTAAGGATCTTTAAAAACGAAGATAAGAATCTCCCTTCTCAAAGTTCTTAAGGATCCAAAAATGAATGATAATGGATGAAGATAAACGAAAAGAGGGATTAATTCGTTTACCAAGATCAAATGGAAGTTTGATGAACGATGGATGAATGTAGTGAATGACCGATGGAATGGATAGTTGGATAGATTGGCTTTTGAAGGATCGATGAGGATACAGCCACACCACCTCAAAGAACTCTTCAATTCCTTCCTTTCACCTTCAAGGATGCCACCCTTGAATAGAAGAAGGGGATAACTTCGAAACTCCCTCAAGAGAAACGAAAACTCTAGCTCAAAACTAGAGAGAAAACAACACCTTGTGTTTGTATTTGATTTATTGAATGACTTGAATTGAATGAATACAATGGCACCCTAGGGGGTCTATTTATACTACTTTAGGGACCCCTTGGACGTGTACCTAGGGTTCAAGAAACCAAGAATCAACTATTACATCATATATCCTATTTATGACATCATAAACTCTAAAATACAACTCTAGAAAGAAATTGCTATAACTCCTTCAATACTTGTCCGTTTTCATTGATTCAAAAACCATTGGAAAGCTTATTGAAAGAGCTCCAATCTGTCTTTTGATGATTTCCTCAATAGATGTATGGATCTAGAGTTATAGAGCAAAATATCGAACTGTACTTGATAAGGTCCTCCATTGCCGCGAATTCAATAAGGACTCTTATTGCCGAGAGTATTTTGAGCTCATTGACGACTTCCATATATGAGAGTAACTCCATGTAAGCTAGAATAACATCAAGGTCCTTCATGCTTGCTTCCTTGATGTATAGAGCTTAATAAACCATTGTAATTGATGATGTCGTTGATGTTTTTGTAACTTGAAGCTAGATCAAAGTCCTCTTAGCTAACCTTGATGTATATAGCTAGGCTATTATGCATCAAGGGGGCCTTCAAATGCTATAAATAGACCCCTTAGGGTGCTTTTTAATCACACATTATTGAATACAAATACAGTCAAACACATGGTGTTTTCTCTCTAGCTTTTGTGCTAGTTTTTCGTTTCTCTTGAGGGAGATTCGTCCTATCTCTACTTCTTGCCTTGGGTTGGCATCCCTCGGTGGTGATAGGGTAGAATTGAAGAGCTCTTTGAGGTGGTGTGGCTGTATCCTCATTGATCCTTCAAACGCCAATACTATCGTTCGTCCATCTCCATAGTTCGTTCATCATCATTCACCATTCTCACGTCAATTATCATCAAGAATCATTCAAACATTCATCAAGCATCAATCGTCTATCTTCATCCTTTGGTAACATTCATTCATTCTTTTCGTTTCCATCATCAATTTAGCCATTTCGTTGGGTTCTTTGAACTTTGAGAATTGAAAGATTCTTATCTTGTTCTTAAAGATCCTAAACTTGTGTGTAATGTGATCATCCATGATCCCATTATACATCAAAATTGGTATTAGAGCTTAGGAGTTTGATTCTCTTAGTTCTTGAACCATCTTTTTGTAATATTTCCATCACAAATCCATCCCCCACCATCCCTCCATTACACGTCCACCATTAGCTACACAAAGAACCCAAAACCCAAACACATTCCCTCACAAAATCATAGCCAAACACAAATCCCCCATGTCACCTACGCCCAAAACCCCAAATCGAGAGTCTTGCATATCTTTCTTCATCAAAGATTGATACTCCATGACGTGCGTGAGTTCTTTAATGGATTCACAAGATGATATGCAACTAATGAAGCAGCAACTTGATTATCTCACAAAACAATTTGAGAAACTTATGCCCCTTCAAAAGGGAGGAGCACGAACTGAGTTTGATTCACGTATGGTGGATCTTTATGATGTCGAGTATGAAACACAATATGAATGGAGTACATGTCCAAGGAAGGAGGACAGATTTGGTTTCAAGAAGAGATACCGGAGTTCTATGGGAGTCATGATCCGGAAGTATTCTTGGAATGGGTGCATCAAGTTGAAAGGGTCTTTGATCTCAACGCCATCCATGATGACCAGAAGGTCAAAAGTGTTGCATTGAAGCTACGAAAACATGCTAACAAATGGTGGTCAAGCAAGCAAAGCAAACGACAATCAAGGGGCCAAGAAAAGATACGATCATGGGTCCAAATGAAAAAGAAGCTCCAAAAGAAGTTTTTGCCCCTTAACTATCTAAGCGACAACATCAACAAGCTTCAAAGATTGGCCCAAGGAAGCAAAAGTGTGAAGGAATATACAAGGGAGTTCAAACATCTACTTCGAAGTAATTGGTCTTGATGATTATATTAGACATATTGTTGAATGGCAACCGTATAAGACTTTGGATGAATTAAGTTCTTTAGCCCTCGAAGTTGTAAGACAAAGGAGATGTTGTCATTGCCAAAGTTTAGGTAACATTGATTTGGAGTGTCCTAACAAGAAAGATGTGTCTTTGGTTGAGTACGAAACGTATGAATTATTTGAAGAGGAGTATGTAGAAGAGTGGCATGTGGCAAGGAGAGCCTTGAAAGAAGTATGTGTGTCGAATGAACATCAACAAAGTGAGTGCAATATCTCTCATTGTACCAACAAAGAAGAAGTATGTTCATTGATCAAAGAAGAAGAAAGTTGTGCCTCCTATGGTTACATTGACGCCCCTACACAAAGGCTAAGCCATGACAAAGACATTCATGAGGATCCAAGAAGTTTAGTAAGTCTTCCCACTTACAAGAATTGTAGAAATTCATTATGGTGTGATATTACTTCTATGGATACTTGTCATACTTTGTTGGAAAGACCAAAGTTGCTTGATAGGAATATCATGCATCAAGAGACATCTCTACTTCCATCTTATACCACACGGCTTAAGGAGGATGAAAACAACATTATGACGATTATGAAGGCGGAATATCATGGGTATGAAGAGCATAAAGGTCTTGTTCTTGCAAACTTGGAGGAAAGCAAAACAAGCAACCACCCAATTCTGAATTCTCATATGAAACGTATCTTTCATATGATACCTCAAGATATCAACTTGGATCGCAAGGTTGAAGCGCCAAGGATTCGAAGGGATCAAGAAGCTAAAGTCATCAAAGTGGATCGTTTCATGCTAAATGATAAAGGCAAGGTGGTGAAACTTGACTTGGGAATTGAGAAGCTACATGGGATATCTACATCCATGGTGAAAAGTCGAGGATCCAAGTC
Organism: Portulaca oleracea; assembly: GCA_029582165.1. Lineage (NCBI taxonomy): Eukaryota > Viridiplantae > Streptophyta > Magnoliopsida > Caryophyllales > Portulacaceae > Portulaca > Portulaca oleracea. The sequence goes on along the minus strand of CM055870.1, from coordinate 32,202,864 downwards.
TTGTAATGCCCATGGATTACTTGGGAGGAAGTTGAAGAAGTTTAGAAAAGGAGTCTATGATGACTTCAAAGCCTTCAAGAAGAAAGCTTGTAATTTCTTGTGAAGAAGGCGAGTAAGAGAGTTGATTTTCAAAGTTTGAGGGAAAACTTTTTCAACCGGGGGAGTATGATGTATATTTGATGGCCATATACATCAAGGTCAACAAGGGAGACATCAAATGCTCACCTATAAGGAAGAAGAGCTCAAGTCTCTTACATATCTCTCTACCTTGGAAGAAATCAACAAGTGTGATCGTGTACTTTGCTCCTTAACTCAAGAACCATAAAGCTATCATGGAAGACGTCCTAGAGTGGATTAAACTACATTCCAAGAGCTTTCATTTGATTCAAGAATCTTTAGATTTGGCTAAGAATTGAAGGAGTTATCATCATTTGTAATCTAGCTTAGTTCATTTGTTTCTTTGTGATGTAACATTTGATTAGGATGATGTAAGCTAGATGGCTTGTGATTCTTGCATATAACACGCCTAGGGGGGCCTTCAAATGCTATAAATAGACCCCTTAGGGTGCTTTGTAATCACACATTATTGAATACAAATACAGTCAAACACATGGTGTTTTCTCTCTAGCTTTTGTGCTAGTTTTTCGTTTCTCTTGAGGGAGATTCGTCCTATCTCTACTTCTTGCCTTGGGTTGGCATCCCTCGGTGGTGATAGGGTAGAATTGAAGAGCTCTTTGAGGTGGTGTGGCTGTATCCTCATTGATCCTTCAAACGCCAATACTATCGTTCGTCCATCTCCATAGTTCGTTCATCATCATTCACCATTCTCACTGATGTATGTAAGCTCCCAAAGATCAGAGTATAGAACTTACAATACACCACACAGAATCACACTTACAGCCGATGTTTAAAAACAAAGCTAATTGGATGCAATTGGCTGAAATGGATCACAACCCAATAAGGAAATAAAAGATAGACTTATGCTCAGTCTGATACATACACACCACAAAATGAACACAAGGGCAGGGACTTGATTACCTCAACAAATACAGACTCACCACCATTGAAGCAAACAAGCTCTACACACACCACCAGGCTTGCCAGCTCTTGGATACTGAAGTAGATTTAACCAATTGAGAGTTTAAGGACACTCACAAACGAGAGGCCCAACTTTGGCACTCAGAATGCTATTGAAATATCACTGAATAATGCCTTAAGCGGTGGATACTCGAAACTCCTCAAGAGAAAGCGAAAGAGACTAGCAAAGCTAGAGAGAAACAACATCATGTTGTGTTTGTTTTTGATTTGTATTAAATTGAATGAGGTTACAAGGCACCCTAAGGGGTCTATTTATAGCATTTGAAGGCCCCCCTAGGCGTGTCATATGCAAGCATCACAAGCCATCTAGCTTACATCATCCTAATCAAATGTTACATCATAAAGAAACAAATGAACTAAGTTAGATTACAAATGATGATAACTCCTTCAATTCTTAGCCAAATCTAAAGATTCTTGAACCAAATGAAAGCTCTTGGAATGTAGATTAATCCACTCTAGGACGTCATCCATGATAGCTTTATGGTTCTTGAGTTAAGGAGCAAAGTACACGATCACACTTGTTGATTTATTCCAAGGTAGAGAGATATGTAAGAGACTTGAGCTCTTCTTCCTTAGAGGTGAGTATTTGATGTCTCCCTTGTTAACCTTGATGTATATGGCCATCAAATATACATCACCTACACAACTTTGATAAGAAGTCTGAGGCTGAGTGTGATGTTTCTGGAGTTAGTATTGGAATTGTTCAATCAGTTCTATCTCAAGAGGGTCGTCCATTAACTTATTACTGTGAGAAGTTCGGTGACCCTAGATTCACAGAAGAGAATGGAAGCCAATTCCGCTTGTACAGTAAGAAGATCTCTTTCAGTCCATCAAGCTCAAAACCAGATTCTTGGTCACCTGAGAAGAATGTTGGAGATCTGTCTAAACCTGGTCTCACCTTTGGGGACCCAAGGTTCATTGAGAATAATGTAGAGCAGCCCGAACCATCTACTGAGGAGATCACAACTCACGTGAAGGTCCTGATTCACGTAGAGTTTACAGTTGGGCCAACTGAAGTCTTTAAACATGAACCTCCAAGTTTGAGGACAAACTTCTTCCAATAAGGGGGGAATGATGTATTTTAGCCCACGCCAAATACATCCCAAGAGGCCCAATACATTTTCAATGAGGTAGAACAAGCTATAGAGGAAAGCATGAGCATAGAGGCCCATAGGCCCATACATATTGTGTGCTCCTTATGGCAAGAGGATGTCCAAACATCCTAGGGTCTACAAACCACACGCCCAACAAGCCCAAGAAAGGCCCAAGGACACGTCCATGAAGGCCAACTTCGTCATTTGTGTTCTTTTTGGGTGTATTTTTATTTTATAGTTTTATTATTTTGGTGTGTTTTAAATTAATTAGGAGTAGATAAATCTAGAATATTCTAAACTGTTCCAGAATGTTCTAGAAAGTCAAAGTAGACGTGTGATAGGAGTAGTTAGGTGCCAATTGGTTGTTATCCTAGATAAGGTTGGCTTATTTTGTACTTAATCCATATTGGATTAGGAAAGCCTAAACCAATTAGGATAAGGTTTGTTACAACCAACTCCCCCTAGGATACGGATTCCTAATCTAAGGTGGAGTAGGAGTAGTTAGACGAGTTCTCCTTGGCTTGCACGCCAAGAGAGAGACACCTAGGCCTAGTTTAGCTTGGCTTCCACGCCAAGTAGGAGTACAAGTCCCTTAAGGACTCTCCTAGTATAAATAGCCTATGTTTGTATTCAATTGATACATCAGTTGAGAAATATGAATCAAGCTTTAAGCTTACCCCCTGAGTGTTTGGATTAACCTCACCCCTTCTTCTATTGTATCTTGGTGTGGTAACGAAGTGGTTTAGGAAGAACTTGATCCTAGGTTGCGGTCTAGATCAAGAAACCCTAGATTGTCCTTCTTGTGGATTCAAGTAGGAAATCTAGTTCTATCCCTTTATCTTTCTATCTCTTAGAAAGATAATATCTACCCTCACCCTTCATCCTTTCCAACGCCATCCTCATCCCCTTCATCACCACCAATTCGTCCACCCTCCCCTTCCCTCACAAAATAGCTCAACCAACTCCCTCTCTCTCCATAACAACTTCCTAACAACTTTCTCTCTCCTCCAACAACCTCACAAACCTCATCCTCCCTCCTTCACCTCACGTCAACCCTCCTCTCTCTCTCCCCTCTTTCACGTCAACCCTCCCTAATCACCATCCAAGAACTCATCTTTTTCCCGTTCAAGATTCAACCCTTCGTGAATCTTGAAACCACAAAAGCCCTCACGGCAAAATTCCTTCCCTATTCTCTCCAATCACACGTGAACCACCCTAACCATAGCCTCAAATTCACGTGTGGTACCCCACTCTTAGATCGTTTGCACATCTCCCCTATGATGTGTAATTGATCAACCATAGTCTTAATCCCATTATACATCATATCTTTTCTCGGACATGTTGGTGTAGCTCCTGAATCTCCTTGGCTCTTACATTAGCATCATGGCTGAACCTGGTTGAGGTAATTATGGGAGCCAAATCCATAAGGGTGATTGGATTCCTCCCATACACTTATTGAAATGGGGACAGACCGGTAGCCTTGCTAGGAGGTCGGTTGAATGCAAACTCAGCGTGAGGAAGCAAAGTATCCCATCCCTTCTTGTCTTTGTTCACCAAGGACCTCAGCAGTGTACCAAGAGTCCTGTTGGTGACCTCGGTTTGGCCATCAGTTTCGGGATGACATACTGTGCTGAACTTGAGTTTGGTACCGAACCTTATCCATAATGTCACCCAAAAGTGACTCAAGAACTTTGCATCACAATCAGAAACCATGGATTTCGGAACTCCATGTAACCTTACAACCTCCTGGAAGTACAACTCAACAACTCTCACAAAGATCATAAGTAGTGTGGCATGGAATCAAGTGTGCCATCTTTGAAAAACGATCAACAACCACCAAAATAGAATCTTTACCTCTTTGGGTCTTTGGCAACCCAACAATGAAGTCCAGACTTATATCTTCCCAAGGACATTGGGGTATAGGCGATGAGGTATAAAGACCTTGTAACCAAGAAGTGGGGTGGTTCACGAGATTAGGGTAGAAAAGAGAGGGTGGCTCTCATGAAAAGGGTTCTTTGTGGAAGTTTTTGCCGTGAGGGCTTTTGTAGTTTCAAGATTCAAGAAAGGTTGAATCTTGAGCGGAAAGGATGAATCTTCGATGGTGATTTGAGGGGAAAGGGTTGACGTTGGAAGAGGGGAGAGAGAGAGGATGGCGTGAGGTAAGAAGGGGGAGAGAAGGTGAGAGGGTGGCGTTGAAGGTGGAGGAGAGTGAGAGGTTGTTAGGTTGTTATGGAGAGATAAGGTTGTTGGAAGGTTGTTTTGGAGAGAGAGAAGGGAAGGCGAAAAGAATTTGGCTTGGTGAGGTGGGTGACGAATTGAAGGGGGCTTAAGGAGGTGGGGATGGCGTTGGGAATGGGGGTAGGTTTAGGATTAATGTGACTTAAGCGTATTGTGAAGCTCACAGGGTAATTACCTTAACTATATTGATAGAAAGGTAAGAACGGATAGATCTAGGTTTCCTAATTGAATCCACCAAAAGGACAACCTAGAGCTAACTTGACCTAGACCGCAACCTAGGGTCAAGCTCTTCCTAACCACTTGGGTGCCAAACCAAGATACAATAGAAGAAAAGGGGTGAGGTTAATCCAAACACTCGGGGTAAGCTTAAAGCTTGATTCATATTTCTCAGTGATGTATCAATTGAATACAAGCCTAGGCCATTTATACTAGGAGACTCCTTAAGGGACTTGTACTCTTACTTGGGTGGAAGCCAAGCTAAACTAGGCCTAGAGTCTCTCTTGGCGTCAAGCCAAGGAGAACTCGCCTAACATCTCCTACTCCTCCTTGGATTAGGAATCCTTATCCTAGGGGGAGTTGGTTGTAACAAACCTTATCCTAATTGATTTTGGCTTTCCTAATCCAAATTGGATTAGTTACAAAATTAGCCAATTCCTATCAAGGAAAGATAAACACACGCCTAATCTAGCTAATTAAAAGAAACACACCAAAAATAATTAAGCTATAACTAATTAAATTACATCCAAAAATCAAGATCATAAAACTGGACTTGTTTTCCTTGACTTTGGACGTGTGATACACTAGGGGTTGACGTGTGACTTGGCCCATCTAGGATGTTTGAACATCCTCTTGGAATAAGAAACACACCATGTGAATGGGCCTTTGTATTTCTACTTTGTATTCATCCTTCTTAGCCCATCTTACCTTTATGTAAAAGAGCTGAATCTTCTTTGTTGGGCCTGTGTAGAATTGAGTCTTTTCATGAAGGATCCCATCTTTAACTTGGCGTTTCAATTGGGCTTCCTTGATTAGGTTTGGGGGACTTAGCGTGGGTTGATTTACATCATTCCCCCCTTGTTGAAAGAAGTTTGTCCTCAAACTTGGAGGTTCAAGTCTGAAGACATCTATTGACCCAATAGTGACCTTCACGTGAATCAAGACCTTCACGTGAACCATGGTTGCTTCAATAATCTGCACGTGAATCAGTGTCTTCACGTGAACTGTAACTCCTTCGATAGATTGACCTCCGTTATCCTCCATGATTCTTGGGTCCCCAAAGGTGAGACCAAGGCTAGGCAGATCTTCAGTAGTCTGCTTTACGTGAATTAGGGCCTCCACAATAGATGGGGGATGGCGAGTGTGACTCTTCACGTGGACAAAGGTGTCCTCATTAGATCTGAGTTGGACCCTCTTCATTGGGTTTGGCCCTCCATCATTCTCCATAGGTGAGCCCAAGGCTATGTGAATCAGCTGAGGGATGGTCCACTTGAGGTAGAACAATTCCAATACCAACTCCAGGAGCATCACACTTAGCCTTACACTTCTTATCAAAGCTTGGTATGGCTGGGGCAGGTGTGGTGCAGAGTTTCTCCTTGTTGATGTCGAACACTTGCCGGGATGTCGAGTCCACGAGAACTCTTTAGACTTTAGTAGAATAGTGCTGAAATTCTTCACAAACCTCTTATAGAAAGAAGTCAAGCCGTGGAAAATTCGATCATCAAGAATACTAGTTGGAGTAGACCACTCCTTGCTAGTTTTGATCTTTTCTTCATCAATCTGGACCACTCCTTGCTAGTTTCCTTGCTAGTTTTGAAGGGACTAAAACTCTCAACTTGTGCAAGCCAAAGAGTTCTACTACTAGTTGCCTAATATATTCTACTCCTCCTTGGATTAGAATTCCTTATCCTAGGGGGAGTTGGTTTGTAACAAACCTTATCCTAATAACAAACCTTATCCTGATCATCTTGGCTTTCCTAATCCGGATTGGATTAGTTACAAAATTAGCCAATTCCTAACTAGGAATTAAATCATACGGCTATTCTATCCTAATTAAAATAAACACGCCAAAAACTAATTAAGCTAAAATAATTAAATTACATCCAAAAATCAAGATCATAAAATTGGGCTTGTAAACTTGACTTGGACGTGTAACCTTGGTGTTTTGGGCTTGGCGTGACCTTGGCCCATCTTCTAGGATGTTTGGACATCCTCTTGAAATAAGCTACACACCATATGAATGGGCCTTCGTAGTTCAACTTTGTACCTTTCTTCGTTGGCCCATTTGATGTAGCTGAACCAAATATGCCCTGTTGGCCCTGTATGAGTCGAAGTCCTTTGATGAAGGACCCTATGTGCATGATGGACCTTTAATTGGCCCTTCTTGATTGGGCCTAGGGAAATAAGAGTGGGCTGATTTCCATCATTCCCCCCTAGTTGAAAGAAGTTTGTCCTCAAACTTGGAGATTCAAGTTCAAAGACTTCAACTAACCCAACTGTAATCTTCACATGGATCAGGACCTCCACATGAATCATGATTGTGCCAATGACCTCCACGTGAATCAGGACCTTCACGTGAACCATGGTTGCTTCAATAATCTCCACGTGAATCAGTGTCTTCACGTAAACTGTGACTCCTTCGATAGATTGACATCCGTTATCCTCCATGAACCTTGGGTCCCCAAAGGTGAGACCAAGGCTAGGCAGATCTTCAGCAGTCTGCTTTACGTGACCTAGGGCCTCCATAATAGATGGGGGATGGCGAGTGTGACCCTTCACGTGGACAAAGGTGTCCTCATTAGATCTGAGTTGGACCCTCTTCATTGGGTTTGACCCTCCATCATTCTCCATGAATCTTGGGTCTCCATAGGTGAGCCCAAGGCTATGTGAATCAGCTGAGGGATGGTCCGCTTGAGATAGAACGATTCCAATACCAACTCCAGGAGCATCACACTTAGCCTTACACTTCTTATCAAAGCTTTGTATGGCTAGGGCAGGTGTGGTGCAAAGTTTCTCCTTGTTGATGTCGAACACTTGCCGGGCTGTTGGAGTCCACGAGAACTCCTTAGACTTTAGTAGAATAGTGTTGAAATTCTTCACAAACCTCTTATAGAAAGAAGTCAAGTCGTGGAAAATTCGATCATCAAGAATACTTGTTGGAGTAGACCACTCCTTGCTAGCGTTGACCTTTTCTTCATCAATCTTGGTCACTTCAGTTGAAGGTACATAGCCAAGAGAGACTATGTTGTTGATGAAGAAGAAGCTCTTGGACGGATTACCATGTAGCTTCACGTGAGCCAAGGTCTCCAAAACATATTGGAGGTGAAAAATGTGACCTTTCTCACTTTTGCTATTCACAAGTATATCTCCGAAGTAGATAACGATACTTTTGCTAATAAGGGGCTTCAAAACCTGATTCAACAATATCATAACAGTAAAGAGAGTGTTAGTTAGACTACAAGGTGGGACTAACCATTCATAGAGGCATCCTTTGGTTTCAGCAGTGTCCCCTTCTTGAATTTGAGCCTGGCAGGACCCCCTTCTTGGATTGACCTTTGGAATGTCGTGGGTACCAAGTAGCTCACCCACTTGATCTTTACTTCTAGGAAACCTGTACTTGGTAGTAACCTTGTTGGTGCACAGACGTTGGTTTCCCTCTTCTTTTGGAACCAAAAGGGTAGGAGTGGCACATGGACTGGGTGTCTTCCCGATCATACCCTTTTCTAGAAGATCTTCATCTTGCCTTTGAACCTTTGGAACATCACTTGGGTTCACGTGTTGTTGAACTTCACGTGGAGTGGATATTGCTGATGTTCTCTCGTTTGAGCTCTCGTGAAGAGTGGCGAGAGGGGGTTCTTTTGTGTGCTTTTCATGGATATGATCTGTGTTTGGGTCTGAGGGAGCGATCTCCTTATGCTCACTAAACTTAGGGCGTTCAGTGGTCATAGAAGTGATGGAATTTGGATCACTCTCTTTGGGTAGGGACGGATTGGCTATTTTAAGTGGAGCTAGGGTGATTTTTTTGTGGTTGAACCTGAAGGTGTAGGTCTTGGCTCTTCCATCATGTATCACTCTGTCAAATAACCAGTCTTCCCAACAAAAGATGACAAGCATCCATAGGCAATATATCACACCAAATATATTCTTGATAGTTCTTGCCAATGGAAAAGCTTACCAAGCATTGATGAGTTACTTGTAGTCCTTCACCCTGATTCAGCCATTGGATGGTGTAGGGCTTAGGATGTGGACTGGTTTCCAGCTGAAGTTTGTCCACCAAAGTTGTTGAAGCCACATTGGTGCAGCTTCCTCCATCAACGATTAAGGAGAAGACCTTTCCTTTGATAGTGCAGCGAGACTGAAAGATAGCCTCTCGTTGTTGTTGGTCTTCTGGGACAATCGAACTGCTGAGGATCCTCCTCATGAAGAGCAATTCATGTGCCATAGTAGGGGTTGAAACGCCAGATTGACGTTGGGTAGGGAAGGGTAATGATGCATAATTGATGGCCTTATGCATCAAGGTCAACCATGGAGGCATCTAATACTCACCTAGAAGGTAGAAGAGTTCAAGTTTCTCACTACTTGGAAGGGATCAACTCATGTGGTCGTATACTTTTGCTCCTAATTCAAGGACCATGAAGCTATCATAGAAGTCATCCTAGAGAGGATTATTCTACATTCCAAGAGCTTTCATATGGTTCAAGAATCTTTGAATTTGGATGAGAATCCAAGGAGTTATTCATATTTGTAATATAGTTTAGTATATTGTTTTCTTTATGATGTAAGCATTAGGATGAATGATGTAAGCCCTTAAGGGGTCTTTTCTTGAAGCTAGGTGACGCCTAAGGGGTGGGTTGTAGCTATAAATACCCCCTCCTAGGTGCTTGTAATTCATTCAATTCATTCAAGTCATTCACATTGAATTTTTCAAACACATGATGTGTTCTCTCTAGCATTTGTGCTAGGTGTTTTCGTCTCTCTTTGTGGGATTCGAAATATCCCCTTCTTCTAGCTAAGGTTGGCATCCTTAGTGGTGAAAGGAAGGAATTGGAGTATTCTTGGAGGTGGTGAGTCTGTATCCTTCAAAGAATCTTCAAAAGCCATCAACTATCCATCTACCAATCGTCCATTATCATCCATTTTGAGTGCTTCATCAAGAATTCAACAAGAATTCATCAAGCATTCATCAAGAAACGTGTGATCTTCATTCTACACGTCCAAGCACTTGTTCGTCATCAACGTTCATCATTTGACATTCGTCCATCCATTGTTCGTTCGTTCATCATTCATTTTGTTCATTGTTTCCAATTGTTTGGTAACTTTCTTTCATAGTTCTTTTCATCCATTTCTATGCCATTTTTGGTTCTTTGGAACTTTGAGATAGAGGATTCTTATCTTCGCTTTTAAAGATCCTTAGATTTGTGTAATGAGATTGTTCCTTGGTCTCATTATGCATCAGGTAATGTGTTTGGGCTGTTTTGGGTTGCGGGTTAGTGCGAAGGTTTGAAGGTTACGTGTTTGGATAGCAGGGCAAGCTATTGGAATAGCAGGTTAAGCTTTTGGATTTGAAGGTTACGTGTTTGGTTTACACTCAACACTAACCTAGAGCTCTGATACCACTTTTGATGTATTACCGGATCAAGAAAGGTTCTTAATTCCAATAATACATGAAACACGTGTAACCAAACAACAGAAGGGGGGATGGTTCACGAGATTAGGAGAGACAAGGGGAGGGTTCTCGTGAATGAGGGTTCTTTGTGGAGGATGTTTTGCCGAGAGGGCTCTTGTGGTTTCAAAATACAAGAAAGATTGAATCTTGAACAGGAAGGGGATGAATGAGATGAATCTTGGATGGAGGTTAGGAGGATTGACGTTAGGATGGGAGAGAGAGGAGGATGGCGTGAGGTAAGAAGGAGAGAGTGAAAGTTGGCGTTTGATGTGAGAGAGAGTGTGAGGTAGTTAGGTTGTTGGAGGAGAGAAGGTTGTTATGGAGAGAGGGAAGAGAGGGTGGCGTTTGAGAGAGGAAGGGTGACGATTTGTTGGGGTTTTGAGGAGGTGGAGGTGGCGTTGGGATGAGGGGTGGGATAGAGAGTTGAATGTGACTTAAGCTGTATTGTGAAAGCTCACAATGTAATTACCTTAACTATATTGATAGAAAGGTAAGAACGGATAGATCTAGGTTTCCTAATTGAATCCACAAGAAGGACAACCTAGGGCTAACTTGATCTAGACCGCAACCTAGGATCAAGCTCTTCCTAACCACTTGGGTGCCAAACCAAGATACAATAGAAGAAAGGGTGAGAGTTTATCCAAACACTCGAGGGAAAGTTAAAAGCTTAAGGGGTTTCATATTTCTGAATTGAGTTGAATTATTGCCTTGAGAGGCTACATCCCTATTTATACTATGAGGGTCCTGAAGGGACTAAAACTCTCCAACTTGGCGTGCAAGCCAAAGAGTTATACTACTAGTTGCCTAATCTATTCTACTCCTCCTTGGATTAGAATTCCTTATCGTAGGGGGAGTTGGTTTGTAACAAACCTTATCCTAATAACAAACCTTATCCTAATCATCTAGGCTTTCCTAATCCGGATTGGATTAGTTACAAAATTAGCCAATTCCTAACTAGGAATTAAATCATACGGCTATTCTAGCCTAATTAAAATAAACACACCAAAAACTAATTAAGCTAAAATAATTAAATTACATCCAAAAATCAAGATCATAAAATTGGGCTTGTAAACTTGACTTGGACGTGTAACCTTGGTGTTTTGGGCTTGGCGTGACCTTGGCCCATCTTCTAGGATGTTTGGACATCCTCTTGAAATAAGCTACACACCATATGAATGGGCCTTCGTAGTTCAACTTTGTACCTTTCTTCGTTGGCCCATTTGATGTAGCTGAACCAAATATGCCTGTTGGCTGTGAGTCGAAGTCCTTTGATGAAGGACCCTATGTGCATGATGGACCTTTAATTGGGCCCTTGATTGGGCCTAGGGAAATAAGAGTGGTGATTTCCATCATTCCCCTAGTTGAAAGAAGTTTGTCCTCAAACTTGGAGATTCAAGTTCAAAGACTTCAACTAACTTAGCGTAATCTTCACATGGATCGGGACCTCCACATGAATCATGATTGTGCAATGACCTCCACGTGAATCGGGACCTTCACGTGAACCATGGTTGCTTCAATAATCTCCACGTGAATCGGTGTCTTCACGTAGCGTGACTCCTTCGATAGATTGACATCCGTTATCCTCCATGAACCTTGGGTCCCCAAAGGTGAGACCAAGGCTAAGCGGATCTTCACGATGCGCTTACGTGACTTAGGGCCTCCATAATAGATGGGGATGGCGAGTGTGACCCTTCACGTGGACAAAGGTGTCCTCATTAGATCGAGTTGGACCCTCTTCATTGGGTTTGGCCCTCCATCATTCTCCATGAATCTTGGGTCTCCATAGGTGAGCCCAAGGCTATGTGAATCGGTGAGGATGGTCCGCTGAGATAGAACGATTCCAATACCAACTCGGGAGCATCACACTTAGCCTTACACTTCTTATCAAAGCTTGGTATGGCTAGAGGCGGTGTGGTGCAAAGTTTCTCCTTGTTGATGTCGAACACTTGCAATTTGTTGGAGTCCACGAGAACTCCTTAGACTTTAGTAGAATAGTGTTGAAATTCTTCACAAACCTCTTATAGAAAGAAGTCAAGTCGTGGAAAATTCGATCATCAAGAATACTTGTTGGAGTAGACCACTCCTTGCTAGCGTTGACCTTTTCTTCATCAATCTTGGTCACTTGATTGAAGGTACATAGCCAAGAGAGACTATGTTGTTGATGAAGAAGAAGCTCTTGGACGGATTACCATGTAGCTTCACGTGAGCCAAGGTCTCAAAACATATTGGAGGTGAAAGATGTGACCTTTCTCACTTTTGCTATTCACAAGTATATCTCCAAGTAGATAACGATACTTTTGCTAATAAGGGGCTTCAAAACTGATTCAACAATATCATAACAAGAAAGAGAGTGTTAGTTAGACCACAAGGTGGGACTAACCATTCATAGAGGCATCCTTTGGTTTCAGATGTCCCCTTCTTGAATTTGAGCCTGGCAGGACCCCCTTCTTGGATTGACCTTTGGAATGTCGTGGGTACCAAGTAGCTCACCCACTTGATCTTTACTTCTAGGAAACCTGTACTAGGTAGTAACCTTGTTGGTGCACGACGTTGGTTTCCTCTTCTTTTGGAACCAAAAGGGTAGGAGTGGCACATGGACTGGGTGTCTTCCCGATCATACCCTTTTCTAGAAGATCTTCATCTTGCCTTTGAACCTTTGGAACATCACTAGGGTTCACGTGTTGTTGAACTTCACGTGGAGTGGATATTGCTGATGTTCTCTCGTATGAGCTCTCGTGAAGAGTGGCGAGAGGGGGTTCTTTTGTGTGCTTTTCATGGCTATGATCTGTGTTTGGGTCTGAGGGAGCGATCTCCTTATGCTCACTAAACTCAGGGCGTTCAGTGGTCATAGAAGTGATGGAATTTGGATCACTCTCTTTGGGTAGGGACGGATTGGCTATTTTAAGTGGAGCTAGGGTGATTTTTTTGTGGTTGAACCTGAAGGTGTAGGTCTTGGCTCTTCCATCATGTATCACACTCCTGTCAAATAACCAGGGTCTTCCCAACAAAAGATGACAAGCATCCATAGGCAATATATCACCAAATATATTCTTGATAGTTCTTGCGATGGAAAAGCTTACAAGCATTGATGAGTTACTTGTAGTCCTTCACCATTCACCATTGGATGGTGTAGGGCTTGGGATGTGGGTAGTTTCGGTGAAGTTTGTCCACCAAAGTTGTTGAAGCCACATTGGTGCGACTTCCTCCATCAACGATTAAGGAAGACCTTTCCTTTGATAGTGCGTGAGGCGAAAGATAGCCTCTCGTTGTTGTTGGTCTTCTGGGACAATCGAACTGCTGAGGATCCTCCTCATGAAGAGCAATTCATGTGCCATAGTAGGGGTTGAAACGCCAGATTGACGTTGGGTAGGGAAGGGTAATGTGTTTGGGCTGTTTGTGGAGTTTTGGGTTGCAGGTTGGTACTGAAGGTTTGAAGGTTACGTGTTTGGATAGCAGGTTAAGCTTTTGGATTTGAAGGTTACGTGTTTGGTTTACACTCAACACTAACCTAGAGCTCTGATACCACTTTTGATGTATTACCGGATCAAGAAAGGTTCTTGATTCCAATAATACATGAAACACGTGTAACCAAACAACAGAAGGGGGGGGGGGATGGTTCACGAGATTAGGGAGGGAAAAGGGGAGGGTTCTCGTGAATTAGGGTTCTTTGTGGAGGATGTTTTGCCGAGAGGGCTCTTGTGGTTTCAAAATACAAGAAAGATTGAATCTTGAACAGGAAGGGGATGAATGAGATGAATCTTGGATGGAGGTTAGGAGGGGATTGACGTTAGGATGGGGGAGAGAGAGGGAGGATGGCGTGAGGTAAGAAGAGGGGAGAGAGTGAAAGTTGGCGTTTGATGTGAGAGAGAGTGTGAGGTAGTTAGGTTGTTGGAGGAGAGAGAAGGTTGTTATGGAGAGAGAGGGAAGAGAGGGGTGGCGTTTGAGAGAGGGGAAGGGTGACGATTTGTTGGGGTTTTGAGGAGGTGGAGGTGGCGTTGGGATGAGGGGGTGGGATAGAGAGTTGAATGTGACTTAACTGTATTGTGAAAGCTCACAATGTAATTACCTTAACTATATTGATAGAAAGGTAAGAACGGATAGATCTAGGTTTCCTAATTGAATCCACAAGAAGGACAACCTAGGGCTAACTTGATCTAGACCGCAACCTAGGATCAAGCTCTTCCTAACCACTTGGGTGCCAAACCAAGATACAATAGAAGAAAGGGTGAGAGTTTATCCAAACACTCGAGGGAAAGCTAAAAGCTTAAGGGGTTTCATATTTCTGAATTGAGTTGAATTATTGCCTTGAGAGGCTACATCCCTATTTATACTATGAGGTCTGAAGGGACTAAAACTCTCCAACTTGGCGTGCAAGCCAAAGAGTTATACTACTAGTTGCCTAATCTATTCTACTCCTCCTTGGATTAGAATTCCTTATCGTAGGGGGAGTTGGTTTGTAACAAACCTTATCCTAATAACAAACCTTATCCTAATCATCTAGGCTTTCCTAATCCGGATTGGATTAGTTACAAAATTAGCCAATTCCTAACTAGGAATTAAATCATACGGCTATTCTAGCCTAATTAAAATAAACACACCAAAAACTAATTAAGCTAAAATAATTAAATTACATCCAAAAATCAAGATCATAAAATTGGGCTTGTAAACTTGACTTGGACGTGTAACCTTGGTGTTTTGGGCTTGGCGTGACCTTGGCCCATCTTCTAGGATGTTTGGACATCCTCTTGAAATAAGCTACACACCATATGAATGGGCCTTCGTAGTTCAACTTTGTACCTTTCTTCGTTGGCCCATTTGATGTAGCTGAACCAAATATGCCCTGTTGGCCCTGTATGAGTCGAAGTCCTTTGATGAAGGACCCTATGTGCATGATGGACCTTTAATTGGGCCTGCTTGATTGGGCCTAGGGAAATAAGAGTGGGCTGATTTCCATCATTCCCCCCTAGTTGAAAGAAGTTTGTCCTCAAACTTGGAGATTCAAGTTCAAAGACTTCAACTAACCCAACTGTAATCTTCACATGGATCAGGACCTCCACATGAATCATGATTGTGCCAATGACCTCCACGTGAATCAGGACCTTCACGTGAACCATGGTTGCTTCAATAATCTCCACGTGAATCAGTGTCTTCACGTAAACTGTGACTCCTTCGATAGATTGACATCCGTTATCCTCCATGAACCTTGGGTCCCCAAAGGTGAGACCAAGGCTAGGCAGATCTTCACGATGCGCTTACGTGACTTAGGGCCTCCATAATAGATGGGGGATGGCGAGTGTGACCCTTCACGTGGACAAAGGTGTCCTCATTAGATCTGAGTTGGACCCTCTTCATTGGGTTTGGCCCTCCATCATTCTCCATGAATCTTGGGTCTCCATAGGTGAGCCCAAGGCTATGTGAATCAGCTGAGGGATGGTCCGCTTGAGATAGAACGATTCCAATACCAACTCCAGGAGCATCACACTTAGCCTTACACTTCTTATCAAAGCTTGGTATGGCTAGGGCAGGTGTGGTGCAAAGTTTCTCCTTGTTGATGTCGAACACTTGCCGGGCTGTTGGAGTCCACGAGAACTCCTTAGACTTTAGTAGAATAGTGTTGAAATTCTTCACAAACCTCTTATAGAAAGAAGTCAAGTCGTGGAAAATTCGATCATCAAGAATACTTGTTGGAGTAGACCACTCCTTGCTAGCGTTGACCTTTTCTTCATCAATCTTGGTCACTTCAGTTGAAGGTACATAGCCAAGAGAGACTATGTTGTTGATGAAGAAGAAGCTCTTGACGGATTACCATGTAGCTTCACGTGAGCCAAGGTCTCCAAAACATATTGGAGGTGAAAGATGTGACCTTTCTCACTTTTGCTATTCACAAGTATATCTCCGAAGTAGATAACGATACTTTTGCTAATAAGGGGCTTCAAACCTGATTCAACAAAATCATAACAGTAAAGAGATTGTTAGTTAGACCACAAGGTGGGACTAACCATTCATAGAGGCATCCTATGGTTTCAAGTTGTCCCCTTCTTGAATTTGAGCTGGCAGACCCCTTCTTGGATTGACCTTTGGAATGTCGTGGGTACCAAGTAGCTCACCCACTTGATCTTTACTTCTAGGAAACTGTACTTGGTAGTAACCTTGTTGGTGCACGACGTTGGTTTCCCTCTTCTTTTGGAACCAAAAGGGTAGGAGTGGCACATGGACTGGGTGTCTTCCCGATCATACCCTTTTCTAGAAGATCTTCATCTTGCCTTTGAACCTTTGGAACATCACTAGGGTTCACGTGTTGTTGAACTTCACGTGGAGTGGATATTGCTGATGTTCTCTCGTATGAGCTCGTGAAGAGTGGCGAGAGGGGGTTCTTTTGTGTGCTTTTCATGGCTATGATCTGTGTTTGGGTCTGAGGGAGCGATCTCCTTATGCTCACTAAACTTAGGGCGTTCAGTGGTCATAGAAGTGATGGAATTTGGATCACTCTCTTTGGGTAGGGACGGATTGGCTATTTTAAGTGGAGCTAGGGTGATTTTTTTGTGGTTGAACCTGAAGGTGTAGGTCTTGGCTCTTCCATCATGTATCACACTCCTGTCAAATAACCAGGGTCTTCCCAACAAAAGATGACAAGCATCCATAGGCAATATATCACACCAAATATATTCTTGATAGTTCTTGCCAATGGAAAAGCTTACCAAGCATTGATGAGTTACTTGTAGTCCTTCACCCTGATTCAGCCATTGGATGGTGTAGGGCTTGGGATGTGGACTGGTTTCCAGCTGAAGTTTGTCCACCAAAGTTGTTGAAGCCACATTGGTGCAGCTTCCTCCATCAACGATTAAGGAGAAGACCTTTCCTTTGATAGTGCAGCGAGACTGAAAGATAGCCTCTCGTTGTTGTTGGTCTTCTGGGACAATCGAACTGCTGAGGATCCTCCTCATGAAGAGCAATTCATGTGCCATAGTAGGGGTTGAAACGCCAGATTGACGTTGGGTAGGGAAGGGTAATGTGTTTGGGCTGTTTGTGGAGTTTTGGGTTGCAGGTTGGTACTGAAGGTTTGAAGGTTACGTGTTTGGATAGCAGGTTAAGCTTTTGGATTTGAAGGTTACGTGTTTGGTTTACACTCAACACTAACCTAGAGCTCTGATACCACTTTTGATGTATTACCGGATCAAGAAAGGTTCTTGATTCCAATAATACATGAAACACGTGTAACCAAACAAATGTATGGGGATGGTTCACGAGATTCGGGAGGGAAAAGGGGAGGGTTCTCGTGAATTAGGGTTCTTTGTGGAGGATGTTTTGCCGAGAGGGCTCTTGTGGTTTCAAAATACAAGAAAGATTGAATCTTGAACAGGAAGGGGATGAATGAGATGAATCTTGGATGGAGGTTAGGAGGGGATTGACGTTAGGATGGGGGAGAGAGAGGGAGGATGGCGTGAGGTAAGAAGAGGGAGAGAGTGAAAGTTGGCGTTTGATGAGAGAGAGTGTGAGGTAGTTAGGTTGTGGGCGGAGAGAGCAGGTTGTTAGGGAGAGCGAGGGAAGAGAGGGGTGGCGTTTGAGAGAGGGGAAGGGGGACGATTTGTGGGAGTTTTGAGGAGGTGGAGGTGGCGTTGGGATGAGGGGGTGGGATAGAGAGTTGAATGTGACTTAACCGTATTGTGAAAGCTCACAATGTAATTACCTTAACTATATTGATAGAAAGGTAAGAACGGATAGATCTAGGTTTCCTAATTGAATCCACAAGAAGGACAACCTAGGGCTAACTTGATCTAGACCGCAACCTAGGATCAAGCTCTTCCTAACCACTTGGGTGCCAAACCAAGATACAATAGAAGAAAGGGTGAGAGTTTATCCAAACACTCGAGGGAAAGCTAAAAGCTTAAGGGGTTTCATATTTCTGAATTGAGTTGAATTATTGCCTTGAGAGGCTACATCCCTATTTATACTATGAGGGTCCTCTGAAGGGACTAAAACTCTCAACTTGGCGCAAGCCAAAGAGTTATACTACTAGTTGCCTAATCTATTCTACTCCTCCTTGGATTAGAATTCCTTATCGTAGGGGGAGTTGGTTTGTAACAAACCTTATCCTAATAACAAACCTTATCCTAATCATCTAGGCTTTCCTAATCCGGATTGGATTAGTTACAAAATTAGCCAATTCCTAACTAGGAATTAAATCATACGGCTATTCTAGCCTAATTAAAATAAACACACCAAAAACTAATTAAGCTAAAATAATTAAATTACATCCAAAAATCAAGATCATAAAATTGGGCTTGTAAACTTGACTTGGACGTGTAACCTTGGTGTTTTGGGCTTGCGTGACCTTGGCCCATCTTCTAGGATGTTTGGACATCCTCTTGAAATAAGCTACACACCATATGAATGGGCCTTCGTAGTTCAACTTTGTACCTTTCTTCGTTGGCCCATTTGATGTAGCTGAACCAAATATGCCCTGTTGGCCCTGTATGAGTCGAAGTCCTTTGATGAAGGACCCTATGTGCATGATGGACCTTTAATTGGGCCTGCTTGATTGGGCCTAGGGAAATAAGAGTGGGCTGATTTCCATCATTCCCCCCTAGTTGAAAGAAGTTTGTCCTCAAACTTGGAGATTCAAGTTCAAAGACTTCAACTAACCCAACTGGAATCTTCACATGGATCAGGACCTCCACATGAATCATGATTGTGCCAATGACCTCCACGTGAATCAGGACCTTCACGTGAACCATGGTTGCTTCAATAATCTCCACGTGAATCAGTGTCTTCACGTAAACTGTGACTCCTTCGATAGATTGACATCCGTTATCCTCCATGAACCTTGGGTCCCCAAAGGTGAGACCAAGGCTAAGCGGATCTTCGATGCGCTTTACGTGACTTAGGGCCTCCATAATAGATGGGGATGGCGAGTGTGACCCTTCACGTGGACAAAGGTGTCCTCATTAGATCCGAGTTGGACCCTCTTCATTGGGTTTGGCCTCCATCATTCTCCATGAATCTTGGGTCTCCATAGGTGAGCCCAAGGCTATGTGAATCACCGAGGATGGTCCGCTTGAGATAGAACGATTCCAATACCAACTCTGTGAGCATCACACTTAGCCTTACACTTCTTATCAAAGCTTGGTATGGCTAGGTGTGTGGTGCAAAGTTTCTCCTTGTTGATGTCGAACACTTGCCGGTCATTGGAGTCCACGAACTCCTTAGACTTTAGTAGAATAGTGTTGAAATTCTTCACAAACCTCTTATAGAAAGAAGTCAAGTCGTGGAAAATTCGATCATCAAGAATACTTGTTGAGTAGACCACTCCTTGCTAGCGTTGACCTTTTCTTCATCAATCTTGGTCACTTCAGTTGAAGGTACATAGCCAAGAGAGACTATGTTGTTGATGAAGAAGAAGCTCTTGGACGGATTACCATGTAGCTTCACGTGAGCCAAGGTCTCCAAAACATATTGGAGGTGAAAGATGTGACCTTTCTCACTTTTGCTATTCACAAGTATATCTCCGAAGTAGATAACGATACTTTTGCTAATAAGGGGCTTCAAAACCTGATTCAACAATATCATAACAGTAAAGAGAGTGTTAGTTAGACCACAAGGTGGGACTAACCATTCATAGAGGCATCCTTTGGTTTCAGCAGTGTCCCCTTCTTGAATTTGAGCCTGGCAGGACCCCCTTCTTGGATTGACCTTTGGAATGTCGTGGGTACCAAGTAGCTCACCCACTTGATCTTTACTTCTAGGAAACCTGTACTTGGTAGTAACCTTGTTGGTGCACAGACGTTGGTTTCCCTCTTCTTTTGGAACCAAAAGGGTAGGAGTGGCACATGGACTGGGTGTCTTCCCGATCATACCCTTTTCTAGAAGATCTTCATTTTGCCTTTGAACCTTTGGAACATCACTAGGGTTCACGTGTTGTTGAACTTCACGTGGAGTGGATATTGCTGATGTTCTCTCGTATGAGCTCTCGTGAAGAGTGGCGAGAGGGGGTTCTTTTGTGTGCTTTTCATGGCTATGATCTGTGTTTGGGTCTGAGGGAGCGATCTCCTTATGCTCACTAAACTTAGGGCGTTCAGTGGTCATAGAAGTGATGGAATTTGGATCACTCTCTTTGGGTAGGGACGGATTGGCTATTTTAAGTGGAGCTAGGGTGATTTTTTTGTGGTTGAACCTGAAGGTGTAGGTCTTGGCTCTTCCATCATGTATCACACTCCTGTCAAATAACCAGGGTCTTCCCAACAAAAGATGACAAGCATCCATAGGCAATATATCACACCAAATATATTCTTGATAGTTCTTGCCAATGGAAAAGCTTACCAAGCATTGATGAGTTACTTGTAGTCCTTCACCCTGATTCAGCCATTGGATGGTGTAGGGCTTGGGATGTGGACTGGTTTCCAGCTGAAGTTTGTCCACCAAAGTTGTTGAAGCCACATTGGTGCAGCTTCCTCCATCAACGATTAAGGAGAAGACCTTTCCTTTGATAGTGCAGCGAGACTGAAAGATAGCCTCTCGTTGTTGTTGGTCTTCTGGGACAATCGAACTGCTGAGGATCCTCCTCATGAAGAGCAATTCATGTGCCATAGTAGGGGTTGAAACGCCAGATTGACGTTGGGTAGGGAAGGGTAATGTGTTTGGGCTGTTTGTGGAGTTTTGCGTTGCAGGTTGGTACTGAAGGTTTGAAGGTTACGTGTTTGGATAGCAGGGCAAGCTATTGGAATAGCAGGTTAAGCTTTTGGATTTGAAGGTTACGTGTTTGGTTTACACTCAACACTAACCTAGAGCTCTGATACCACTTTTGATGTATTACCGGATCAAGAAAGGTTCTTGATTCCAATAATACATGAAACACGAGTAACCAAACAAATGTAAGGGGATGGTTCACGTGATTAGGTAGAGATCAGATGAGGGGTCTCGTGAATTAGGGTTCTTTGTGGAGGATGTTTTGCCGAGAGGGCTCTTGTGGTTTCAAAATACAAGAAAGATTGAATCTTGAACAGGAAGGGGATGAATGAGATGAATCTTGGATGGAGGTTAGGAGGGGATTGACGTTAGGATGGGGGAGAGAGAGGGAGGATGGCGTGAGGTAAGAAGAGGGGAGAGAGTGAAAGTTGGCGTTTGATGTGAGAGAGAGTGTGAGGTAGTTAGGTTGTTGGAGGAGAGAGAAGGTTGTTATGGAGAGAGAGGGAAGAGAGGGGTGGCGTTTGAGAGAGGGGAAGGGTGACGATTTGTTGGGGTTTTGAGGAGGTGGAGGTGGCGTTGGGATGAGGGGGTGGGATAGAGAGTTGAATGTGACTTAACTGTATTGACAGAAAGCTCACAATGTAATTACCTTAACTATATTGATAGAAAGGTAAGAACGGATAGATCTAGGTTTCCTAATTGAATCCACAAGAAGGACAACCTAGGGCTAACTTGATCTAGACCGCAACCTAGGATCAAGCTCTTCCTAACCACTTGGGTGCCAAACCAAGATACAATAGAAGAAAGGGTGAGAGTTTATCCAAACACTCGAGGGGAAGCTAAAAGCTTAAGGGGTTTCATATTTCTGAATTGAGTTGAATTATTGCCTTGAGAGGCTACATCCCTATTTATACTATGAGGGTCCTGAAGGGACTAAAACTCTCCAACTTGGCGTGCAAGCCAAAGAGTTCTACTACTAGTTGCCTAATCTATTCTACTCCTCCTTGGATTAGAATTCCTTATCGTAGGGGGAGTTGGTTTGTAACAAACCTTATCCTAATAACAAACCTTATCCTAATCATCTAGGCTTTCCTAATCCGGATTGGATTAGTTACAAAATTAGCCAATTCCTAACTAGGAATTAAATCATACGGCTATTCTAGCCTAATTAAAATAAACACACCAAAAACTAATTAAGCTAAAATAATTAAATTACATCCAAAAATCAAGATCATAAAATTGGGCTTGTAAACTTGACTTGGACGTGTAACCTTGGTGTTTTGGGCTTGGCGTGACCTTGGCCCATCTTCTAGGATGTTTGGACATCCTCTTGAAATAAGCTACACACCATATGAATGGGCCTTCGTAGTTCAACTTTGTACCTTTCTTCGTTGGCTCATTTGATGTAGCTGAACCAAATATGCCCTGTTGGCCCTATATGAGTCGAAGTCCTTTGATGAAGGACCCTATGTGCATGATGGACCTTTAATTAGGCCTTCTTGATTGGGCCTAGGGAAATAAGAGTGGACTGATTTCCATGACATCATCTCCCACATCTCACGTTTTCCATTAGCTCCACAAAGAACCCCATAGCCCAAACACAATCAAACCAAAACACAAACCGCTCTCGTCCCCTCCATACGCTAACATCATATTTGCAAGTTTCTTGTGATCTTTTGTATCAAGTTTCATATTCTATGGCTTGCAAAAGATCTAGCATGAGTTCACGAAGTGATTTACAACGTTTGGAGCAACAAACTCATGATCTCACCGGACAAATGGAAGAATTTGGGATCCTTCAAAAGGGATCAAGAAGTGCAAATTCACGTGAGATACATCCTTATGAGGTTGAATATGAAGCACCTTATGAATGGAGTAAACGTTACAGCAAGAAGAATGGAAATATTGTTCAAGAAGAGTTCTTGCCATTCAAAGGAGACTACATCAACAAACTTGAAAGAATGGAGCAAGGGAGCAAAGACGTGGTTGAATATACAATAGAATTCAGGCGGCAACTATGGAAATATGCTCTTAAGGAGAATGATCAACGGGTTTTGGTATGTTACTCTCTTGGTCTTAATGATTACAATCGGCGTGTTGTTGTATATCAATCTTACAGAAACTTGGAGGGGTTAAGTTCTTTAGCTCTTGATGTTGAAATACAAGTAAAGAGTAAAGAACTTTGGGATAAAACCCATATACAACAAAGACCCCCATTCCCCACAAAACAACCAAACACAAAAGCTCAACAAAATCAGCCCCCATCCCATCCCAAACGCCTCCAAAACAGCCCCTACAACCTGTTGCCCATCACTCCACAAAACATCCCCTAAACCTCCCCACACCTACTATCCAAAGTTCCTCAAAACAGCCTATAAACCTTCCCATCCCATTGTCACAAGTACATGTCGATGTTGCAAAAGTTTTGATCATGTTGAAAGTGCATGTCCTAAGGAGAAAGAAGTATCTTTGGTTGATTGTCAAACATCATTAAGCATGGAACCAGAAATTGAAAGTGTTGTATTTGATGTATTTGACGAGCAGGAGGATGTTCATAAACTTGGCATGAATGAGGTATGTAGCGTACCTCATGAAGTACACGAGGAAGAAAAAGAGGAGGATATTGTGCTAGAAAAGACATATGTAGAAGAATTAAATGGAAAAGAGTTGCTTGTTATAAGTAGAGTCTTGAAAGAAGCTAGTGTACCACAAGATCAACAACAAAGAGAGCTTATTTCTTACTCTCAATATACCATCCAAGAAGAAGTATGTTCATTGATCCAAGAAGGAGAAAGTAGTGTCATCTATGAGGATCTTGACGCTAGCATTGGCGTTGATAAGGACCATGGCAATGATATTGGCCTCGCTACAACAAGGGTCCAAATATTACAAACGGAGAGCTATTCACATGGTAATTCATCTCATGACAAGGTCATTCTTTTTGATCCAAGTTTAGTAAGTCTTTGTTTTTACAAGATTTGCAAAGATTCATTATATTGTAATATTCCTTCTATGGATTCTTGTTATACTTTGTTGGAGGAATTAAAGTTGTATGATAGGAGTATCATGCTCCAAGAGGCGTTCTTATTACCACCTTGTGTCTCACGGATCAAGGAGGATCAAAGCACTCTTATGGCACTAATGGAGAATAAGTATCATGAATTTGAAGAACCAAGGAGTCTCATTCTTACACCAATGGAGGTTGGAAACCGTGATGATGTCATTGGATTATTCATGAGAAAACTTGGAACAAAGTGGAAGTTCATCAAAGGAATCTATGATGATTTCAAAGCATTTAAAAAGAGAATTTGTAATCTCTTCAAGGAACATAAGATGAAGAAGCAAGTTGACGTGTACAATACTTTTGGAAAGATCTCTTATAAGAAGAAGGATGAGTTTAGAAGAAGAAGTGCTATGTAATAGTTTAGAAGAAGTTTGGTCTAAGTTTGAGGACAAACTTTTTCAATCGGAGGAGAATGATGTATAATCGCCCAGCTATATACATCAAGGTTAGCTAAGAGGACCTTAATCCAGCTAGAAGCTACAAATGTCGCCTTGGGTATCAACAACCACAAGGGTTTATTAGCTCAAGGAAGAAAGCGTGAAAGACCTTGATGGTATTCTAGCTTACATGGAGTTATTCTCATATATATGAGGACATCAACAAGCTTAAATCACTCTTGGAGATAAAAGTCCCTTATTGAGTAATCATCACTCACGGGAGTAGAGGACCTTATCAAGTGCAGTTCGATATTCTGCTCTATAACTCTAGATCCATACGTGTATTGAGGAAGTCATCCGAAGACAGATTGGAGTACATTGAAAGAGCTTTCCAATGGTTTTTGAATCTTGGAAAACGGACAAGTATTGAAGGAGTTATAGTCTTTTCTTTCTAGAGTTGTATTTTAGAGTTTTTATGATGTAATAAATGTGTAGCATGATGTAAGCCTCAAGGGCCTAGCTTCTTGATTAGTACACGTCCAAGGGGGCTTAGGATTACTATAAATACCCCCGTAGGCCTCTTGTAGTTCATATCTCATTCAATAATATCAAATACAAATCAAACACAACATGATGTTGTTTTCTCTCTAGCTTTTGTGCTAGTTTTCGTTTCTCTTGAGGGAGAATCGATCCTATCCCTACTTCTAGCCTTGGGTTGGCATCCCTTGGTGGTGAAAGGTAGAATTGAAGAGTTCTTTAAGGTGGTGTGTCTATATCCTTGAAGAGTCTTCAACGCCATTATCAATTCTTTTGTTCATCCATTCGTTCATTCATCAACATTCACCCATTCTCACGTCAATCATCATTCAATCATCAAGAATCGTTCAAACATTCATCAGATCATCATTTGTTCATCATTTGATCGTTCTTCATTCGTCCATCATCAATCTTGGTAAACGAATTCATCATTCTTTGTTTCGTTTCCATCATATTTCTTTGAGTTTAGTTGATTCTTTTGAACTAAGAGTTAAAGATTCTTATCTTGGTTTTTAAAGATCCTAAACTTGTGTGTAATGTGATCATCCCTTGATCCATTATACATCAAAATTGGTATTAGAGCTTAGGAGATTGATTCTCTTAGTTCTTGAACCATCTTTTTGAAGTCTTTCCATTACAAATCCATCGCCCATCTGATGGAAATCAGGCCGCTTCTAATCAGGAGATCCAAACTGAAGTGGAACGATCCATAGATGAAGGGTACAACATGAAAGTTCAAAGGCCAACTCATATGGTGTGTAGCTTATTTCAAGAGGATGTCCAAACATCCTAGAAGATGGGCCAAGCTCACGCCAAGCCCAAGAGTACCACACGTCCAAGTCAAGTTTACAAGCCCAAATTTATGAACTTGATTTTTGGATGTAAATTAATAATTTTAGCTTAATTAGTTTTTGGTGTGTTTATTTTAATTAGGCTAGAATAGTCGTATGATTTAATTCCTAGTTAGGAATTGGCTAATTTTGTAACTAATCCAATCCGGATTAGGAAAGCCAAGATGATTAGGATAAGGTTTGTTATTAGGATAAGGAATTCTAATACAAGGAGGAGTAGAATAGATTAGGCAACTAGTAGTAGAACTCTTTGGCTTGCACGCCAAGTTAGAGAGTTTTAGTCCCTTCAGGACCCTCATAGTATAAATAGGGATGTAGCCTCTCAAGGCAATAATTCAACTCAATTAAGAAATATGAAACCCCTTAAGCTTTTAGCTTTCCCTCGAGTGTTTGGATAAACTCTCACCCTTTTCTTCTATTGTATCTTGGTTTGGCACCCAAGTGGTTAGGAAGAGCTTGATCCTAGGTTGCGGTCTAGATCAAGTTAGCCCTAGGTTGTCCTTCTTGTGGATTCAATTAGGAAACCTAGATCTATCCGTTCTTACCTTTCTATCAATATAGTTAAGGTAATAACATTGTGAGCTTTCTGTCAATACAGTTAAGTCACAGTCAATTCTCTACCCTACTCCCTCATTCCAACGCCACCACCTCCTCCTCAAAACCCCGACAAATCGTCTCCCTTCCCCTCTCTCAAACGCCAACTCTCTCTTCCCTCTCTCTCCATAACAACCTTCTCTCTCCTCCAACAACCTAACAACCTCCCCCTCTCTCTCACATCAAACGCCAACTTCACCCTCTCCCCTCTCCTTACCTCACGCCATCCTCCCCCTCTCTCCCCCATCCTAACGTCAATCCCCTCCTAACCTCCATCTAAGATTCCTCTCATTCATCCCCTTCCTGTTCAAGATTCAATCTTTCTTGAATCTTGAAACCACAAAAGCCCTCTCGGCAAAACATCCTCCACAAAGAACCCTACCAACGAGAACCTTCCCTTTCACTCTCCCTAATCTCGTGAACCATCCCACCCTCGTTGTTTGCTTACATGTGTTTCATGTATTATTGGAATCAAGAACCTTTCTTGACCCGGTAATACATCAAAAGTGGTATCAGAGCTTTAGGTTAGTGTTGAGTGTAAACCAAACATGTAACCTTCAAATCCAAAGGCTTAACCTGCAAGTCTAAAGCTTAACCTGCAAGTCCAAAAGCTTAACTTGCAAGTCCACAAGCTTAACCTGTAGTACCAAACACGTAACCTTCAAACCTTCAGTACCAACCTGCAACCCAAAGCTCCACAAACAGCCCAAACACATTACCCTCCCTTACCCAACGTCAATCTGGCGTTCAACCCCTACTATGGCACACGAATTGCTCTTCATGAGGAGGATCCTCAGCAATTCGATTGTCCCAGAAGACCAACAACAACGAGAGGCTATCTTTCAGTCTCGCTGCACTATCAAAGGAAAGGTCTGCTCCTTAATCGTTGATGGAGGAAGCTGCACCAATGTGGCTTCAACAACTTTGGTGGACAAACTTCAGCTGGAAACCAGTCCGCATCCCAAGCCCTATACCATCCAATGGCTCAATCAGGGTGAAGGACTACAAGTTACTCATCAATGCTTGGTAAGCTTTTCCATTGGCAAGAACTATCAAGATTCTATTTGGTGTGATATATTGCCTATGGATGCTTGTCATCATTTGTTGGGAAGGCCCTGGTTATTTGACAGGAGTGTGATACATGATGGAAGAGCCAACACCTACACCTTCAGGTTCAACCACAAAAAAATCACCCTAGCTCCACTGAAAGTAACCTTTCCGTCCCAACCCCAAGCGAATGATCCAGATCCAATCCCTTCTATATCAGCTGAACATCATGAGTTCAGTGAGCATAAAGAGATCATTCTCTTGGACCGAAACACCGAATCTAGCCACAAAACTTCCCCACTTGACGTCCCAACTCTCGAAGTTGACGTCCACCCCCTTGTCACCCCTCTTTTGGAACAATATTCTCATGTGTTCCCAAAAGAGATGTCGCCAGGTTTACCACCTGAGCGAGACATTCAGCATAAGATTGATCTAGTCCCGGGGTCAGTCTTACCAAACAAACCGGCATACCGCATGAACCCTAGCGACACACAGGAGATTCAAAGGCAAGTTGATGATCTGTTAGCGAAGGGTATGATACGGGAAAGTCTCAGTCCGTGCGTCGTTCCAGCGTTATTGGTCCCAAAGAAAGACGGAAGTCAACGAATGTGTATCGACTGCAGGGCCATAAATAAGATCACCAACAAGTACAGGTTCCCAATTCCTAGACTTGAGTATCTTTTAGACGAACTACATGGCGCCCAGGTCTTTTCAAAAATAGACCTCAGAAGCGGGTACTATCAGATTCGGATTCAAGCCGGAGATGAATGGAAAACAACATTCAAAACTAAAGGAGGTCTTTACGAATGGTTAGTCATGCCTTTTGGACTAACTAATGCCCCTTCTACTTTTATGAGACTAATGAATCAGGTTCTGAAGCCACTTATCGGCAAGTGTGTTGTTGTCTACTTCGACTATATACTTATATACAGCAAGAGTGAGGAGGAACATCTGCAACACCTCACCTCAGTCCTTGATTTGCTAGATCACGAGAAACTTTTTGGGAATCTCGCCAAGTGCCACTTCTTCACCAACAAAGTAGTCTTTCTTGGCTATGTACTCTCGGCTGATGGGATACAGGTTGATGAAGAGAAAATCAAAGCAATCAAAGAGTGGCCTACACCAGCTAGCATTCACGACATTAGGAGTTTCCACGGCTTAGCCTCCTTCTACAGAAGGTTCGTGAAAAACTTCAGCTCGATTATGGCACCCATGACCGAGCTACTGAAGAGCAAAGAGTTCAGCTGGACGCCATCAGCACAACAGGCGTTTGATTCTATCAAAATTCAACTCTGCACCGCCCCTGTCCTTGCCCTACCAAGCTTTTACAAAAGGTTTGAAGTGGAGTGCGATGCTTCTGGAGTTGGAATTGGAGCAGTATTAACACAGGAAGGCCGTCCCTTGGCCTACTACAGCGAGAAACTCAGTGATGCCCGGAAGAAGTACAGCACGTACGACAAGGAATTCTATGCTATTATTCGTGCCCTAGAACATTGGCGACACTATCTCATCGGCCACGAATTTATTCTGCATAGCGACCACGAGGCACTCAAGTATATTCAGGGCCAACATAAGTTAAATCCGCGCCATACTAAGTGGGTTGAATTTATGCAAGCTTATCACTTCGTCATTCAGCACAAAGCCGGCCATCTGAATAAGGGCGCATACGCCCTTTCTCGCTGTTATATGCTCCTTCAAGTCCTTGATTCACGTGTGATAGGGCTTGAACACATCAAAGATCTCTATGAAGAAGATACAGATTTCAAGGAGATCTACTGATGGAAATCAGCCCACGCTAAGTCCCCCAAGCCCAATCAAGGAGGCCCAATTAAAGCATCAAGTTAAAGATGGGATCCTTCATGAAAAGACTCTATTCCATACAAGCCCAACAAGAAAAATTAAGTTCTTTTACATGGAGATACATTGGGCCAAGACAGAAGGATACAAAGTAGGGGCCTGGAGGCCCATTCACATGGTGTGCCTCATATGGCAAGAGGATGTCCAAACATCCTAGAAGACGGGCTAAGACACACGCCAAGCCCAAGAGGAGCAAGGGTACACGTCCAAGTCAAGAATACAAGTCTAATTTTATGATCTTGATTTTTGGATGTAATTTAATTAGTTATAGCTTAATTATTTTTGGTGTGTTTCTTTTAATTAGGCTAGATTAAACGTGTGTTTTAATTCCTAGTTAGGAATTGGCTAATTTTGTAACTAATCCAATCCGGATTAGGAAAGCCAAGATGATTAGGATAAGGTTTGTGATTAGGATAAGGTTTGTTATTAGGATAAGGTTTGTTACAAACCAACTCCCCCTAGGATAAGGAATTCTAATCCAAGGAGGAGTAGAATAGATTAGCCAACTAGTAGTAGAACTCTTTAGCTTCCACGCCAAGTTGGAGAGTTTTAGTCCCTTCAGGACCCTCATAGTATAAATAGGGATGTAGCCTCTCAAGGCAATGATTCAATTCAATTCAGAAATATGAAACCCCTTAAGCTTTTAGTTTTCCCTCGAGTGTTTGGATAAACTCTCACCTCTTTTCTTCTATTGTATCTTGGTTTGGCACCCAAGTGGTTAGGAAGAGCTTGACCCTAGGTTGCGGTCTAGGTCAAGTTAGCCCTAGGTTGTCCTTATTGTGGATTCAATTAGGAAACCTAGATCTATCCGTTCTTACCTTTCTATTAATATAGTTAAGGTAATTACATTGTGAGCTTTCTGTCAATACAGTTAATCACAACCCAACCCTATATCCTACACCCCCTCTACCACACGCCATCTCCCGTCTCCCACCGCCTCACATACACTCCACCTCCTTTCTTTTCTCTCCATAACAACCTTCTCTCCTCCAACAACCTAACAACCTCACACTCTCTCTCCCACCAAACGCCATCCTCTCCCTCTCTCACCCCCATCCAAACGTCAACCTCTCCCTCAATCACCTCCCTTGTTCACGTCATCCCCCTTCAAACTCCCATCCAAGAATCATCCATCCCCCATCTTTCCCATTTAAGATTCATCCCCACTTGAATCTTGAAACCACAAAAGCCCTCACGGCAAAATAACCCTCCATTAAACCCTAATTCACGAGAGCCTTCCCCTTTCTTCCTCCCTCATCTCGTGAACCATCCCATCCTCATTGTTTGGTTACACGTGTTTCGTGTATTATTGGAATCAAGAACCTTTCTTGATCCGGTAATACATCAAAAGTGGTATCAGAGCTCTAGGTTAGTGTTGAGTGTAAACCAAACACGTAACCTTCTAATCCAAAAGCCTAACCTGCTAATCCACAGGTTTAACCTGCAATCCAAACACATAACCTTCAAACCTTCAGTACCAACCTGCAACCCAAAGCTCCACAAACAGCCCAGACACATTATCCATCCCTACCCAACGTCACTCTGGCGTTCCAACCCCTACCATGGCACACGAATTGCTCTTCATGAGGAGGATCCTCCACAGTTCGATTGTCCCTGAAGATCAGCAACAACGAGAAGCTATCTTTCAATCTCGTTGCACAATCAAGGGAAAGGTCTGCTCTTTGATGATTGATGGTGGAAGCAGCACCAATGTGGCGTCAACTACTATGGTGGACAAACTTCAGCTGGAAACGAGTCCCCATCCAAATCCTTACACCATCAAGTGGCTCAATCAGGGTGAAGGTTTACAAGTAACACAACGATGTTTGGTAAGCTTTTCCATTGGCAAATATTTTCAAGAATCTTTATGGTGTGACGTTTTGCCTATGGATGCTTGTCATATTCTGCTTGGAAGACCATGGTTATTTGATAGGAGCGTGATACATGATGGAAGAACCAATACCTACACCTTCAGGCTCAACAACAAGAAAATCACCCTAGCTCAACTTAAAGTTTTCCAACCATCCCCACCCAAGGAGAATGATTCAAATCTCACCACTACTAAGACCACTTCAAATCTCACCACTACTAAGGAGAATCAAGGGCATGAAGAGTATAAGGATCCTATTCTTACACATTTGGAGAAGAAAGAAACGGATCCAAGTATCCACCACCTTTTGAATCTTCCTATGAAGCATATCTTCCATGAGCATCCAAGGGCTATCTACTTGGATCACTTGGTTGAAAGGCCAAGAATTCGAAAGGAGGAAATAGCCCAAGTCATCAAGGTACATTGTTTCATACTAAATGACAAGGGTAAAGTGGTAAGAATAAATGAGAAGCAACGTGAACAGCCCATGTTCACGGTGGAGAAATGCAAGTTCAAGTCTTATGGCGTGTGAGGAAGAAAGTTTAAGAAGTTCATCAAAGGGATCTACGATGACTTCAAAGCTTTCAAGAAGAAAGTCTTTGTAAAGAAGGCAAGTAAGGGTTGGTTTTCCAAGTTTGAGGACAAACTTTTTCAACCGGGGGTGTATGATGCATAATTGATGGCCTTATGCATCAAGGTCAACCATGGAGACATCTAATACTCACCTAGAAGGTAGAAGAGTTCAAGTCTCTCTTTATCTCTACTTGGAAGGGATCAACTCATGCGGACGTATACTTTTGCTCCTTAATTCAAGGACCGTGAAGCTATCATAGAAGTCATCCTAGAAGGGATTATTCTACATTCCAAGAGCTTTCATATGGTTCAAGAATCTTTGAATTTGGATGAGAATCCAAGGAGTTATTCATATTTGTAATATAGTTTAGTATATTGTTTTCTTTATGATGTAAGCATTAGGATGAATGATGTAAGCCCTTGAGGGGTCTTTTCTTGAAGCTAGGTGATGCCTAAGGGGTGGGTTGTAGCTATAAATACCCCCTCCTAGGTGCTTGTAATTCATTCAATTCATTCAAGTCATTCACATAGAATTTTTCAAACACATGATGTGTTCTTTCTAGCATTTGTGCTAGGTGTTTTCGTTTCTCTTTTGTGGGATTCGAAATATCCCCTTCTTCTAGCTAAGGGTGGCAACCTTAGTGGTGAAAGGAAGGAATTGGAGTATTCTTGGAGGTGGTGAATCTGTATCCTTCAAAGAATCTTCAAAAGCCATCAACTATCCATCTACCAATCGTCCATTTATCATCCATTTTCGAGTGCTTCATCAAGAATTCAACAAGAATTCATCAAGCATTCATCAAGAAACGTGAGTTCTTCAACATTCACGTCCAAGCATTCATTCGTCATCATCATTCATCATTCAACATTCGTCCATTCGTTCACTCGTTCATTCATCATTCGTTTGTTCATTGTTTCCATCTTTTGGTAACCATCTTTCATAGTTCTTTCCATCCTTTTTCATCCATTTCTATTCCATTTTTGGTTCTTTGGAACTTTGAGAAAGGAGATTCCTATCTTCGTTTTTAAAGATCCTTAGATTTTGTGTAATGAGATTGTTTCTTGGTCTCATTATGCATCATGCTTGGACGTGTAGAATGAAGATCACACGTTTCTTGATGAATGCTTGATGAATTCTTGTTGAATTCTTGATGAAGATCACGAATTGGATGATAAATGGGTGAATGATCGTTGGATATTTGATGGCTTTTGAAGACTCTTTGAAGGATACAGCCACACCACCTTCAAGATGCCTTCAATTCCTTCCTTTCACCACTAAGGATGCCAACCTTAGCTAGAAGAAGGGGATGATTCGATTCCCACAAGAGAGAAACGAAAACACCTAGCACAAATGCTAGAGAGAACACATCATGTGTTTGTAATCTAAAAATTCAATGTGAATGACTTGAATGAATTGAATGAATTACAAGCACCTAGGAGGGGGTATTTATAGTAGAAACCCTTCCCCTTAGACGTGTACAACTTCAAGATTCTAGCCCATATTGGCTTACATCATTCATCCTAATGCTTACATCATAAAGAAAACAATATACTAAACTATATTACAAATATGAATAACTCCTTGGATTCTCATCCAAATTCAAAGATTCTTGAACCATATGAAAGCTCTTGGAATGTAGAATAATCCCTTCTAGGATGACTTCTATGATAGCTTCACGGTCCTTGAATTAAGGAGCAAAAGTATACGTCCGCATGAGTTGATCCCTTCCAAGTAGAGAGATAAAAGAGAGACTTGAACTCTTCTACCTTCTAGGTGAGTATTAGATGTCTCCATGGTTGACCTTGATGCATAAGGCCATCAATTATGCATCATACACCCCCGGTTGAAAAAGTTTGTCCTCAAACTTGGAAAACCAACCCTTACTTGCCTTCTTTACAAAGACTTTCTTCAAAGCTTTGAAGTCATCGAGATCCCTTTGATGAACTTTTTAATTTTTCTTCCTCGAACGCCATAAGACTTTAACTTGCATTTCTCCACCGTGAACGGGCTGCTCACGCATTTCTCATTTATTCTTACCACTTTACCCTTGTCATTTAGTATGAAACAATGTACCTTGATGACTGGGCTATTTCCTCCTTTCGAATTCTTGGCCTTTCAACCAAGTGATCTAAGTAGATGGCTCTTGGATGCTCATGGAAGATATGCTTCATAGGAAGATGCAAAAGGTGGTGGATACTGATCCGTTTCTTTCTTCTCCAAATGTGTAATAATAGGATCCTTATACTCTTCATGCCCTTGATACTCCATCTTCATAATCGACACAATATGACGTTTCTCCTCCTTTGCCGAGATGGTGGATCAAGAGGTTCCAAAGTGATCCTCTTTTGGTTGATGGTGAGTGTAAGTGTGGCCCTCCCATCATGTATGACATGTCTATCATATAACCATGGCCTTCCCAACAAAACATGACAAGTATCCATGGGAACTATATCACACCATAATGAATCTTGATAATTCTTTCCAATTGAAAGACTCACCAAAACTCGTTGATCAACGCGGATGCCTCGCCCAAGTCTAAGCCATTGTATTGTGTAGGGTGTGGGCTGTGGGCTAATCTCCATTTGCAACTTCTTGACCATTGTTGTAGAGGCGCATTGGTGCAACTTCCTCCATCTATGATCAAGGAGCATACTCTCCCTTGGATGGTACAACGAGCGAAATATTGCTTCTCTTTGTAGTTGATCCTTGGCACATTTGTGATATTCAAGGCCCTTTCTACCACAAGTAGTTCTCCTTCATCCGGCCCTTCCACATATTCTTCTACTACATCTTCCTCTTCTTTGGCACCAACCCCAACTTCCTCTTCTTCCTCATACTCAGCTCTACATATAAAGCACTTTGGTATTCCACCAAAGACACTACTCGCTTGTTTGGACACTCCGAAGCATAATGTCCCAACCTGGCATCGAAAACACCTTCTTGATGCTATGGGTTTGGTCACTTGGTCGTGAGGTCTAGGGATGGATGGGAGCTGATTTTGTGGAGTTTTGTGGGAATGTGTTTCGGATGGTGGAGGGTTTGGGACGTAGGGCGGGCGTTTTGTGGAGTTTGGTATTGGCTTGAGACTTCTTTCCCTTATTTCTCCTTTGTTTTTCAACTTTAAGGACAAGGAGCTCAATTCATCCAAAGTTTTGTATGGTTGTAATTCCACAACGTGCCTAATCCCATCATTAAGACCAAAAGATAACGCACTCAAAGTTTGTGGCTCGCCCTCCTTTAGATCACACCTCCAAAGTAGATGCTCAAATTCCTTTGTGTACTCCTCCACGCTTCTTCCTCCCCGAACCAATCTTTGCAATTTGTAGTAGTTGTCACGTAGGTAGCTAGATGGTAGGAACTTTTCTTGGAGCTTTCTTTTCATCTTATCCCACGACGCACCTTATCTTTCCCTTTGCTTCTCTTCTTTTGCAAGTTTGTCCACCAAATGCTTGCATGCTTTCGTAGCTTTAGGGCAACATACTTGACCTTCTTATCATCTTCCACATCTTTGAGATCAAAGACCCTTTCCACGGTTTGTATCCAATCCAAATAAACTTCCTGATCAAGATCACCAACAAATTCGGGATCTCCACTTCAAGCCGAACCTTTCCTCCTTTGGACGTCCATGCCTCTTTCTTGAACGTCCTCTTCTCCTTCTCCACTTGATGATTTACTTGATACTTCCTCAAGATTCTCCTTTCTTGAAGGCGCATGTAGTATGCTACTTGTTTGTTGAGATACTTGATTCTTTGTTTCATCTTCTCAACATCTTCCGGGGACGATGGAGAGGACTTTGTAGAGAGGTTGCACTCGCCATTAGAACCTATCTTGATTCACAAAGATCACAAGAAACTCATGGAAGGAAGGTTAGCACGGATGGGACGTGGGTATGGGACGGATTTGGGTAGGTTTCTGTTTGGTTTTTGGGTTCTTTGTGGAGCTTGGGGTTCTTTATGAGTTCTTGATGGGTTCTTGATGAGTTCTTGGAAGAACTATCAAGGGGGACGTGTGATGTAGGGATGAATGAAATTTTGTGATGGGAAACGTATGATGGGAAACGTGTGGGAGAGAAAAGATTGTAAAAGAATGTTTCAAGAACTAAGAGATTCAAACTCCTTAGCTCTGATACCAAATTTGATGCATAATGAGACCAAGGAACAATCTCATTACACAAAATCTAAGGATCTTTAAAAACGAAGATAGGAATCCTCTATCTCAAAGTTCCAAAGAATAAAAAATGGCATAGAAATGGATGAAAAAGATGGAAAGAACTATGAAAGAAGGTTACCAAACAATTGGAAACAATGAACAAAATGAATGATGAACGAACGAACAATGGATGGACGAATGCCGAGTGATGAATGTTGATGACGAATAAGTGCTTGGACGTGTAGAATGAAGATCACACGTTTCTTGATGAATGCTTGATGAATTCTTGTTGAATTCTTGATGAAGATCACGAATTGGATGATAAATGGGTGAATGATCGTTGGATATTTGATGGCTTTTGAAGACTCTTTGAAGGATACAGCCACACCACCTTCAAGATGCCTTCAATTCCTTCCTTTCACCACTAAGGATGCCAACCTTAGCTAGAAGAAGGGGATGATTCGATTCCCACAAGAGAGAAACGAAAACACCTAGCACAAATGCTAGAGAGAACACATCATGTGTTTGTAATCTAAAAATTCAATGTGAATGACTGATGCATAATTGATGGTCTTATGCATTAAGGTCAACCATGGAGACATCTAATACTCACCTAGAAGGAAGAAGAGCTCAAGTCTCTCATATATCTCTCTACTTGGAAGGGATCAACTCATATGGTCGTATACTTTTGCTCCTTAATTCAAGGACCATGAAGCTATCATAGAAGTCATCCTAGAGAGGATTATTCTACATTCCAAGAGCTTTCATATGGTTCAAGAATCTTTAAGTTTGGATGAGAATCCAAGGAGTTATCATCATTTGAAATCTAGTTTAGTTCATTGTTTTCTTTATGATGTAATCATTAGAATAGATGATGTAAGCCTCAAGGGGCCTATTTCTTGATTTGTGCACGTTTAGGGAGGGCTAGGATTACTATAAATACCCCCCTTAGGCCTCTTGTAATCTCATTCATTCATATATCAAATACAAACACATGGTGTTGTTTTTCTCTAGCTTTTGTGCTAGTTTTCGCTTTCTCTTGAGGGAGTTTGAAGTTATCCCTTCTTCTATTCAAGGTGGCATCCTTGAAGGTGAAAGGAAGGAATTGAAGGTCTCTTGAAGGTGGTGTGGCTATATCCTTCCAAGAGTCTTCAAAAGCCATCATCTATCCATCGCTCATTCATCCATTTATCATCCATTTCGTGTTATTCATCAAGAATTCAACAAGAATTCATCAAGCATTCAACAAGAAGCATTTGTCCTTCATCAAACACGTCCAAGCTTCATTCGCTCGTCATTCATCATTCGCTTGTCCATTTGTTCATTATTTCCATCCAATTGGTAATCATCTTTCATAGTTCTTTCCATCCTTTTTCATCCATTTCTATTCCATTTTGGTTCTTTGGAACTTTGAGAAAGGAGATTCCTATCTTCGCTTTTAAAGATCCTTAGATATTGTGTAATGAGATCATCCTTGGTCTCATTATGCATCAAATTTGCATCGAGCTTAGGAGTTTGAATCTCTTAGTTCTTGAAACAATCTTTTACAATCTTTCCTCTCCCACACGTTCCCATCACAAAATTTCATTCCCATCATCTCTCCATCACACGCCACCCATAAGTTCTTCCAAGAACTCATCAAGAACCCATCAAGAACTCATCAAGAACTCATAAAGAATCATAAACTCCACAAAGAACCCGAGCCCAAACACAAATCCAACCAATTCCCCTCACGTCCCATCTATGCTAACCATCCTACCATGAGTTTCTTGTGATCTTTTGAATCAAGATAGGTTCTAATGGATTGCAAAGGTCCAGCAAGAATTCCCAACGTGAGCTACAATGCTTGAAGCAACAAATTGATGATCTTGCCAAGCAAATGGAAGATTGTGGGATTCTTCCAAAGGGGACAAGAAGCACAAGATCACGTGTGGTTCACTCTTCTAAGGTTGAATATGAAGCACCTTATGCACGGAGTAAACATTCCAACAAAAAGAATGGGAAGAAAGTTCAAGAAGATTTCTTGCCATCCGATTACAAAGGTGACTCTATCAACAATCTTGAAGGAGTTAAGCAAGGGAGCATGGATGTACTTGATTATACAATAGAGTTCAAGTGGCAATTATGGAAGAATGGCCTTAAGGAGGACGATCCACGCATTTTGGTATAATACTCTCTTGGTCTTAATGATTACATTCGTCGTGTTGTTGCAAATCAACTTCTCACAAACTTGGAAGAGTTAAGTTCTTTAGCTCTCGATGTTGAAAGACAAAGGAGATGTTGTCATTGCCAAAGTTTAGGTCACATTGATTTGGAGTGCCCTAACAAGAAGAAAGATGTGTCTTTGGTTGAGTACCAAACACATGATAACAAACCATTTGAGGAGGAAAAGGAAGAAGAAATTGGGATTGACGCATATATGAGGAGGAGAATAAAGAGGAAGAAAAGGTAGAAGAGGAGCATATGGAAAAGTGGCTTGTGACAAAAGAAGCAAGTGTGGCGTATGAACATCCACAAAAAGAGTGCAAGAACTCTCATTATACCAACAAAGGAGAAGTATGTTCGTTGAACCAAGAAAAGGAAAGTTGTGCCTCCTATGGAAATATTGTTGTCCTTACGCAAGGGTTAAGCCATGACAAGTTCATTCATTTCAATCCAAGAAGTTTAGTAAGTCTTTGCTTTATAAAATTTGCAAATATTCATTATATTGCAAAATTACTTCTATGGATTCTTGTCATACTCTGGAAGGACCAAAGTTGCTTGATAGGAATATCATGCCTCTTGATGCATCTCTACTTCCATCTTATACCACACGGCTTAAGAAGGAAGAAAGCCATCTTGTGTCGATCATGAAAAAGGAGTATCGAGGGAATAAAGAGTATAAGGATCCTATTCTTATACATTTTGAGAAGAATGAAACGGATCCAAGTATCCATCACATTTTGAATCTTCCTATGAAGCATATCTTCCATGAGCATCCAAGAGCTATCTACTTAGATCACTTGGTTGAAAGGCCGAGAATTCGAAAGGATGAAATAGCCCAAGTCATCAAGGTACATTGTTTCATGCTAAATGACAAGGGTAAAGTGGTAAGAATAGACTTGGGAGGAGTGAAGCAACGTGAACAACCCACGTTCACGGTGAAGAAATGCAAGTCCAAGTCTTATGGTGTTCGAGAAATCATCGGAAGAAAGTTTAAGAAGTTAATCAAAGGAATCTACGATGACTTCAAAGCTTTCAAGAAGAAAGTCTTTGTGAAGAAGGCAAGTGAGAGTTGATTTTTCCAAAGTTTGAGGGCAAACTTTTTCAACCGGGGGTGTATGATGCATAATTGATGGTCTTATGCATCAAGGTCAACCATGGAGACATCTAATACTCACCTAGAAGGAAGAAGAGCTCAAGTCTCTCATATATCTCTCTACTGGAAGGGATCAACTCATATGGTCGTATACTTTTGCTCCTTAATTCAAGGACCATGAAGCTATCATAGAAGTCATCCTAGAGAGGATTATTCTACATTCCAAGAGCTTTCATATGGTTCAAGAATCTTTAAGTTTGGATGAGAATCCAAGGAGTTATCATCATTTGAAATCTAGTTTAGTTCATTGTTTTCTTTATGATGTAATCATTAGAATAGATGATGTAAGCCTCAAGGGGCCTATTTCTTGATTTGTGCACGTTTAGGGAGGGCTAGGATTACTATAAATACCCCCCTTAGGCCTCTTGTAATCTCATTCATTCATATATCAAATACAAACACATGGTGTTGTTTTCTCTCTAGCTTTTGTGCTAGTTTTCGCTTTCTCTTGAGGGAGTTTCAGTTATCCCCTTCTTCTATTCAAGGGTGGCATCCTTGAAGGTGAAAGGAAGGAATTGAAGGTCTCTTGAAGGTGGTTTGGCTATATCCTTCCAAGAGTCTTCAAAAGCCATCATCTATCCATCGTTCATTCATCCATTTATCATCCATTTCGTGTTATTCATCAAGAATTCAACAAGAATTCATCAAGCATTCAACAAGAAGCATTTGTCCTTCATCAAACACGTCCAAGCTTCATTCGTTCGTCGTCATTCATCATTCGTTTGTCCATTTGTTCATTATTTCCATCCAATTGGTAATCATCTTTCATAGTTCTTTCCATCCTTTTTCATCCATTTCTATTCCATTTTTGGTTCTTTGGAACTTTGAGAAAGGAGATTCCTATCTTCGTTTTTAAAGATCCTTAGATATTGTGTAATGAGATCATCCCTTGGTCTCATTATGCATCAATGACTTGAATGAATTGAATGAATTACAAGCACCTAGGAGGGGGTATTTATAGTAGAAACCCTTCCCCTTAGACGTGTACAACTTCAAGATTCTAGCCCATATTGGCTTACATCATTCATCCTAATGCTTACATCATAAAGAAAACAATATACTAAACTATATTACAAATATGAATAACTCCTTGGATTCTCATCCAAATTCAAAGATTCTTGAACCATATGAAAGCTCTTGGAATGTAGAATAATCCCTTCTAGGATGACTTCTATGATAGCTTCACGGTCCTTGAATTAAGGAGCAAAAGTATACGTCCGCATGAGTTGATCCCTTCCAAGTAGAGAGATAAAAGAGAGACTTGAACTCTTCTACCTTCTAGGTGAGTATTAGATGTCTCCATGGTTGACCTTGATGCATAAGGCCATCAATTATGCATCATCTTTGATCCCATTATACATCAAAATTGGTATCAGAGCTTAGGAGTTTGATTCTCTTAGTTCTTGAACCATCTTTTGCAATCTTTCCATCACAAATCCATCCCCCATCATCTCTCATATACACGTCCACCATTAGCTCCACAAAGAACCCCATAGCCCAAACACAATCAAACCAAAACACAAACCCCCCCCCCCATGTCACCTACAACCAAAACCCCAAACCGAGAGTCTTGCATATCTTTCTTCATCAAAGATTGATACTACATGACGTGCGTGAGTTCTTTAATGGATTCACAAGATGATATACAACAAATGAAGCAGCAACTTGATTACCTCACAAAACAATTGGAGAAACTTATGCCCCTTCAAAAGGGAGGAGCACGAACTGAGTTTGATTCACGTATGGTGGATCTTTATGATGTCGAGTATGAAACACAATATGAATGGAGTACATGTCCAAGGAAGGAGGACTGATGCATAATGGGATCACAAGATCACATTACACAGAAGGGCTAAGGATCTTTAAGAGCGAAGATGAAAATCTCCCTTCTCAAAGTTCTTAATGTGCGAAAATGAAATGGAAATGGATAGAAAAGATGGAAAGAATTATGAAAGATGATTACCAAATGAAGGTATGATGATGAACGAATGATGGAATGACGATTGATGAATGATGATAAACGACACTTTTTGAACGTTTGAAGAACGAATGAAGATGGTTGAATGCTTGATGAGTTCTTGATGAGTGTCGTTTGAATGGTTGAATGATAATGGCGATTTGAAGCTCTCTTGAAGGATATAGGCACACCACCTTCAAGACTCTTCAATTCCTTCCTTTCACCATCTAAGGTAGCCAACCTTAGAATAGAAGAAGGGGATACTCGTTCTCCCTCAAGAGAAACGAAAACTCTAGCTCAAAACTAGAGAGAAAACAACACCTTGTGTTTGTATTTGATTTATTGAATGACTTGAATTGAATGAATACAATGGCACCCTAGGGGGTCTATTTATACTACTTTAGGGACCCCTTGACGTGTACCTAGGGTTCAAGCAACCAAGAATCAACTATTACATCATATATACTATTTCTGACATCATAAACACTAACATACAAATCTTGATATAAATTGCTATAACTCCTTCAATACTTGTACGTTTTCATTTATTTAAAACCATTTGAAAGCTTATTGAGAGAGCTCCAATCTGTCTTTTGATGATTTCCTCAATAGATGTATGGATCTAGAGTTATAGAGCAAAATATCGAACTGTACACGATAAGGTCCTCCATTGCCGCGAATTCAATAAGGACTCTTATTGCCGAGAGTATTTTGAGCTCATTGATGACTTCCATATCTGAGAGAGACTCCATGTCAGCTAGACTAACATCAAGGTCCTTCATGCTTGCTTCCTTGATGTATAGAGCTTAATAAACCCTTGTAATTGATGATGTCGTTGATGTCTTTTGTAACTTGAAGCTAGATCAAGGTCCTCTTAGCTAACCTTGATGTATATAGCTAGGCTATTATGCATCATTCTCCCCCGGTTGAAAAAGTTTGTCCTCAAACTTTAGACAAGACTTTCTTTAAAAAAAAAAACAAAACACCATATAACTTCAATCACAAAACTTCTTTGATTCGTACTCACAAGTGATCATATAAACTTCTTCTTCAAAGCCTTTCTTCCTTCTTTGTAAGATGTCTTTCCATATGTGTTGTTCCCACAACTTGCTTCTTCCTCTTACGCTTCTTGAAGAGACTACAAACTCTCTTCTTAAACGCTTGAAATCATCATAGATTCCTTTGATGCGTGACTTGAACTTCCACTTTCTTCCAAATTTTCTCATAACTAATCCAATGACATCATGGAACTTCAAATCTCGTTTCTTCATAGAGAATGTAGAAACCTCATATAACTTCTCAACTTCAAAGTATAGATTCACAAGCTTGTAACTCATGATGAAGACAATAGTAAGACTTCCTTGAATCCATGGTACTTCAACCTTAGAATTCAAGCTTTCATCTCCATATAGTATAGAAGGATTGCAAATATCACAACATTGTAACGCTTGCTCAATGTCAACGATCATGCTAGGCCAGAAATAATACTCCTTCATCTTGAGATACGTATTGAGTAGACCCAAATGATCAAAAGAACTTCCATGTACTTCCATGATCAAGATTTCACGAATTCCACTCCTTGGAATACACACTTGATTCCCTTTGAAAAGAAATCCATGATCAATATAAAAGGATTGAGGATGCTTCACATACCTTGTATACTTCTTTAAAATCATCATCATCTTCATACAACTCCTTGATATATTCAAGACTAAGTACTCTTGAATCAAACATGTATCTCCTCGTTAGAAAACTTCCTTTAGTCAAAGGACTTGCTTCCTCCAAGTGACTTGATTTTGATGAACGAATCAAGTACTTCATCTCAAAACATGATGATGGCGTGATCTCCTCTTCATATGAAACATACTCCAATACTTTGTAAGAATCACAAAGCTTAAGCATGAATCCTTCAAGATAATAACTTTTGCTCAAATATCCTCATGATAGCAACAAGTATGAATGCTAAGCCATAAGCATGTAGCTTCTTCTTTTCTCCACTTGGTATTTCACCAAAATAATCCATGGGACAACTTCCTTGAGATAGGACTTCACCTTTCTCAACTCCATTTGTAATGAACAAATATGATGCAAGAATAGGAATAAAAGAATATGACGATCTTTAGCATCCTTTAAGAGACATAGTACCAAGTATAGATGCACGTATTGACCCTTCTTGAATAGTTCCTTCTTTCCTTTTGTCCACTTGAATTACTCCATTTGATGAGGTATGTTGAGATAGCTCATTCTTGGACGAGAGGTAAGGACAATTCTCTAAGTACTTCTCCAATTCTCCATGTGGCTCCTCATGCTTCGACAAGACTAACTCCAAAGGATTTACATACTCCTTTCTACTTCTACTACATACAAAAATGTTATCAAAGTATACACATACATTCTCTTTACATTGCAATGGTACATACTCTTCGAAATATGTTGTATATGAGAATCAAGGACATTGATGTAGTTATCCATGAGTTGCGCTGACCTTCAGCATAGACTATTCGATGATGAATCATAGGCTTTGGTGGCAGCTTTGATGCATGATAATACTCATGGAAGAGAAACGTACTAAAAGAGATAAGTGAGAGAGGTCACTTGTTGATGGTGCTTGTCTTTCACAAATGAGAACAAGTGATGGTAAAGGATCTTGATCCTTTATAGGCCCAATTGCCAACCTCCATTGGTGTAAAATGAGACTCCTTGGTTCTTCAAATTCATGATACTTATTCTCCATAAGTGCCATAAGAGTACTTTGATCCTCCTTGAGCCGTGAGACACAAGGTGGTAATAAGGACGCCTGAGCATGATACTCCTATCATACAACTTTGATTCTTCCAACAAAGTATAACAAGAATCCATAGAAGTAATATTGCAATATAATGAATCTTTGCAAATCTTGTAAAAGCAAGACTTACTAAACTTCTTGGATCCATATGAAGATCATTGCCATGGTGTGAATAACTCTTCATTTGAAATTCTTGGACATTTGTTGTAGCGAGGCTAATATCTTGGTCAAGATCAATGTCAACGCCAATGATGGCACAACTTTCTCCTTCTGATCAATGAACACATTTCATCACGTAGCTCTCCTCCATTCAATTCTTCTATTTCCTCTACTTCAAGATCCTCCTCTATGTGTACCTCATTTACTTCTTTAGCCATGCTACTACATACTTCTTGAACTTGCTCATTTTCAACAAAACATCACATTCGCAAATTCAACTTCTTCATTCACGCCTTCCTCCTCATATAATGGGTTGTCATATACTTGAAACTGTTCATTATTCTCCTCATACAATGGATTGTCATACACTTTAAACTCATCTTTAGGCACGCTACATACTACATTAACTTCCTCATTTGTGCCTAGGTTATCACATACTTCATGAACATCATCATACACGCCAAATACATCAAATGATTCACTTCCAAATTCTGGTTGCTCATAGGATGACGTTTGACATACACTTTCAACATGATCAAAATGAGTTCTATCCCAAAGTTCTTTACTCTTTACTTCTATTTCAACATCAAGGGCTAAAGAACTTAACCTCCAAGTTTGCGTAAGATTGATGTACAACAACACACCAAATGTAATCATTAAGACCAAGAGTATAACATACCAAAACGTCTTGATCATTCTCCTTAAGGCCATACTCCGTAG
Source organism: Portulaca oleracea (assembly GCA_029582165.1). Classification (NCBI taxonomy): domain Eukaryota; kingdom Viridiplantae; phylum Streptophyta; class Magnoliopsida; order Caryophyllales; family Portulacaceae; genus Portulaca; species Portulaca oleracea. Next base: position 32,158,190 of record CM055870.1, on the reverse strand, counting down.
TTGCCGCCTCAATTCTATGGTATATTCAATCACGTCCTTGCTCCTTGCTTCATTATTTCAAGCTTGTTGAAGTTATCTCCTTTGTATTTGTAGGGCAAGAACTCTTCTTGAACTTTATTTCCATTCTTCTTGGCCGAACGTTTACTCCATTCATAAGGTGCTTCATATTCAACCTTAGAAGAGTGAACCACACGTGATTTTGTGCTTCTTGATCCCTTTGGAAGAATCCCAAGTTCTTCCATTTGTTTGGTGAGATCATCAAGTTGTTGCTTCAAGCATTGTAGCTCACGTTGGGAATTCTTGCTAGAATCGTCCATCTTGATCAATCTTGGTGCAAAAAGATTGCAAGATTCATGGTTTAGGGTTTGGATGGGTAAAGGACGAGAGGTTTGTATTTGGGGCGGGTTGTGTTTGGGGTATGGGTTCTTTGTTGAGTTTATGGTTCTTTATGTGTTCTTTATGAGTTCTTGTAAGTACTCATGGGTGGGGTGATGTTGGGTGAATGGTGGGGATGGGTTTGTGATGGAAAGATGGTGAAAAGATGGATCAAGAACTAAGAGAGTCAATCTCCTAAGCTCTGATACCACTTTTGATGCATAATGGGATCACAAGATCACATTACACAGAAGGGCTAAGGATCTTTAAGAGCGAAGATGAAAATCTCCCTTCTCAAAGTTCTTAATGCGAAAATGAAATGGAAATGGATAGAAAAGATGGAAAGAATTATGAAAGATGATTACCAAATGAAGGTATGATGATGAACGAATGATGGAATGACGATTGATGAATGATGATAAACGACACTTTTTGAACGTTTGAAGAACGAATGAAGATGGTTGAATGCTTGATGAGTTCTTGATGAGTGTCGTTTGAATGGTTGAATGATAATGGCGATTTGAAGCTCTCTTGAAGGATATAGGCACACCACCTTCAAGACTCTTCAATTCCTTCCTTTCACCATCTAAGGTAGCCAACCTTAGAATAGAAGAAGGGGATACTCGTTCTCCTCAAGAGAAACGAAACTCTAGCTCAAAACTAGAGAGAAAACAACACCTTGTGTTTGTATTTGATTTATTGAATGACTTGAATTGAATGAATACAATGGCACCCTAGGGGGTCTATTTATACTACTTTAGGGACCCCTTGGACGTGTACCTAGGGTTCAAGAAACCAAGAATCAACTATTACATCATATATCCTATTTATGACATCATAAACTCTAAAATACAACTCTAGAAAGAAATTGCTATAACTCCTTCAATACTTGTCCGTTTTCATTGATTCAAAAACCATTGGAAAGCTTATTGAAAGAGCTCCAATCTGTCTTTTGATGATTTCCTCAATAGATGTATGGATCTAGAGTTATAGAGCAAAATATCGAACTGCATACCTATAAGGTCCTCCATTGCCGCGAATTCAATAAGGACTCTTATTGCCGAGAGTATTTTGAGCTCATTGATGACTTCCATATATGAGAGTAACTCCATGTAAGCTAGAATAACATCAAGGTCCTTCATGCTTGCTTCCTTGATGTATAGAGCTTAATAAACCCTTGTAATTGATGATGTCGTTGATGTCTTTTGTAACTTGAAGCTAGATCAAGGTCCTCTTAGCTAACCTTGATGTATATAGCTAGGCTATTATGCATCAAGGACAGATTTGGTTTCAAAGAAGAGATACCGGAGTTCTATGGGAGTCATGATCCGGAAGAATTCTTGGAATGGATGCATCAAGTGGAAAGGGTCTTTGATCTCAACGCCATCCATAATGACCAGAAGGTCAAAAGTGTTGCATTGAACTACAAAAGCATGCTAGCAAATGGTGGTCAAGCAAGCAAAGCAAGCGGCAATCAAAGGGCCAAGATAAGATACGTTCATGGGTCCAAATGAAGAAGAAGCTCCAAGAGAAGTTTATGCCCCTTAACTATCTAAGTGACAACATCAACAAGCTTCAAAGATTGGCCCAAGGAAGCAAAAGTGTGAAGGAATATACAAGGGAGTTCAAATATCTACTTCGGAAGTGTGCTCGTAAGGAGGAAGATCCACAAACTTTGGTATGTTATCTAATTGGTCTTGATCATTATATTAGACATATTGTTGAATGGCAATCATATAAAACTTTGGATGAATTAAGTTCTTTAGCTATCGATGTTGAAAGACAAAGGAGATGTTGCCATTACCAAAGTTTAGGTCTGTAAAACCCCGAAAAATCCAAAGATGTTGACCGTAACGTCGTTAATAAATTAGGTTTGACTTCGTGATTTACTGTTGTTCGTAATGTGTTTATTTATGCTAACGCTTGAGCTCGTAGGACCGTTGAGGGGCTAACAAGGGTAGAATAGTAATTCCGCTGGTTAATTTTATTATGTGATTAATTACGTGAATATTATTTGCTATGTGATTATATGATTATTAGTATTAATATTATTATTACTATTATTAGTATTATTGGGTTTTTAGAAAAATAAGTTTTTAATTGTTTTAAATGGGTTGGATTAGGATTAGATTAGATTAGTGGGCCTAATTGTGTTTTGGTATAAAAACCCCCCTAAACCCATACCAAACCCTAATACCTCTCAAAAACCCTACACACCTCTCCTCTCTCTCTCTCCCTCTCTCTGCGGCGCCAAAGAATCGCCACCGCCACCCGGACGCCACCGGCAGCCACCGCAACCCTCTCTCTGTCTCTTTCTCTTCTCTTTCTCTCGATCTGACTCTCCCTCTCTCTCTGAAACCGACGGCTACCACCATCAAGACCTGCCGACGCAAGTCGCTACCGGCAGCCCACCGGGCCGACGCCACCGCAACCGGGCCGCACCGCCCACCATTGCACCTCCTCGCCGACGACATCGACATCCCCGACCTCCGTCCACCCAGCCGCCGTCGCACCACCCCCCAGCTGTGCCCTAACCCTCTGCGCCCGAGTTAGTGCGTGACGATAGTGAGCTCAAGTGTGTTCTCCTTATTGCTTTACTGTGACGTTATTCTGGTAATTGTCTATGCTCTAATCCCCACCGGGATGCTCTTTATGTGTTTTGATGTTTTATAATCTATTTTGAGAATTGCATCCTGAAAGGGGACTTTTGTGGAATTATGACCATCTGTTTTGGATAACTGTTTGTAATTGTTGTACCTTGTTTTATGAGTGGAGAAATTGAGATGGTCTTTTATAAGTTGTTTTATTATTGATTTTGATAATCTGGGTTGGGTTTGACTTGAGAGTTGTGAGATGAGTTTGAATAATGAATTAATAATTCAAAGTGGAAACATTAAGCGGGTTGTTGATTTGATGCCTTGCTTCATTATTTCAAGCTTGTGGAAGTAATCTCCTTTGTATTTGTAGGGCAAGAACTCTTCTTGAACTTTATTTCTATTCTTCTTGCTGAAACGTTTACTCCATTCATAAGGTGCTTCATATTCAACCTTAGAAGAGTGAACCATACGTGATTTTGTGCTTCTTGATCCCTTTGGAAGAATTCCACATTCTTCCATTTGCTTGGCAATATCATCAATTTGTTGCTTCAAGCATTGTAGCTCACATTGGGAAATTTTGCTAGAATCGTCCATCTTGATCAATCTTGGTGCAAAAAGATTTCAAGATTCATGGTTTAGGGGTTTTGGATGGGTAAAGGACGAGAGAGGTTTGTATTTGGGGCGGATTGTGTTTGGGATATGGGTTCTTTGTGGAGTTTATGGTTCTTTATGAGTTCTTTATGAGTTCTTGGAAGAACTCATGGTTGGCGTGATGATGGGGGAATGGTGGGGATGGGTTTGTGATGGAAAGATGGTGAAAAGATGGATCAAGAACTAAAAGAATCAATCTCCTAAGCTCTGATACCACTTTTGATGCATAATGGGATCACAAGATCACATTACACAAAAGGGCTAAGGATCTTTAAGAGCGAAGATGAAAATCTCCCTTCTCAAAGTTCTTAATGTGCGAAAATGAAATGGAAATGGATAGAAAAGATGGAAAGAACTATGAAAGATGATTACCAAATGAAGGTATGATGATGAACGAATGATGGAATGACGATTGATGAATGATGATAAACGACACTCTTTGAACGTTTGAAGAACGAATGAAGATGGTTGAATGCTTGATGAGTTCTTGATGAATTCTTGATGAATGTCGTTTGAATGGTTGAATGATAATGGCGATTTGAAGCTCTCTTGAAGGATATAGGCACACCACCTTCAAGACTCTTCAATTCCTTCCTTTCACCATCTAAGGTAGCCAACCTTAGAATAGAAGAAGGGATACTCGTTCTCCCTCAAGAGAAACGAAAACTCTAGCTCAAAACTAGAGAGAAAACAACACCTTGTGTTTGTATTTGATTTATTGAATGACTTGAATTGAATGAATACAATGGCACCCTAGGGGGTCTATTTATACTACTTTAGGGACCCCTTGACGTGTACCTAGGGTTCAAGAAACCAAGAATCAACTATTACATCATATATCCTATTTATGACATCATAAACTCTAAAATACAACTCTAGAAAGAAATTGCTATAACTCCTTCAATACTTGTCCGTTTTCATTGATTCAAAAACCATTGGAAAGCTTATTGAAAGAGCTCCAATCTGTCTTTTGACGATTTCCTCAATAGATGTATGGATCTAGAGTTATAGAGCAAAATATCGAACTGTACTTGTTAAGGTCCTCCATTGCCACGAATTCAATAAGGACTCTTATTGCCGAGAGTATTTTGAGCTCATTGATGACTTCCATATATGAGAGTAACTCCATGTAAGCTAGAATAACATCAAGGTCCTTCATGCTTGCTTCCTTGATGTATAGAGCTTAATAAACCATTGTAATTGATGATGTCGTTGATGTCTTTTGTAACTTGAAGCTAGATCAAAGTCCTCATAGCTAACCTTGATGTATATAGCTAGGCTATTATGCATCATTCTCTCCCGGTTGAAAAAGTTTGTCCTCAAACTTTAGACAAGACTTTCTTTAAAAACCATCATATAACTTCAATCACAAAACTTCTTTGATTCGTACTCATAAGTGATCATATATAAACTTCTTCTTCAAAGCCCTTCTTCCTTCTTTGTAAGATGTCTTTCCATACGTGTTGTTCCCGTCAACTTGCTTCTTCCTCTTACGTTTCTTGAAGAGACTACAAACTCTCTTCTTAAACGCTTTGAAATCATCATAGATTCCTTTGATGCTTGACTTGAATTTCCACTTTCTTCCAAATTTTCTCATAACTAATCCAATGACATCATGGAACTTCAAATCTCGTTTCTTCATAGAGAATGTAGAAACCTCATATAACTTCTCAACTTCAAAGTATAGATTCACAAGCTTGTAACTCATGATGAAGACAATAGTAAGACTTCCTTGAATCCATGGTACTTCAACCTTAGAATTCAAGCTTTCATCTCCATATAGTATAGAAGGATTGCAAATATCACAACATTGTAACGTTTGCTCAATGTCAACGATCATGCTAGGCCAGAAATAATACTCCTTCATCTTGTAATACGTATTGAGTAGACCCAAATGATCAAAAGAACTCCCATGTACTTCCATGATCAAGATTTCACGAATTCCACTCCTTGGAATGCACACTTGATTCCCTTTGAAAAGAAATCCATGATCAATAATATAAAAGGATTGTTGAGGATGCTTCTCACATACCTTGTATACTTCTTTAAAATCATCATCATCTTCATACAACTCCTTGACATAGTCAAGACTAAGTACTCTTGAATCAAACATGTATCTCCTCGTTAGAAAACTTCCTTTAGTCAAAGGACTTGCTTCCTCCAAGTGACTTGATTTTGATGAATGAATCAAGTACTCCATCTCAAAGCATAATGATGGCTTGATCTCCTTATCACATGAAACATACTCCAGTACTTTGTAAGATTCACGGCTTAAGCATGATTCCTCCAAGATAATATTCCTTTGCTCAAATATCCTCATGATAGCAACAAGTATGAATGCTAAGCCATAAGCATGTAGCTTCTTCTTTTCTCCACTTGGTATTTCACCAAAATAATCCATGGGACAACTTCCTTGAGATAGGACTTCACCTTTCTCAACTCCATTTGTAATGAACAAATATGATGCAAGAATAGGGAATAAAAGAATATGATGATCATTAGCATCCTTTAAGAAACATAGTACCTCATATATAGATGCAAGTATGGACCCTTCTTGAATAACTCCTTTCTTCCTTTTGTCCACTTGAATTACTCCATTTGATGAGATTTGTTGACATAGCATATTCTTGGACGAGAGGTAAGGACATTTCTCCAAGTACTTCTCCAATTCTCCATGTGGCTTCTTATGCTTCGCTAAGGCTAACTCCAAAGAATTTACATACTCCTTTCTACTTCTACTACATACAAAAATGTTATCAAAGTATACAAATACAACCTCTTTACATTGCAATGGTACATACTCTTTCAAAATATGTTGTATATGATGCATAATTGATGGCCTTATGCATCAAGGTCAACCATGGAGACATCTAATACTCACCTAGAAGGTAGAAGAGTTCAAGTCTCTCTTTTATCTCTCTACTTGGAAGGGATCAACTCATGCGGACGTATACTTTTGCTCCTTAATTCAAGGATCGTGAAGCTATCATAGAAGTCATCCTAGAAGGGATTATTCTACATTCCAAGAGCTTTCATATGGTTCAAGAATCTTTGAATTTGGATGAGAATCCAAGGAGTTATTCATATTTGTAATATAGCTTAGTATATTGTTTTCTTTATGATGTAAGCCAATATGGGCTAGAATCTTGAAGTTGTACACGCCTAAGGGGAAGGGTTTCTACTATAAATACCCCCTCCTAGGTGCTTGTAATTCATTCAATTCATTCAAGTCATTCACATTGAATTTTTCAAACACATGTTGTGTTCTTTCTAGCATTTGTGCTAGGCGTTTTGCCTCTTTTGTGGGATTCAAATATCCCTTCTTCTAGCTAAGGGTGGCAACCTTAGTGGTGAAAGGAAGGAATTGGAGTATTCTTGGAGGTGGTGAGTCTGTATCCTTCAAAGAATCTTCAAAAGCCATCAACTATCCATCTACCAATCGTCCATTTATCATCTAATTCGAGTGCTTCATCAAGAATTCATCAAGCATTCATCAAGAAACGTGTGATCTTCATTCTACACGTCCAAGCACTTATTCGTCATCAACATTCATCACTCGGCATTCGTCCATCCATTGTTCGTTCGTTCATCATTCATTTTGTTCATTGTTTCCAATTGTTTGGTAACCTTCTTTCATAGTTCTTTCCATCTTTTTCATCCATTTCTATGCCATTTTTGATTCTTTGGAACTTTGAGATAGAGGATTCCTATCTTCGTTTTTAAAGATCCTTAGATTTTGTGTAATGAGATTGTTCCTTGGTCTCATTACTCATCAGTATACTATGACAATCAAGGACATTGATGTAGTTATCCATGAATTGCGCTTGATCCTTTGCATAGACCATTCGATGATGAATCATAGGATTTGGTGGCAGCCTTTGATGCATGATAATACTCATGGAAGAGAAACGTACCAAAAGAGATAAGTGAGAGAGGTCACTTGTTGATGGTGCTTGTCTTTCATCCAAATATTCACAAATGAGAACAAGTGATGGTAAAGGATCTTGATCCTTTATAGGCTCTCGGTTTCCAACCTCCATTGGTGTAAGAATGAGACTCCTTGGTTCTTCAAATTCATGATACTTATTCTCCATAAGTGCCATAAGAGTATTTTGATCCTTCTTGAGCCGTGAGACACAAGGTGGTAATAAGGACGCCTCTTGGAGCATGATACTCCTATCATACAACTTTGATTCTTCCAACAAAGTATAACAAGAATCCATAGAAGTAATATTGCAATATAATGAATCTTTGCAAATCTTGTAAAAAGCAAGACTTACTAAACTTCTTGGATCCATATGAAGATCATTGCCATGGTGTGAATAACTCTTCATTTGCAATTCTTGGACATTTGTTGTAGCGAGGCTAATATCTTGGTCAAGATCAATGTCAACGTCAATGATGGCACAACTTTCTCCTTCTCTGATCAATGAACACATTTCATCACGTAGCTCTTCTCCATTCAATTCTTCTACTTCCTCTACTTCAAGATCCTCCTTTATGTGTACCTCATTTACTTCTTTAGCCATGCTACTACATACTTCTTGAACTTGCTCATTTTCAACAAAAACATCACATTCGGCAAATTCAACTGCTTCATTCACGCCTTCCTCCTCATATAATGGGTTGTCATATACTTGAAACTCTTCATTATTCTCCTCATACAATGGATTGTCATACACTTTAAACTCATCTTTAGGCACGATACATACTACATTAACTTCCTCATTTGTGCCAAGATTATCACATACTTCATGAACATCCTCATACACATCGAGTACATCAAATGATTCACTTCCAAATTCTGGTTGCTCATAGGATGACGCTTGGCATACACTTTCAGCATGATCAAAATGAGTTCTATCCCAAAGTTCTTTACTCTTTACTTCTATTTCAACATCAAGGGCTAAAGAACTTAACTCCTTCAAGTTTGCGTAAGATTGATGTACAACAACACACCAAATGTAAACATTAAGACCAAGAGTATAACATACCAAAACGTCTGGATCATCCTCCTTAAGGCCATACTTCCGTAGTTGCCGTCTGAATTCTATGGTATATTCAACCACGTCCTTGCTCCCTTGCTTCATTATTTCAAGCTTGTGGAAGTAATCTCCTTTGTATTTGTAGGGCAAGAACTCTTCTTGAACTTTATTTCTATTCTTCACTGAAACGCTTACTCCATTCATAAGGTGCTTCATATTCAACCTTAGAAGAGTGAACCATACGTGATTTTGTGCTTCTTGATCCCTTTGGAAGAATTCCACATTCTTCCATTTGCTTGGCAATATCATCAATTTGTTGCTTCAAGCATTGTAGCTCACATTGGGAAATTTTGCTAGAATCGTCCATCTTGATCAATCTTGGTGCAAAAAGATTTCAAGATTCATGGTTTAGGGGTTTTGGATGGGTAAAGGACGAGAGGTTTGTATTTGGGGCGGATTGTGTTTGGGATATGGGTTCTTTGTGGAGTTTATGGTTCTTTATGAGTTCTTTATGAGTTCTTGGAAGAACTCATGGTTGGCGTGATGATGGGGGAATGGTGGGGATGGGTTTGTGATGGAAAGATGGTGAAAAGATGGATCAAGAACTAAAAGAATCAATCTCCTAAGCTCTGATACCACTTTTGATGCATAATGGGATCACAAGATCACATTACACAAAAGGGCTAAGGATCTTTAAGAGCGAAGATGAAAATCTCCCTTCTCAAAGTTCTTAATGTGCGAAAATGAAATGGAAATGGATAGAAAGATGGAAGGAACTATGAAAGATGATTACCAAATGAAGGTATGATGATGAACGAATGATGGAATGACGATTGATGAATGATGATAAACGACACTCTTTGAACGTTTGAAGAACGAATGAAGATGGTTGAATGCTTGATGAGTTCTTGATGAATTCTTGATGAATGTCGTTTGAATGGTTGAATGATAATGGCGATTTGAAGCTCTCTTGAAGGATATAGGCACACCACCTTCAAGACTCTTCAATTCCTTCCTTTCACCATCTAAGGTAGCCAACCTTAGAATAGAAGAAGGGGATACTCGTTCTCCCTCAAGAGAAACGAAAACTCTAGCTCAAAACTAGAGAGAAAACAACACCTTGTGTTTGTATTTGATTTATTGAATGACTTGAATTGAATGAATACAATGGCACCCTAGGGGGTCTATTTATACTACTTTAGGGACCCCTTGGACGTGTACCTAGGGTTCAAGAAACCAAGAATCAACTATTACATCATATATCCTATTTATGACATCATAAACTCTAAAATACAACTCTAGAAAGAAATTGCTATAACTCCTTCAATACTTGTCCGTTTTCATTGATTCAAAAACCATTGGAAAGCTTATTGAAAGAGCTCCAATCTGTCTTTTGACGATTTCCTCAATAGATGTATGGATCTAGAGTTATAGAGCAAAATATCGAACTGTACTTGTTAAGGTCCTCCATTGCCACGAATTCAATAAGGACTCTTATTGCCGAGAGTATTTTGAGCTCATTGATGACTTCCATATATGAGAGTAACTCCATGTAAGCTAGAATAACATCAAGGTCCTTCATGCTTGCTTCCTTGATGTATAGAGCTTAATAAACCATTGTAATTGATGATGTCGTTGATGTCTTTTGTAACTTGAAGCTAGATCAAAGTCCTCATAGCTAACCTTGATGTATATAGCTAGGCTATTATGCATCATATAGATTAGTTGTTTGATGCCCTTGGTAGGCGATGTTCTTTATGGGATTTGATATCCCGCCCGCAAATTAAAATATGGATTGGATGGGTTGAGGAAACAGTATGGGATTAAAGGTTTGTAAAACGTTTGATTCGATCCCTCTCCCCAAAATGAATTGAAATGAACTTAAACTGTTTTAAACGTTAGGGGTAGACATTATTGAGATTTCCCCCTCATTTTTGAAATGTTTTGTTTTCAGGTGAAGATCTAAATGCTGGGGACGGGAATTAGAAGTGAGGACGACGAGTCTAGAAGTCCTTGAATCTTTTTATTTTGTTTTCGTTATGATGTCTTAAAGGTTTGTTTTGAGTTGTTAGTAGTTACCGTTAGCAGACAGTTGTGTTTTCCTTTCTCGCCTTGTGTTCCTTCGGGGATACGGCAGTGACGCCCAAACTAAATTTGAAGTTTTCCGCTAAGTTTCGTCTGTTAACGTTAGTTTGACTTTGACTTTTCTATAATTGAATTTTCGGGGCGTTACAGAATGGTATCAGAGCTCTAGGTTGCGACCTAGTAGCTCCTCATAGTCCTTTAGGTTTAGATGGACCCTAGGAAGCTATGTTCGGAGCGATGAGTGTAGGATCGGAAAAGGGATTCATGCTTTCTAAAGTTGTGCGATTATGAATATAATGTTCTCTGTGCTGCTAATATGTTTTGATTATGTAGGATGGCACAACGCACACACTGTCACCAGCACCCCACGCCGTGCTTCCACCGCTATACACCCATTCCTCCTGGTGGGTACTTGGGAATCCACATGCTGAATTTCTACGATGAGATCGATCGATACACCAAGGATGTCCCGAACTCCTGCTTGCGTGGCAACGAGGAAGCTCAGGCCAACGCTTTTCTACTCACCTTACGAGACGATCCCTGGTGGGGCCATACTGTGCCGTCGTTGCTGCCACCCCTACTTCCGGAGGAGGGGTAACCACACCCGTGCTGTTGGTGTCAGAGGTACCGGGTAGAGCCGGAGCATCGAATCCCGGGGGTCTTTTCTAGGATCACCCGGATTGGGATGCGCCGAGTAGAGAGGGTCTAGGTGAACCCAGCTCCTGCACCAGCTGAGGATCATGAGGATGACCCTGAAGAAGATCCGGAAGAGGATCCCACCGAGGACAGCGCCCAGGATCCCGAGCCCGAGGTAACCTCTAGGGTCACGGCTGCACCCGCCGTCGAGCCCGAGCATGAGATCCCGCCCGAGGAGGTGGATGAGGTGGACCGGGGGACAGGAGAAGACCCCGAAGAGGGCTTATGAGACGAGTGATCCTGAGTGGACTCCAGTTTCAGCGAGGAAGAACCCTTGATGCAGGAGGATCATCTGAGTGGGATGGCCACGATGTGTTGAGTATTAGTGTATAGCTGTTACGTTTGTATTTTTGTTGAACTGTGATATAATCTGGATATTGGCATGTTGTTTCTTTTGGGTAATTGTCCCGATGGGGAATATTGTACATATGATTACATTGGCGTGTATAGAAATATTGTTTTGTGATACTAGTATATGTGACCTTTCAATATGTGATGAAAATTCATGAAATAAACTGATGACATAAGAAATTACTTGGTGAAATAGAATTACATTTTCGTATTGTTTAGCACCCTATGAGAAGACCGGACCAAGTAGCTACCTCTAGTATGATGTTGAGACAATGGATTGGAAAACCCTTAAGTAGACTAAATCGACCCTTTGAATCAGGATGTCGGACGTGAACGGTTCTCAACCCAACCACGGAACTCGGGAGCGCCCGCAAGCTGCAGCCGAACAACGGCCTCAAACCGCGACTGATTTTCGTCAGCGCCTTCCTCATTTGATATCCGGACCAAGTACAACAGCACCTGGGAACGACCTAGCCAGCTTGCTGATGATTGAGATGCTTAACAAGCACGAGGATTTACTGAAGAGGGTGGTGGATCGACAAGGAGGAGAAAGGGAAAATGATCCCTCCACTCTCCTCCAAAGGTTCAATAGTTTCAACCCGCCCACTTACACCGGGTAGACCCCAAGATCTTTGAAGATTGGGTTAGGGAAATTGAGAAGATTTTCGACACCACACGCTGTCCTGAAGAGTTAAGGGTGGATTTTGCTGCTTACCACCTAAAGGAAGAGGCTGATTTATGGTGGGCCAGTGTGAAATAAATAAGGATTGAACCGGGTTTCGACTGGAACCGCTTCAAGATTGTGCTAAAGGATCGATTTTACCCAATTTCTCTCCAGAAGGAAAAAGAAAAAGAATTCATGAATCTGCGTCAAGGGGAAACTAGCGTGCATCTGCTTTGGTAGCTACTGAGCAGCTAAGGATGGACCGTTTCTGGGATGGATTGAATTGCAAGATTCAGGATCGCATGTCATCACGGGAGTTCACGTCTTATCAGAACATGCTGAACGTTGCCCTCACTGTAGAAAGGGTAATGCAGGACATGGAACGACAGCTAGGCATACAAGGGCAAAAGAGGAAAGAGCCACCCCGTTTCAACCCACCTCAACCTTATCAGGAAAAGAGGTTCCGCCCCAACAATTGGCAAAACAACCAACCTTCGGGACATGGACCAACTCATGTGCCTATTTGTGGGATTTGTGGTCGATCTGGCCATCTTGCTAGGAATTGTAGATCAGGAGCTGCAAAGGGAGGATGCTTTAAATGTGGGAGTCTCCAGCATCACATCAAGCAATGCCCTTTACAGAACTCAGGGGGTAATAATGGTGGAAATAATGGAAACAATGGGAATAACGGGAATTGAGAGCCGCGCATAAACATATCAAAATCGGGAGGCTATAATGGGAATCAAAGGCCACAACAACAAAACCGGATGGTTCCGGTGGAAATCAAACAACCAAGGAAGGCCAAAGAACCCGCTCCCGCAATAACAACCACCGCGCAACGCAGGAGGACGAGTATATGTAATGAGGAAAGAAGAGGCTGAGATTGAAGCAGACGTTGTGACGGGTACCTTCTCTCTCCACCTCTACAATTTCTCTGTTTTGTTTGATTCTGGTGCTAGTCATTCTTTGTTGGACGAGCTATAGTAGAGAAGGCTAAGATGAAACCCTCGGAGAATAGTAAGCCTATGTCAGAGCCCTACCCACCAGGATACCATTAGTTGTGGAGAGTTATATGGTAGATGTCCTATAGTGATAGCGGGACAGTGAGTTTGAGGCCGACCTTTATATGTTTGACCTAATGGAGTTCAACGTTATTTTGGGGATGGTAGTTAGCAAAATCTGAGCCCAGATAGATTGTTATAAGCAAAGGTGACCTTAATGGGACCGAACTAAATAAGGTAGTGCATTGGAGTGATAGGCATCTTCAGAGTGTGCGGATCATCTCTGCCCTCAAGGCCCAGAGGTTGTTGGGCCAAGGTTGTGAAGGGTTTCTATGCAACATAATCGACACCAAGGTGGAGGAGCTTACGATTGAGAATATCCCAGTGCGGGAGTATTCGATGTATTTCCGGAGGAGATCCCGGGTTAGCCTCCAATCAGAGAGGTAGATTTCTGCATCGATTTGGAGCCCGGGGCCGCACCTGTTTCAAAAGCCCCATATCGCATGGCGCCCGCAGAGCTTAAGGAGTTGAAGACTCAGCTGGACGAGCTGCTAGAAAAGGGATATATACGACCCAACACGTCACCATGGGGAGCACTGCATCGCTCGTGAAGAAGAAGGATAGTAGCATGAGGTTGTGCATCGATTACCGGGAGTTGAACAAGATTACCGTCAAGAATCGTTATCCTCTACCTCGTATTGATGATCTTTTCGATCAGTTGTGAGGAGCAACAACGTTTTCTAAGATAGACCTGAGGTCGGGTTATCACCAGTTAAGAATTCGCGAAGAAGATATCTCTAAAACCGCATTCCGAACTCGGTATGGCCATTATGAGTTCGTGGTAATGCCTTTTGGGCTTACAAATGCCCCAGCCGCCTTCATGGATTTGATGAACAGAGTGTTCGAGCCGTTCCTGGATAAGTTTGTAGTGGTGTTCATCGACGACATATTGGTATATTCAAGAACACGAGAGGAGCATGCGAATCATCTGAGAGAAGTATTGACGACTCTACGGAGCAACAAGCTTTATGCGAAGCTTAAGAAGTGTGAGTTTTGGTTGGAACAAGTAGCGTTCTTAGGACATGTGGTGTGATGCATAATGGGACCAAAAGATCACATTACACAAAAGGATTAAGGATCTTTAAAAACGAAGATAAGAATCTCCCTTCTCAAAGTTCTTAAGGATCCAAAAATGAATGATAATGGATGAAGATAAACGAAAAGAGGGATTAATTCGTTTACCAAGATCAAATGGAAGTTTGATGAACGATGGATGAAGATAAACGATTGATAAATGTTGATGAACGACACTCCTTGAACGTTTGAAGAATGAATGAAGATGATTGAATGCTTGATGAGTTCTTGATGAATTCTTGATGAATTCTTGATGAATGTCGTTTGAATGGTTGAATGATAATGGCGATTTGAAGCTCTCTTGAAGGATATAGGCACACCACCTTCAAGACTCTTCAATTCCTTCCTTTCACCATCTAAGGTAGCCAACCTTAGAATAGAAGAAGGGGATACTCGTTCTCCCTCAAGAGAAACGAAAACTCTAGCTCAAAACTAGAGAGAAAACAACACCTTGTGTTTGTATTTGATTTATTGAATGACTTGAATTGAATGAATACAATGGCACCCTAGGGGGTCTATTTATACTACTTTAGGGACCCCTTGGACGTGTACCTAGGGTCCAAGAAACCAAGAATCAACTATTACATCATATATCCTATTTATGACATCATAAACTCTAAAATACAACTCTAGAAAGAAATTGCTATAACTCCTTCAATACTTGTCCGTTTTCATTGATTCAAAAACCATTGGAAAGCTCTTTAAATGTACTCCAATCTGTCTTTTGATGACTTCCTCAATAGATGCTTGGATTTAGAGTTATAGAGCAAAATATCGAACTATACACGATAAGGTCCTCCATTGCCGCGAATTCAATAAGGACTCTTATTGCCGAGAGTATTTTGAGCTCATTGATGACTTCCATATATGAGAGTAACTCCATGTAAGCTAGAATAACATCAAGGTCCTTCATGCTTGCTTCCTTGATGTATATAGCTAGGCTATTATGCATCATTCTCCCCCGGTTGAAAAAGTTTGCCTCAAACTTTAGACAAGACTTTCTTTAAAGAAAAACACCATATAACTTTAATCACAAAACTTCTTTGATTCGTACTCACAAGTGATCATATATAAACTTCTTCTTCAAAGCCCTTCTTCCTTCTTTGTAAGATGTCTTTCCATATGTGTTGTTCCCGTCAACTTGCTTCTTCCTCTTACGTTTCTTGAAGAGACTACAAACTCTCTTCTTAAACGCTTTGAAATCATCATAGATTCCTTTGATGCTTGACTTGAACTTCCACTTTCTTCCAAATTTTCTCATAACTAATCCAATGGCATCATGGAACTTCAAATCTCGTTTCTTCATAGAGAATGTAGAAACCTCATATAACTTCTCAACTTCAAAGTATAGATTCACAAGCTTGTAACTCATGATGAAGACAATAGTAAGACTTCCTTGAGTCCATGGTACTTCAACCTTAGAATTCAAGCTTTCATCTCCATATAGTATAGAAGGATTGCAAATATCACAACATTGTAAAGTTTGCTCAATGTCAACGATCATGCTAGGCCAGAAATAATACTCCATCTTGTAATAGATATTGAGAAGACCCAAATGATCAAAAGAACTTCCATGTACTTCCATGATTAAGAAGTCACGAATTCCACTCCTTGGAATACACAATTGATTCCCTTTGAAAAGAAATCCATGAGTAATATGAAAGGGTTGTTGATGATGCTTCTCACATACCTTGAATACTTCTTTAAAATCATCATCATCTTCATATAACTCCTTGATATATCCAAGCTCGAGTAATTTTGAATCAAACATGTATCTCCTCGTTAGAAAACTTCCTTTAGTCAAAGGACTTGCTTCCTCCAAGTGACTTGATTTTGATGAACAAATCAAGTACTTCATCTCAAAGTATAACGATGGCTTGATCTCCTTATCATATGAAGCATACTCCAATACTTTGTAAGAATCACAAAGCTTAAGGATGAATCCTCTATGATAACAATCCTTTTGCTCAAATATCCTCATGATAACAACAAGTATGAATGTAAAGCCATAAGCATGAAGCTTCTCCTTTCTCCAATTAGTATATCACCAAAATAATCCATGGGACAACTTCCTTGAGATAGGACTTCACCTTTCTCAACTCCATTTGTAATGAACAAATATGATGCGAGAATAGGAAATAAAAGAATATGATGATCTTTAGCATCCTTTAAGAGACATAGTACCTCAAGTATAGATGCAAGTATGGATCCTTCTTGAATATTTCCTTTCTTCCTTTTGTCCACTTGAATTACTCCATTTGATGAGATATGTTGAGTTAGCTCATTCTTGGACGAGAGGTAAGGACAATTCTCCAAGTACTTCTCCAATTCTCCTTGTGGCTCCTCGTGCTTTGTCATGATCAAGACTAACTCCAAAGGATTTACATACTCCTTTCTACTTCTACTACATACAAAAATGTTACCAAAGTATACAAATACAATCTTTTTACATTGTAATGGTACATACTCTTTCAAAATATGTTGCATACTATGAGAATCAAAACCGTTGATGTAGTTATGCACGAATTGAGCTTGATCCCAAAGAGATAAGTGAGATGATGCATAATTGATGGCCTTATGCATCAAGGTCAACCATGGAGACATCTAATACTCACCTAGAAGGTAGAAGAGTTCAAGTCTCTCTTTTATCTCTCTACTTGGAAGGGATCAACTCATGCGGACGTAAACTTTTGCTCCTTAATTCAAGGACCGTGAAGCTATCATAGAAGTCATCCTAGAAGGGATTATTCTACATTCCAAGAGCTTTCATATGGTTCAAGAATCTTTGAATTTGGATGAGAATCCAAGGAGTTATTCATATTTGTAATATAGTTTAGTATATTGTTTTCTTTATGATGTAAGCATTAGGATGAATGATGTAAGCCCTTAAGGGGTCTTTTCTTGAAGCTAGGTGACGCCTAAGGGGTGGGTTGTAGCTATAAATACCCCCTCCTAGGTGCTTGTAATTCATTCAATTCATTCAAGTCATTCACATAGAATTTTTCAAACACATGATGTGTTCTTTCTAGCATTTGTGCTAGGTGTTTTCGTTTCTCTTTTGTGGGATTCGAAATATCCCCTTCTTCTAGCTAAGGTTGGCAACCTTAGTGGTGAAAGGAAGGAATTGGAGTATTCTTGGAGGTGGTGAATCTGTATCCTTCAAAGAATCTTCAAAAGCCATCAACTATCCATCTACCAATCGTCCATTATCATCCATTTTCGAGTGCTTCATCAAGAATTCAACAAGAATTCATCAAGCATTCATCAAGAAACGTGAGTTCTTCAACATTCACGTCCAAGCATTCATTCGTCATCATCATTCATCAATCAACATTCGTCCATTCGTCCATTCGTTCACTCGTTCATTCATCATTCGTTTGTTCATTGTTTCCGTCTATTTGGTAACCATCTTTCATAGTTCTTTCCATCCTTTTTCATCCATTTCTATTCCATTTTTGGTTCTTTGGAACTTTGAGATAGAGGATTCTTATCTTCGCTTTTAAAGATCCTTAGATTTTGTGTAATGAGATTGTTCCTTGGTCTCATTATGCATCAAATTTGGTATCAGAGCTAAGGAGTTTGAATCTCTTAGTTCTTGAAACAATCTTTTACAATCTTTTCTCTCCCAGACGTTTCCCATCATACGTTTACCATCACAAAATTTCATTCATCTCTACATCACACGTCCCCCTTGATAGTTCTTCCAAGAACTCATCAAGAACCCATCAAGAACTCATAAAGAACCCCAAGCTCCACAAAGAACCCAAAAACCAAACACAAACCTACCCAAATCCGTCCCATACCCACGTCCCATCCATGCTAACCTTCCTTCCATGAGTTTCTTGTGATCTTTGTGAATCAAGATAGGTTCTAATGGCGAGTGCAAGCTCTCCTACAAAGTCCTCTCCATCGTCCCCAGAAGATGTTGAGAAGATGAAACAAAGAATCAAGTATCTCAACAAACAAGTAGCATACTACATGCGCCTTCAAGAAAGGGAGAATCTTGAGGAAGTATCAAGTAAATCATCAAGTGGAGAAGGAGAAGAGGACGTTGCAAGAAAGAGGCATGGACGTCCAAAGGAGGAAAGGTTCGACTTCAAAGTGGAGATCCCCGAATTTGTTGGTGATCTTGATCCGGAAGTTTATTTGGATTGGATACAAACCGTGGAAAGGGTCTTTGATCTCAAAGATGTGGAAGATGATAAGAAGGTCAAGTATGTTGCCCTAAAGCTACGAAAGCATGCAAGCATTTGGTGGACGAACTTGCAAAAGAAGCGGCAAGCAAAGGGGAAAGATAAGGTGCGTACATGGGATAAGATGAAAAGAAAGCTCCAAGAAAAGTTCCTACCATCTAGCTACCTACGTGACAACTACTACAAATTGCAAAGATTGGTCCAAGGAGGAAGAAGCGTGGAGGAGTACACAAAGGAATTTGAGCATCTACTTGGAGGTGTGATCTAAAGGAGGACGAGCCACAAACTTTGGTACGTTATCTTTTTGGTCTTAATGATGGGATTAGGCACGTTGTGGAATTACAACCATACAAAACTTTGGATGAATTGAGCTCCTTGTCCCTTAAAGTTGAAAAGCAAAGGAGAAATAAGGGGAAAGAAGTCTCAAGCCAATACCAAACTCCACAAAAAACGCCCCACCCTTCGTCCCATCCAAACCCTCCACCATCCACGAAACACATTCCCACAAAAACTCCACAAAATCAGCCCCCATCCATCCCTAAACCTCACGACCAAGTGACCAAACCCATAGCATCAAGAAGGTGTTTTCGATGCCAAGGGTTGGGACATTATGCTTCGGAGTGTCCAAACAAGCGAGTAGTGTCTTTGGTGGAATACCAAAGTGCTTTATATGTAGAGCCGGAGTATGAGGAAGAAGAGGAAGTTGGGGTTGGTGCCAAAGAAGAGGAAGATGTAGTAGAAGAATATGTGGAAAGGCCAGATGAAGGAGAACTACTTGTGGTAGAAAGGGCCTTGAATATCACAAATGTGCCAAAGGATCAACTACAAAGAGAAGTAATATTTCGCTCTCGTTGTACCATCCAAGGGAGAGTATGCTCCTTGATCATAGATGGAGGAAGTTGCACCAATGCCGCCTCTACAACAATGGTCAAGAAGTTGCAAATGGAGATTAGCCCACATCCCACACCCTACACAATACAATGGCTAAGCTCGGGCAAGGTATTCGTGTGGATCAACGAGTTTTGGTGAGTCTTTCAATTGGAAAGAATTATCAAGATTCATTATGGTGTGATATAGTTCCCATGGATACTTGTCATGTTTTATTGGGAAGGCCATGGTTATATGATAGACATGTCATACATGATGGGAGGGCCAACACTTACACTCTCACCATCAACCAAAAGAGGATCACTTTGGCACCCCTTGATCCACCATCTCGGCAAAAGGAGGAGAAACGTCATATTGTGTCAATCATGAAGGTGGAGAATCAAGGGCATGAAGAGTATAAGGATCCTATTCTTATACATTTGGAGAAGAATGAAACGGATCCAAGTATCCATCACATTTTGAATCTTCCTATGAAGCATATCTTCCATGAGCATCCAAGAGCTATCTACTTAGATCATCTGGTTGAAAGGCCAAGTATTCGAAAGGATGAAAAAGCCCAAGTCATCAAGGTACATTGTTTCATGCTAAATGACAAGGGTAAAGTGGTAAGACTAAGTGAGAAGCAACGTGAACAGCCCACGTTCACGGTGGAGAAATACAAGTTCAAGTCTTATGGTGATCGAGGAAGAAAGTTTAAGAAGTTCATCAAAGGGATCTACGATGACTTCAAAGCTTTCAAGAAGAAAGTCGTTGTGAAGAAGGCAAGCGAGAGTTGATCTTCCAAAGTTTGAGGACAAACTTTTTCAACCGGGGGTGTATGATGCATAATTGATGGCCTTATGCATCAAGGTCAACCATGGAGACATCTAATACTCACCTAGAAGGTAGAAGAGTTCAAGTCTCTCTTTTATCTCTCTACTTGGAAGGGATCAACTCATGCGGACGTAAACTTTTGCTCCTTAATTCAAGGACCGTGAAGCTATCATAGAAGTCATCCTAGAAGGGATTATTCTACATTCCAAGAGCTTTCATATGGTTCAAGAATCTTTGAATTTGGATGAGAATCCAAGGAGTTATTCATATTTGTAATATAGTTTAGTATATTGTTTTCTTTATGATGTAAGCATTAGGATGAATGATGTAAGCCCTTAAGGGGTCTTTTCTTGAAGCTAGGTGACGCCTAAGGGGTGGGTTGTAGCTATAAATACCCCCTCCTAGGTGCTTGTAATTCATTCAAGTCATTCACATAGAATTTTTCAAACACATGATGTGTTCTTTCTAGCATTTGTGCTAGGTGTTTTCGTTTCTCTTTTGTGGGATTCGAAATATCCCCTTCTTCTAGCTAAGGTTGGCAACCTTAGTGGTGAAAGGAAGGAATTGGAGTATTCTTGGAGGTGGTGAATCTGTATCCTTCAAAGAATCTTCAAAAGCCATCAACTATCCATCTACCAATCGTCCATTATCATCCATTTTCGAGTGCTTCATCAAGAATTCAACAAGAATTCATCAAGCATTCATCAAGAAACGTGAGTTCTTCAACATTCACGTCCAAGCATTCATTCGTCATCATCATTCATCAATCAACATTCGTCCATTCGTTCACTCGTTCATTCATCATTCGTTTGTTCATTGTTTCCGTCTATTTGGTAACCATCTTTCATAGTTCTTTCCATCCTTTTTCATCCATTTCTATTCCATTTTTGGTTCTTTGGAACTTTGAGATAGAGGATTCTTATCTTCGCTTTTAAAGATCCTTAGATTTTGTGTAATGAGATTGTTCCTTGGTCTCATTATGCATCATGAGAGAAGTCACTTGTCGATGGTGCTTGTCTTTCATCCAAATATTCACAAATGAGAACAAGTGATGGCATAGGATCTTGATCCTTTATACGCTTACGGTTTCCAACCTCCATTGGTGTAAGAATTAGACTCCTTGGTTCTTCAAATTCATGATACTTATTCTCCATAAGTGTCATAAGAATGCTTTGATCCTCCGTGGGCCATGAGTTACAAGAGGGTAATAAGGACGTCTCTTGGAGCATGATACTCCAATCATACAACTTTGATTTTCCAAACAAAGTATAACAAAAATCCATAGAAGTAATATTACAATATAATGAATCTTTGCAAATCTTGTAAAAACAAAGACTTACTAAACTTCTTGGATCAAGGTGTATGTTGTCGTCATAAACGTAGAGTAGGAAGTGAATAGCTCTCCAAATCCTTCATTTTGATCCTCTTTGTAGAAACGTCAATGTCAAGATCAATGCCCTCGCCAATACTACAATGGGAAGTACAATCTTCTCCTCTTGATTCAATGGACATACTTCTTTTGAATGGTATATTGAGAGTAAGAAATAGGCTCTCTTTGTTGTAGATCATTTGATACACTAGTCTCTTTCAAGACTCTACTTACAACAAGCAACTCTTCTCCACTTAATTCTTCTACATACATCGTTTCTAGTACAATATCCTCTTCTTTTTCTTCCTCGTACTTCATGAGGCACGCTACATACCTCATTTATGCCAAGTTTATGAACATCCTCATGCTCACAAATACATCAAATACCACACTTTCAATTTCTGGTTGCATGCTTAATGATGTTTGACAATCAACCAAAGATACTTCTTTCTCCTTAGGACATGCACTTTCAATATGATCAAAACTTTGGCAATGTAGACATGTACTTGGAACAATGATTTCCTTTTCTTGGACAATAGGAGTGGGAAGGTTTTGGGCTGATTTGAGGAGTTTTGGGCAGTAGGTATAGAGAGGTCTAAGGCTTGTTTTGTGGAGCTATGGATAGGATGTTGTAGGGGCTGTTTGTAGGTCTTTCGACGTGAGGTTTGGGATTGATTTGGGGCTGTTTTGGGATGTTCTTGGCGTGGGGTTTTGTGGTTGGTATGTTTGGTTTTAGTTGTAGATGGTTCTCACCCCAAGTTTCTTTCATCTTTGCCTCCATCTCAACATTAAAAGCCAAAGAACTTAACTCTTCCAAGTTTGAATAAAATTGACATACAACAATATCTCCAATGTAATCATTAAGACCACTTAAGTAACATACCAAGACTTGGGGTCATCCTCCTCAAGAGCATACTTCCATAGTTGCATTCTGAATTGTATCGTGTATGGAACCACGCCCATGCTCCCTTGCTTCATTCTTGCAAGTTTGATGATGTGGTCTCTTTGATTGGCGAAAATTCTTCTTGGACATGATATCCCTTCTTCTTATTCAAACGTGTGCTCCATTCGTAAGGAGCTTCATATTCATCATTAGAAGAGTGAACCACACGTGATTTTGCGCTTCTTGATCCCTTTGGAAGAATTCCACATTCTTCCATTTGCTTGGCAAGATCATCAATTTGTTGCTTCAAGCATTGTAGCTCACGTTGGGAATTCTTGCTAGAATCGACCATCTTGATCAATCTTGGTGCAAAAAGATTGCAAGATTCATGGTTTAGGGGCTTTGGATGGGTAAAGGACGAGAGATTTGTATTTGGGGCGGATTGTGTTTGGGCTATGGGTTCTTTGTGGAGTTTATGGTTCTTTATGAGTTCTTTATGAGTTCTTGGGAGAACTTATGGGTGGCGTGATGACGGGAATGGTGGGGATGGGTTTGTGATGGAAAGATGGTAAAAGGTGGATCAAGAACTAAGAGAATCAATCTCCTAAGCTCGATACAATTTTGATGCATAATGGGACCAAAAGATCACATTACACAAAGGATTAAGGATCTTTAAAACGAAGATAAGAATCTCCTTCTCAAAGTTCTTAAGGATCCAAAAATGAATGATAATGGATGAAGATAAACGAAAAGAGGGATTAATTCGTTTACCAAGATCAAATGGAAGTTTGATGAACGATGGATGAAGATAAACGATTGATAAATGTTGATGAACGACACTCCTTGAACGTTTGAAGAATGAATGAAGATGATTGAATGCTTGATGAGTTCTTGATGAATTCTTGATGAATTCTTGATGAATGTCGTTTGAATGGTTGAATGATAATGGCGATTTGAAGCTCTCTTGAAGGATATAGGCACACCACCTTCAAGACTATTCAATTCCTTCCTTTCACCAACTAAGGTAGCCAACCTTAGAATAGAAGAAGGGGATACTGTTCTCCTCAAGAGAAACGAAAACTCTAGCTCAAAACTAGAGAGAAAACAACACCTTGTGTTTGTATTTGATTTATTGAATGACTTGAATTGAATGAATACAATGGCACCCTAGGGGGTCTATTTATACTACTTTAGGGACCCCTTGGACGTGTACCTAGGGTCCAAGAAACCAAGAATCAACTATTACATCATATATCCTATTTATGACATCATAAACTCTAAAATACAACTCTAGAAAGAAATTGCTATAACTCCTTCAATACTTGTCCGTTTTCATTGATTCAAAAACCATTGGAAAGCTCTTTAAATGTACTCCAATCTGTCTTTTGATGACTTCCTCAATAGATGCTTGGATTTAGAGTTATAGAGCAAAATATCGAACTATACACGATAAGGTCCTCCATTGCCGCGAATTCAATAAGGACTCTTATTGCCGAGAGTATTTTGAGCTCATTGATGACTTCCATATATGAGAGTAACTCCATGTAAGCTAGAATAACATCAAGGTCCTTCATGCTTGCTTCCTTGATGTATATAGCTAGGCTATTATGCATCATGGTGTCCAAGGAAGGAGTGGCAGTAGACCCCCAAAAGGTGGAGGCCATCACCAAGTGGCCGACACCGAAGAATGCCACGGAGATTAGGAGTTTTCTGGGTTTGGCAGGTATTATAGGAAGTTCGTGCGAGATTTCTCGAAAATTGCCACTTCGTTGACCAATTTGACTCGGAAGTCAATAAAGTTCGCATGGTCGGAAAAATTCGAGCAAGCATTCCAGGAGTTGAAGAAGAGGCTTACCTCGGCCCCTATTCTTGCTTTACCTCAAGGGAACGAAGGTTTTGTTATCTACAGTGACGCATCGCATGGTGGATTGGGTTGTGTGAAGGGAAGGTGATTGCATATGCGTCCAGGCAACTGAAGACGCATGAGAAGAATTACCCCACTCATGATCTGGAGTTGGCAGCAGTGGTTTTTGCGCTTAAGATTTGGAGGCATTATCTTTATGGAGTAAACTGCGAGATATTCACAAACCATCAGAGTTTGAAGTACCTTTTCACACGTATGAGCCAACCTCGTGCATAAGATGGTTAGAGTTTCTGGAGGATTACGATGTGAATTTCCAATATCATCCCGGAAAGGCAAATGTAGTGGCTGATGCCCTGAGTAGAAGACCGTATCCTGCTATAAACCACTTGATGATGATGCCGCACGAGTTGTGCGAGGAGTTTAGCAGATTGGAGATTAATGAGGTAACACCTGGGAAGAAAGCTGTATTGAATGCCATGGAGTTGCAACCTACCCTTATGGAAGAGATCAAGAGGACCCAAGAGCTGGATTTGCAGCTTGTCAAGATACGGGAGGAAGTTTTGCAGGGGAAAGCCCCTGGTTTTGTGATTCACGAAGATGGTACATTACGGTTCCATAACCGTCACAGTACCTAACATGGTGGAGTTAAAGAGGAAGATTTTAGAAGAAGGGCACAATACACCATATTCTGTACACCCAGGAGGAAATAAGCTTTACAAGGACCTGAAACAGATGTTCTGGTGGAGTAATATGAAACAAGAAGTGGCAGACTTTGTGGCAAAGTGCCTTACATGCCAGCGAGTCAAGGCAGAGCATCAACGACCAGCCGGACTTCTGCAACCGTTAGACGTCCCTGAGTGGAAATGGGATTCGATATCAATGGATTTTGTGATAGGTCTACCAAGGACCAGGCGGAAACACAATGCAATATGGGTGATTGTAGATCGTTTGACCAAGTCAGCTCATTTCCTAGCCATCGCCAACAACTGGTCCCTAGATCAGCTAGCTCAAGCCTATGTAAGGGAGATTGTAAGGTTACATGGAGTACCCAGTTCTATAGTCTCAGACAGAGACACCAGATTCCAGTCTAGTTTTTGGGAAAAAGTTACAAGAGGCGTTTGGTACAAAGCTCAAGTTCAGTACCGCATTTCACCCAGCTACAGATGGGCAGACAGAGAGAACCATCCAAACCCTCGAAGATATGTTACGAGCATGCGCGTTGGATTTCAAGGACTCGTGGGATGACGAGTTGACTCTCATTGAGTTCTCCTACAACAACAGTTACCATGCTAGTATAGGGATGTCACCCTTCGAAGCTTTGTGTGGAAGGAGATGTAGAACTCGCCTATGTTGGCAGGACATCGATGAAGCTCTAACGATCGGACCGGACCTAATATAGGCCACTACTCAGAAGGTTCGGATCATTCAAGACAAGATGAAGGCAGCACAAAGTCGATAAAAGAGTTATGCTGACAGGAGGAGGAGACCTTTAGAGTTCAAAGTAGGGGAATATGTGTTTTTACGGGTTTCACCCACAAAAGGAGTTATGAGATTCGGCCAGTCGGGGAAGTTGACACCAAGATTTATCGGACCGTATCCAATCTTGGAACGCATCGGAGAAGTCGCCTACAAGTTACAGCTGCCATGAGAACTTCCAAGAGTGCACAATGTTTTCCACGTATCACAACTCAGGAAATACGTTCTGGACCCGACTCATGTGATTGATCCCGAGCCGCTTCAGCTGCAAGAAGATCTGAGCTATGAAGAGCAACCGCTAGAGATACTGGACCGTAGGGAAAAGCAGCTTAGGAGGAAAGTAGTTCCCTTGTTAAAAGTACGATGGGCAAATCATACCAAAACGGAAGCAACCTGGGAAACTGAAGACGAAATGAGGAAGAAGTACCCTCACTTGTTCCAAGCCTAAGGCGCGTCAAGTTTCGGGGACGAAACTTCTTTTAAGAAGGTAATGTTGTAAAACCTCGAGTTTTAGGAGGAATGAAACCGTTAGTTTCCTTACCGGACCGTTAGGGTTAAGTTAAAGTTTCGAGGGCGAAACTTCTTTTAAGAAGGTAATGATGTAAAACCCTGAAAAATCCAAAGATGTTGACCGTAACGTCGTTAATAAATTAGGTTTGACTTCGTGATTTACTGTTGTTCGTAATGTGTTTATTTATGCTAACGCTTGAGCTCGTAGGACCGTTGAGGGGCTAACAAGGGTAGAATAGTAATTCCGCTGGTTAATTTTATTATGTGATTAATTACGTGAATATTATTTGCTATGTGATTATATGATTATTAGTATTAATATTATTATTACTATTATTAGTATTATTGGGTTTTTAGAAAAATCAGTTTTTAATTGTTTTAAATGGATTGGATTAGGATTAGATTAGATTAGTGGGCCTAATTGTGTTTTGGTATAAAAACCCCCCTAAACCCATACCAAACCCTAATACCTCTCAAAAACCCTACACACCTCTCCTCTCTCTCTCTCCCTCGCTACCAAAGAACCGCCTCACCAGACGGCAAGAACCACCCGCCGCTAGCGACGCCACCGCAACCCTCTCTCTTTCTCTCTCTCGATCTGACTCTCCCTCTCTCTCTGAAACCGACGGCTACCACCACCGACGACCCTGCCGTCGTCGACGCCAGTCGCTACCGCCGTCGCAGCCACCAGTCGACGCCACCGCAACCGCCGTCGCACCGTCCAGGCCTTCCGAACACCCCACCATTGCACCTCCTCGCCGCCGACTCCAACGCGCCCGCCCTCGACGACACCGACATCCCCGACCTCCGTCCACCCAGCCGCTGTCGCACCACCCCCCAGCCGTGCCCTAACCCTCTGCGCCCGAGTTAGTGCGTGACGATAGTGAGCTCAAGTGTGTTCTCCTTATTGCTGTACTGTGACGTTATTCTGGTAATTGTCTATGCTCTAATCCCCACAGGGATGCTCTTTATGTGTTTTGATGTTTTATAATCTATTTTGAGAATTGCATCCCGAAAGGGGACTTTTGTGGAATTATGACCATCTGTTTTGGATAACTGTTTGTAATTGTTGTACCCTGTTTTATGAGTGGAGAAATTGAGATGGTCTTTTATAAGTGGTTTTATTATTGATTTTGATAATCTGGGTTGGGTTTGACTTGAGAGTTGTGAGATGAGTGTGAATAATGAATTAATAATTCAAAGTGGAAACATTAAGCGGGTTGTTGATTTGATGCCTTGACAGGCTAATGTTTTTGCGGGTGATAACCCTGAGACCAGGATTCGATGCCTGTATGGGTTATGTGCCAGGAGATCAGGGTTTCATCCCTGATATAGGATAGATGTTATGATGCCTTTGGTGGGCGGCTGTTTGATGCCTTTGAGAGGCTAATGTTTATGCGGGTGATAACCCTGAGACCAGGATTCGATGCTTGTATGGGTTATGTGCCTGGAGATCAGGGTTTCATCCCTGATATAGGATAGTTGTTTGATGCCCTTGGTAGGCGATGTTCTTTATGGGATTTGATATCCCGCCCGCAAATTAAAATATGGATTGGATGGGTTGAGGAAACAGTATGGGATTAAAGGTTTGTAAAACGTTTGATTCGATCCCTCTCCCCAAAATGAATTGAAATGAACTTAAACTGTTTTAAACGTTAGGGGTAGACATTATTGAGATTTCCCCCTCATTTTTGAAATGTTTTGTTTTCAGGTGAAGATCTAAATGCTGGGGACGGGAATTAGAAGTGAGGACGACGAGTCTAGAAGTCCTTGAATCTTTTTATTTTGTTTTCGTTATGATGTCTTAAAGTTTTGTTTTGAGTTGTTAGTAGTTACCGTTAACAAACAGTTGTGTTTTCCTTTCTCGCCTTGTGTTCCTTCGGGGATACGGAAGTGACGCCCAAACTAAATTTGAAGTCTTTCGCTAAGTTTTGTCTATTAACGTTAGTTTGACTTTGACTTTTCTATAATTGAATTTCCGGTCACATTGATTTGGAGTGTCCTAACAAGAAAGAAGTGTCTTTGGTTGAGTACCAAACGTATGATAATGAATTATTTGAGCAGGAAAATGTAGTAGAAGTGGAGTATGTAGAAGAGTGGCTTGTGGCAAGGAGAGCCTTGAAAGAAGTATGTGTGGCGAATGAACATCAACAAAGAGAGTGCAAGATCTCTCATTGTACCAACAAAGGAGAAGTATGTTCATTGATCAAAGGAGGAAGTTGTGCCCCCTATGGTTACATTGACGAACCTACACAATGGTTAAGCCATGACAAAGACATTCATGAGGATCTAAGAAGTTTAGTAAGTCTTCCCATTTACAAGAATTGTAGAGATTCATTATGGTGTGAAGCTACTTTTATGGATACTAGTCATACTTTGTTGAAAGACCAAAGTTGCTTGATAGGAAAATAATGCATCAAGAGACAACTCTACTTCCATCTTATACTACACGACCAAAGGAGAATAAGAGCAACATTGTGACGATTATGAAGGCGGATATCATGGGTATGAAGAGCATAAGGGTCTTGTTCTTACAAACTCGAGGAAAGCAAAACAAGCAATCTCCCAATTTTGAATTCTCCTATCGACGATTCTTCATGTGCACCCTAGAGATATCAACTTGAATCTCATGGTTGAAGTGCCAAGGATTCAAAGAATTCAAGAGGCTATAGTCATTGGTGATCATTCAAGAATGGATCGCTTCATATTAAATGGTGAAGGCAAAATTGCAGACTTTGAAGTTGTGAAGTTACATGGGATTCCTATATCCATGATGGAGTATCGAGAATCAAAGTCCAATAATGTCTATTGGTTATTTTGGAAGAAGTTGAAGAAGTTTCGTAAAGGAGTCTATGATGACTTCAAGGCCTTTAAGAAGAGAGCTTGTAAATCTCTTACGAAGAAGCAAGGTGAACAAGAGAGAGTTGATGTTCAAAGTTTGAGGACAAAATTTTTTTCAACCGGGGGAGTATGATGTATATTTGATAGCCATATATATCAAGGTTATCAAGGAAGACATCAAATATACATCATGGGAGCCAAATACTTGTTCACATGGCAAAGGAGCTTCATTCCCTCAAGTCTCTCTCACGTTTGAATGGTTTCATCAAGGGCAGTTCGATAATTTGCTCTATATCTCAAGAACCAAGAAGATATTGTGAAAGTCATCGCAAGGTCAAATGATCTACATCAAAGGAGCTTTACAATGGTTTTTAAATCTTGAAGTTTGGATAAGAAACGAGCAAGCTATCATAGTTTTAATCTAGCTTATGTACATTTGTTTCTTTATGATGTCACACTTGTATAGGATGATGTAAGCTAGGATACTTGTAATTCTTGATTTTCACACGTCAAGGGGGCTCTCATTTACTATAAATAGACCCTTGGGTTGCTTGTAAACATATCTCATTCAATTCAATAATATCAAATACAAAGTAAACACATGATGTTGTTTTCTCTCTAGCTTTTGTGCTAGTTCTTTTTGTTTCTCTTGAGGGAGTTTCGAATATATCTCTTCTTCTAGCCTTGGGTTGGCATCCATTAGTGGTGAAAGGTAGAATTGAAGAGTTCTTTGAGGTGGTGTGTCTGTATCCTCGTGGAGCCTTCAACGCCAATATCATTCTTATCGTTCGTCCATTCGTTCATTCAATCATTCAATCATCAAACATTCATCAAGCAGTCAACAATCGTTATCATCCATTCGTCCATCATCATCTTTTGGTAAACAAATTCCATTCTTTATTTCATTTCCATCATATTTCATTAAGTTTAGTTGATTCTTTAGAACTTGGAGAAGATAGATTCTTATCGAGTTCATAAAGATCCTGAATTCTATGTGTAGTGAGATCTCTTTGATCCCATTATACATCACAAAAGAGGAGGATATTGTGCTAGAAAAGATATTTGTAGAAGAATTAAATGGAGAAGAGACTTGAAAGAAGCTAGTGTACCGCAAGATCAACAACAAAGAGAGCTTATTTCTTACTCTCAATATACCATCCAAGAAGAAGTATGTTCATTGATGTAACGCCCCGGAAATTCAATTATAGGAAAGTCAAAGTCAAACTAACGTTAACGGAAAATTTAGCTAAGTCTCAATTTTTTTCTTTTATTTACAAGCACGTCAGATTCCCGAAAGAATACAAGGCAAGAAGGAAAACTAACTACCGCTCTTGAAACATAAAACCAATCTAACAACTTCAAATCCGAAAATAGTACAACTCAACTCCAAAACTTTCTCAATTGAGAATCAAAATGAACGACAACTACTAGGTAGGCCATCCTCACTTCTAATTCCCATCCCCAACATATAGCTCTTCACCTGAAAAACAAAACATTACAAAAGTGAGTGGGAAATCTCAATAATGTCTACCCATAACGTTAAAAACAAGTTAAGTTTATTTCAATTCATTTGAGGGAGAGGGAACGAGTCAAACCATTTCACAAACCTTTAATCCCTTAACGGTTTTCCTCAATCCAACCAATCCATATTTTATTATGCGGGCGAGATATCAAATCCCATAAAGTAACATTCGCCCACCAAAGGCATCAAAACAATCGCCCACCAAAGGCATATTGATGCATAATTGATGGCCTTATGCATCAAGGTCAACCATGGAGACATCTAATACTCACTTAGAAGGAAGAAGAGCTCAAGTCTCTCATATATCTCTCTACTTGGAAGGGATCAACTCATATGGTCGTATACTTTTGCTCCTTAATTCAAGGACCATGAAGCTATCATAGAAGTCATCCTAGAGAGGATTATTCTACATTCCAAGAGCTTTCATAAGGTTCAAGAATCTTTAAGTTTGGATGAGAATCCAAGGAGTTATCATCATTTGAAATCTAGTTTAGTTCATTGTTTTCTTTATGATGTAATCATTAGAATAGATGATGTAAGCCTCAAGGGGCCTATTTCTTGATTTGTGCACGTTTAGGGAGGGCTAGGATTACTATAAATACCCCCCTTAGGCCTCTTGTAATCTCATTCATTCAATATATCAAATACAAATTAAACACATGGTGTTGTTTTCTCTCTAGCTTTTGTGCTAGTTTTCGTTTCTCTTGAGGGAGTTTCGAAGTTATCCCCTTCTTCTATTCAAGGGTGGCATCCTTGAAGGTGAAAGGAAGGAATTGAAGGTCTCTTGAAGGTGGTGTGGCTATATCCTTCCAAGAGTCTTCAAAAGCCATCATCTATCCATCGTTCATTCATCCATTTATCATCCATTTCGTGTTATTCATCAAGAATTCAACAAGAATTCATCAAGCATTCAACAAGAAACGTTTGTTCTTCATCAAACACGTCCAAGCTTCATTCGTTCGTCGTCATTCATCCTTCGTTTGTCCATTTGTTCATTATTTCCATCCATTTGGTAATCATCTTTCATAGTTCTTTCCATCCTTTTTCATCTATTTCTATTCCATTTTTGGTTCTTTGGAACTTTGAGAAAGGAGATTCCTATCTTCGTTTTTAAAGATCCTTAGATATTGTGTAATGAGATCATCCCTTGGTCCCATTATGCATCAAAATTGGTATCAGAGCTTAGGAGTTTGATTCTCTTAGTTCTTGAACCATCTTTCTACAAAACTTTCCATCACAAAAACGTTCCTACCATCTCTCCATCACAAGCCATCCATTAGTTCTTCCAAGATCTCATCAAGAACCCATCAAGAACTCATAAAGAACCCTAAACTCCACAAAGAACCCGTGAGCCCAAACACAAATCCAACCAATTTCCCCCTCACGTCCCTTCTATGCTAACCATCCTACCATGAGTTTCTTGTGATCTTTTGAATCAAGATTGGTTCTAATGGATTGCAAAAGGTCCAGCAAGAATTCCCAACATGAGCTACAATGTTTGAAGCAACAAATCGATGATCTTGCCAAGCAAATGGAAGAATGTGGGATTCTTCCAAAGGGGTCAAGAAGCACAAAATCACGTGTGGTTCACTCTTCTAAGGTTGAATATGAAGCACCTTATGTACGGAGTAAACATTCCAATGAAAAGAATGGGAAGAAAGTTCAAGAAGATTTCTTGGCATCCAATTACAAAGGTGACTCCATCAACAATCTTGAAGGAATTAAGCAAGGGAGCATGGATGTACTTGAATATACAATAGAGTTCAAGTGGCAACTATGGAAGAATGGTCTTAAGGAGGACGATCCACACATTTTGGTATACTACTTTCTTGGTCTTAATGATTACATTCGTCGTGTTGTTGTAAATCATCTTCTCACAAACTTGGAAGAGTTAAGTTCTTTAGCTCTCGATGTTGAAAGACAAAGGAGATGTTGTCATTGCCAAAGTTTAGGTCACATTGATTTGGAGTGTCCTAACAAGAAGAAAGATGTGTCTTTGGTTGAGTACCAAACACATGATAACAAACCATTTGAAGAGGAAAAGGAAGAGGAAGTTGGCGTTGACATGAAAGAAGAAGAAATTGGGAATATCGCATATGAGGAGGAGAATAAAGAAGAAGAAATTGGGAATGTCGCATATGAGGAGGAGAATAAAGAGGAAGAAAAGGAAGAAGAGGAGCATATGGAAAAGTGGCTTGTGACAAAAGAAGCAAGTGTGGCGTATGAGCATCCAAAAGATATCTACTTAGATCACTTGGTTGAAAGGCCGAAAATTCGAGAGGATGAAATCGCCTGTTATCAAGGTACATTGTTTCATGCTAAATGACAAAGATAAAGTGGTAAGAATAGACTTGGGAGTGAGAAGCAACGTGAACAACCCACGTTCACGGTGAAGAAACGCAAATCCAAGTCTTACGGTGTTCGAGAATTGAGCGGAAGAAAGTTTAAGAAGTTCATCAAAGGAATCTACGATGACTTCAAAGCTTTCAAGAAGAAAGTCTTTATGAAGAAGGCAAGTAAGAGTTGATTTTCCAAAGTTTGAGGACAAACTTTTCAATCGGGTGTATGATGCATAATTGATGGCCTTATGCATCAGGTCAACCATGGAGACATCTAATACTCACTTAGAAGGAAGAAGAGCTCAAGTCTTCATATATCTCTACTTGGAAGGATC
Organism: Portulaca oleracea; assembly: GCA_029582165.1. NCBI lineage: Eukaryota > Viridiplantae > Streptophyta > Magnoliopsida > Caryophyllales > Portulacaceae > Portulaca > Portulaca oleracea. The sequence goes on along the minus strand of CM055870.1, from coordinate 32,124,618 downwards.
AACTCATATGGTCGTATACTTTTGCTCTTAATTCAAGGATCGTGAAGTTATCATAGAAGTCATCCTAGAGAGGATTATTCTACATTTCCAAGAGTTATAAGGTTCAAGAATCTTTAAGTTTGGATGAGAATCCAAGGAGTTATAATCATTTTAAATATAATTTAGTTCATTTTTTTCTTTATGATGTAATCATTAGAATAGATGATGTAAGCCTCAAGGCCTATTTCTTGATTTGTGCACGTTTAGGAGGGCTAGGATTACTATAAATACCCCCCTTAGGCATCTTGTAATCTCATTCATTCAATATATCAAATACAAATTAAACACATGGTGTTGTTTTCTCTCTAGCTTTTGTGCTAGTTTTCGTTTCTCTTGAGGGAGTTTCGAAGTTATCCCCTTCTTCTATTCAAGGGTGGCATCCTTGAAGGTGAAAGGAAGGAATTGAAGGTCTCTTGAAGGTGGTGTGGCTATATCCTTCCAAGAGTTCAAAGCCATCATCTATCCATCGTTCATTCATCCATTTATCATCCATTTCGTGTTATTCATCAAGAATTCAACAAGAATTCATCAAGCATTCAACAAGAAACGTTGGTTCTTCATCAAACACGTCCAAGCTTCATTCGTTCGTCGTCATTCATCCTTCGTTTGTCCATTTGTTCATTATTTCCATCCATTTGTGATGCATAATGAGACCAAGGGATGATCTCATTACACAATATCTAAGGATCTTTAAAAGCGAAGATAAGAATCCTCTATCTCAAAGTTCCAAAGAACCAAAAATGGCATAGAAATGGATGAAAAGAACTATGAAAGAAAGTTACCAAACAATTGGAAACAATGAACCAAATGAATGATGAACGAACGAACAATGGATGGACGAATGTCAAATGATGAACGTTGATGACGAACAAGTGCTTGGACGTGTAGAATGAAGATCACACGTTTCTTGATGAATGCTTGATGAATTCTTGTTGAATTCTTGATGAAGCACTCGAAAATGGATGATAATGGACGATTGGTAGATGGATAGTTGATGGCTTTTGAAGATTCTTTGAAGGATACAGATTCACCACCTCCAAGAATACTCCAATTCCTTCCTTTCACCACTAAGGATGCCAACCTTAGCTAGAAGAAGGGGATATTTCGAATCCCACAAAGAGAGATTTAAAACACCTAGCACAAATGCTAGAGAGAACACATCATGTGTTTGAAAAATTCAATGTGAATGACTTGAATGAATTGAATGAATTACAAGCACCTAGGAGGGGTATTTATAGCTACAACCCACCCTTAGGCGTCACCTAGCTTCAAGAAAAGACCCTTAAGGGCTTACATCATTCATCCTAATGCTTACATCATAAAGAAAACAATATACTAAACTATATTACAAATATGAATAACTCCTTGGATTCTCATCCAAATTCAAAGATTCTTGAACCATATGAAAGCTCTTGGAATGTAGAATAATCCCTTCTAGGATGACTTCTATGATAGCTTCACGGTCCTTGAATTAAGGAGCAAAAGTTTACGTCCGCATGAGTTGATCCCTTCCAAGTAGAGAGATAAAAGAGAGACTTGAACTCTTCTACCTTCTAGGTGAGTATTAGATGTCTCCATGGTTGACCTTGATGCATAAGGCCATCAATTATGCATCATACACCGGCGGTTTAAAAAGTTTGTCATCAAACTTTGGAAGATCAACTCGCTTGCCTTCTTCACAACGACTTTCTTCTTGAAAGCTTTGAAGTCATCGAGATCCCTTTGATGAACTTCTTAAACTTTCTTCCTCGATCACCATAAGACTTGAACTTGTATTTCTCCACCGTGAACGTGGGTCGCTCACGTTGCTTCTCACTTAGTCTTACCACTTTACCCTTGTCATTTAGTATGAAACAATGTACCTTGATGACTTGGGCTATTTCCTTCTTTCAATTCTTGGCCTTTCAACCAAGTGATCCAAGTAGATAGCCCTTGGATGCTCATGGAAGATATGCTTCATAGGAAGATTCAAAAGGTGGTGGATACTTGGATCCGCTTTCTTTCTTCTCCAAATGTGTAAGAATAGGATCCTTATACTCTTCATGCCCTTTATTCTCCATCTTCATGATTGAAACAATATGACGTTTCTCCTCCTTTTGCCGAGATGGTGGATCAAGAGGTTCAAAAGTGATCCTCTTTGGTTGATGGTGAGTGTAAGTGTTGGCCCTCCCATCATGTATGATATGTCTATCATATAACCATGGCCTTCCCAACAAAACATGACAAGTATCCATGGGAACTATATCACACCATAATGAATCTTGATAATTCTTTCCAATTGAAAGACTCACCAAAACTCGTTGATCCACACGGATGCCTCTCGCCAAGGCTTAGCCATTGTATTGTGTAGGTGTGGGATGTGGGCTAATCTCCATTTGCAACTTCTTGACCATTGTTGTAGAGGCGCATTGGTGCAACTTCCTCCATCTATGATCAAGGAGCATACTCTCCTTGGATGGTACAACGAGCGAAATATTGCTTCTCTTTGTAGTTGATCCTTCGCACATTTGTGATATTCAAGGCCCTTTCTACCACAAGTAGTTCTCCTTCATCCGCCTTTCCACATATTCTTCTACTACATCTTCCTCTTCTTTGGCGCCAACCCCAACTTCCTCTTCTTTCTCATACTCCGGCTCTACATATAAAGCACTTTGGTATTCCACCAAAGACACTACTCGCTTGTTTGGACACTCCGAAGCATAATGTCCCAACCTGGCATCGAAAACACCTTCTTGATGCTATGGGTTTGGTCACTTGGTCGTGAGGTTTAGGGATGGATGGGGGCTGATTTTGTGGAGTTTTTGTGGGAATGTGTTTCGTGGATGGTGGAGGGTTTGGATGGGACGAAGGGTGGGGCGTTTTTTGTGGAGTTTGGTATTGGCTTGAGACTTCTTTCCCATTATTTCTCCTTTGTTTTTCAACTTTAAGGGACAAGGAGCTCAATTCATCCAAAGTTTTGTATGGTTGTAATTCCACAACGTGCCTAATCCCATCATTAAGACCATAAAGATAACGCACTCAAAGTTTGTGGCTCGCCCTCCTTTAGATCACACCTCCAAAGTAGATGCTCAAATTCCTTTGTGTACTCCTCCACGCTTCTTCCTCCTTGAACCAATCTTTGCAATTTGTAGTAGTCGCCACGTAGGTAGCTAGATGGTAGGAACTTTTCTTGAGCTTTCTTTTCATCTTATCCCAATGACGCACCTTATCTTTCCCTTTGCTTCCGCTTCTTTTGCAAGTTTGTCCACCAAATGCTTGCATGCTTTCGTAGCTTTAGGGCAACATACTTGACCTTCTTATCATCTTCCACATCTTTGAGATCAAAGACCCTTTCCACGGTTTGTATCCATTCCAAATAAACTTCCGGATCAAGATCACCAACAAATTCGGGGATCTCCACTTTGAAGTCGAACCTTTCCTCCTTTGGACGTCCATGCCTCTTTCTTGCAACGTCCTCTTCTCCTTCTCCACTTGATGATTTACTTGATACTTCCTCAAGATTCTCCCTTTCTTGAAGGCGCATGTAGTATGCTACTTGTTTGTTGAGATACTTGATTCTTTGTTTCATCTTCTCAACATCTTCTGGGGACGATGGAGAGGACTTTGTAGGAGAGCTTGCACTCGCCATTAGAACCTATCTTGATTCACAAAGATCACAAGAAACTCATGGAAGGAAGGTTAGCACGGATGGGACGTGGGTATGGGACGGATTTGGGTAGGTTTGTGTTTGGTTTTTGGGTTCTTTGTGGAGCTTGGGGTTCTTTATGAGTTCTTGATGGGTTCTTGATGAGTTCTTGGAAGAACTATCAAGGGGGACGTGTGATGTAGGGATGAATGAAATTTTGTGATGGGGAAACGTATGATGGGAAACGTGTGGGAGAGAAAAGATTGTAAAAGATTGTTTCAAGAACTAAGAGATTCAAACTCCTTAGCTCTGATACCAAATTTGATGCATAATGAGACCAAGGGATGATCTCATTACACAATATCTAAGGATCTTTAAAAGAAGATAAGAATCCTCTATCTCAAAGTTCCAAAGAACCAAAAATGGCATAGAAATGGATGAAAAGAACTATGAAAGAAAGTTACCAAACAATTGGAAACAATGAACCAAATGAATGATGAACGAACGAGCAATGGATGGACGAATGTCAAATGATGAACGTTGATGACGAACAAGTGCTTGGACGTGTAGAATGAAGATCACACGTTTCTTGATGAATGCTTGTTGAATTCTTGATGAAGCACTCGAAAATGGATGATAATGGACGATTGGTAGATGGATAGTTGATGGCTTTTGAAGATTCTTTGAAGGATACAGATTCACCACCTCCAAGAATACTCCAATTCCTTCCTTTCACCACTAAGGATGCCAACCTTAGCTAGAAGAAGGGGATATTTCGAATCCCACAAAGAGAGACGAAAACACCTAGCACAAATGCTAGAGAGAACACATCATGTGTTTGAAAAATTCAATGTGAATGACTTGAATGAATTGAATGAATTACAAGCACCTAGGAGGGGGTATTTATAGCTACAACCCACCCCTTAGGCGTCACCTAGCCTCAAGAAAAGACCCCTTAAGGGCTTACATCATTCATCCTAATGCTTACATCATAAAGAAAACAATATACTAAACTATATTACAAATATGAATAACTCCTTGGATTCTCATCCAAATTCAAAGATTCTTGAACCATATGAAAGCTCTTGGAATGTAGAATAATCCCTTCTAGGATGACTTCTATGATAGCTTCACTCCTTGAATTAAGGAGCAAAAGTTTACGTCCGCATGAGTTGATCCCTTCCAAGTAGAGAGATAAAAGAGAGACTTGAACTCTTCTACCTTCTAGGTGAGTATTAGATGTCTCCATGGTTGACCTTGATGCATAAGGCCATCAATTATGCATCATACACCCTGCTGAAAAAGTTTGTCCTCAAACTTTGGAAGATCAACTCGCTTGCCTTCTTCACAACGACTTTCTTCTTGAAAGCTTTGAAGTCATCGAGATCCCTTTGATGAACTTCTTAAACTTTCTTCCTCGATCACCATAAGACTTGAACTTGTATTTCTCCACCGTGAACGTGGGCTGTTCACGTTGCTTCTCACTTAGTCTTACCACTTTACCCTTGTCATTTAGTATGAAACAATGTACCTTGATGACTTGGGCTATTTCCTTCTTTCGAATTCTTGGCCTTTCAACCAAGTGATCCAAGTAGATAGCCCTTGGATGCTCATGGAAGATATGCTTCATAGGAAGATTCAAAAGGTGGTGGATACTTGGATCCGTTTCTTTCTCCAAATGTGTAAGAATAGGATCCTTATACTCTTCATGCCCTTGATTCTCCATCTTCATGATTGAAACAATATGACGTTTATCCTCCTATTCCCGAGATGGTGGATCAAGAGGTTCCAAAGTGATCCTATTTAGTATGATGGTGAGAGTGTAAGTGTTGGCCCTCCCATCATGTATGACATGTCTATCATATAACCATGGCCTTCCCAACAAAACATGACAAGTATCCATGGGAACTATATCACACCATAATGAATCTTGATAATTCTTTCCAATTGAAAGACTCACCAAAACTCGTTGATCCACACGGATGCCTCGCCAAGGCTTAGCCATTGTATTGTGTAGGGTGTGGGATGTGGGCTAATCTCCATTTGCAACTTCTTGACCATTGTTGTAGAGGCGGCATTGGTGCAACTTCCTCCATCTATGATCAAGGAGCATACTCCTTGGATGGTACAACGAGCGAAATATTGCTTCTCTTTGTAGTTGATCCTTTGGCACATTTGTGATATTCAAGGCCCTTTCTACCACAAGTAGTTCTCCTTCATCCGCCCTTCCACATATTCTTCTACTACATCTTCCTCTTCTTGGCACCAACCCCAACTTCCTCTTCTTCCTCATACTCCATTTACATATAAAGCACTTTGGTATTCCACCAAAGACACTACTCGCTTGTTTGGACACTCCAAGCATAATGTCCCAACCCTTGGCATCGAAACACCTTCTTGATGCTATGGGTTTGATCACTTGGTCGTGAGGTTTAGGGATGGATGGGGGCTGATTTTGTGGAGTTTTTGTGGGAATGTGTTTCGTGGATGGTGGAGGGTTTGGATGGGACGAGGGTGGGCGTTTTTGTGGAGTTTGGTATTGGCTTGAGACTTCTTTCCCTTATTTCTCCTTTGTTTTTCAACTTTAAGGGACAAGGAGCTCAATTCATCCAAAGTTTTGTATGGTTGTAATTCCACAACGTGCCTAATCCCATCATTAAGACCAAAAAGATAACGTACTCAAAGTTTGTGGCTCGCCCTCCTTTAGATCACACCTCCAAAGTAGATGCTCAAATTCCTTTGTGTACTCCTCCACGCTTCTTCCTCCTTGAACCAATCTTTGCAATTTGTAGTAGTCACACGTAGGTAGCTAGATGGTAGGAACTTTTCTTGGAGCTTTCTTTTCATCTTATCCCACGACGCACCTTATCTTTCCCTTTGCTTGCCGCTTTGCAAGTTTGTCCACCAAATGCTTGCATGCTTTCGTAGCTTTAGGGCAACATACTTGACCTTCTTATCATCTTCCACATCTTTGAGATCAAAGACCCTTTCCACGGTTTGTATTCAATCCAAGTAAACTTCCTGATCAAGATCACCAACAAATTCGGGATCTCCACTTTGAAGTCGAACCTTTCCTCCTTTGGACGTCCATGCCTCTTTCTTGCAACGTCCTCTTCTCCTTCTCCACTTGATGATTTACTTGATACTTCCTCAAGATTCTCCCTTTCTTGAAGGCGCATGTAGTATGCTACTTGTTTGTTGAGATACTTGATTCTTTGTTTCATCTTCTCAACATCTTCTGGGGACGATGGAGAGGACTTTGTAGGAGAGCTTGCACTCGCCATTAGAACCTATCTTGATTCACAAAGATCACAAGAAACTCATGGAAGGAAGGTTAGCACGGATGGGACGTGGGTATGGGACGGATTTGGGTAGGTTTGTGTTTGGTTTTTGGGTTCTTTGTGGAGCTTGGGGTTCTTTATGAGTTCTTGATGGGTTCTTGATGAGTTCTTGGAAGAACTATCAAGGGGGACGTGTGATGTAGGGATGAATGAAATTTTGTGATGGGGAAACGTATGATGGGAAACGTGTGGGAGAGAAAAGATTGTAAAAGATTGTTTCAAGAACTAAGAGATTCAAACTCCTTAGCTCTGATACCAAATTTGATGCATAATGAGACCAAGGGATGATCTCATTACACAATATCTAAGGATCTTTAAAAGCGAAGATAAGAATCCTCTATCTCAAAGTTCCAAAGAACCAAAAATGGCATAGAAATGGATGAAAAGAACTATGAAAGAAAGTTACCAAACAATTGGAAACAATGAACCAAATGAATGATGAACGAACGAGCAATGGATGGACGAATGTCAAATGATGAACGTTGATGACGAACAAGTGCTTGGACGTGTAGAATGAAGATCACACGTTTCTTGATGAATGCTTGTTGAATTCTTGATGAAGCACTCGAAAATGGATGATAATGGACGATTGGTAGATGGATAGTTGATGGCTTTTGAAGATTCTTTGAAGGATACAGATTCACCACCTCCAAGAATACTCCAATTCCTTCCTTTCACCACTAAGGTTGCCAACCTTAGCTAGAAGAAGGGGATATTTCGATCCCACAAAGAGAGACGAAAACACCTAGCACAAATGCTAGAGAGAACACATCATGTGTTTGAAAAAATTCAATGTGAATGACTTGAATGAATTGAATGAATTACAAGCACCTAGGAGGGGGTATTTATAGCTACAACCCACCCCTTAGGCGTCACCTAGCTTCAAGAAAAGACCCCTTAAGGGCTTACATCATTCATCCTAATGCTTACATCATAAAGAAAACAATATACTAAACTATATTACAAATATGAATAACTCCTTGGATTCTCATCCAAATTCAAAGATTCTTGAACCATATGAAAGCTCTTGGAATGTAGAATAATCCCTTCTAGGATGACTTCTATGATAGCTTCACGGTCCTTGAATTAAGGAGCAAAAGTTTACGTCCGCATGAGTTGATCCCTTCCAAGTAGAGATAAAAGAGAGACTTGAACTCTTCTACCTTCTAGGTGAGTATTAGATGTCTCCATGGTTGACCTTGATGCATAAGGCCATCAATTATGCATCATACACCCCCGGTTGAAAAAAGTTTGTCCTCAAACTTTGGAAGATCAACTCGCTTGCCTTCACAACGACTTTCTTCTTGAAAGCTTTGAAGTCATCGAGATCCCTTTGATGAACTTCTTAAACTTTCTTCCTCGATCACCATAAGACTTGAACTTGTTTCTCCACCGTGAACGTGGTCGCTCACGTTGCTTCTCACTTAGTCTTACCACTTTACCCTTGTCATTTAGTATGAAACAATGTACCTTGATGACTTGGGCTATTTCCTTCTTTCGAATTCTTGGCCTTTCAACCAAGTGATCCAAGTAGATAGCCCTTGGATGCTCATGGAAGATATGCTTCATAGGAAGATTCAAAAGGTGGTGGATACTTGGATCCGTTTCTTTCTTCTCCAAATGTGTAAGAATAGGATCCTTATACTCTTCATGCCCTTGATTCTCCATCTTCATGATTGACACAATATGACGTTTCTCCTCCTTTTGCCGAGATGGTGGATCAAGAGGTTCCAAAGTGATCCTCTTTTGGTTGATGGTGAGAGTGTAAGTGTTGGCCCTCCCATCATGTATGACATGTCTATCATATAACCATGGCCTTCCCAACAAAACATGACAAGTATCCATGGGAACTATATCACACCATAATGAATCTTGATAATTCTTTCCAATTGAAAGACTCACCAAAACTCGTTGATCCACACGGATGCCTCGCCCAAGGCTTAGCCATTGTATTGTGTAGGGTGTGGGATGTGGGCTAATCTCCATTTGCAACTTCTTGACCATTGTTGTAGAGGCGGCATTGGTGCAACTTCCTCCATCTATGATCAAGGAGCATACTCTCCCTTGGATGGTACAACGAGCGAAATATTGCTTCTCTTTGTAGTTGATCCTTTGGCACATTTGTGATATTCAAGGCCCTTTCTACCACAAGTAGTTCTCCTTCATCCGCCCTTCCACATATTCTTCTACTACATCTTCCTCTTCTTTGGCACCAACCCCAACTTCCTCTTCTTCCTCATACTCGGCCATCTACATATAAAGCACTTTGGTATTCCACCAAAGACACTACTCGCTTGTTTGGACACTAGCATAATGTCCCAACCCTTGGCATCGAAACACCTTCTTGATGCTATGGGTTTGGTCACTTGGTCGTGAGGTTTAGGGATGGATGGGGGCTGATTTTGTGGAGTTTTGTGGGAATGTGTTTCGTGGATGGTGGAGGTTTGGATGGGAAGTAGGGTGGGGCGTTTTTTTTGGAGTTTGGTATAGGCTTGAGAATTCATTACCCGTATTTGTCCATTTTTTTTCAAAATTAATGGACAAGGATCTCAAATAAAACAAAGTTTTGTATTGTTGTAATAACACAACGTGCCTAATCCCATCATTAAGACCAAAAAGATAACGTACCAAAGTTTGTGGCTCGTCCTCCTTTAGATCACACCTCCAAAGTAGATGCTCAAATTCCTTTGTGTACTCCTCCACGCTTCTTCCTCCTTGAACCAATCTTTGCAATTTGTAGTAGTCGTCACGTAGGTAGCTAGATGGTAGGAACTTTTCTTGGAGCTTTCTTTTCATCTTATCCCACGTACGCACCTTATCTTTCCCCTTTGCTTGCCGCTTCTTTTGCAAGTTTGTCCACCAAATGCTTGCATGCTTTCGTAGCTTTAGGGCAACATACTTGACCTTCTTATCATCTTCCACATCTTTGAGATCAAAGACCCTTTCCACGGTTTGTATCCAATCCAAATAAACTTCCGGATCAAGATCACCAACAAATTCGGGGATCTCCACTTTGAAGTCGAACCTTTCCTCCTTTGGACGTCCATGCCTCTTTCTTGCAACGTCCTCTTCTCCTTCTCCACTTGATGATTTACTTGATACTTCCTCAAGATTCTCCCTTTCTTGAAGGCGCATGTAGTATGCTACTTGTTTGTTGAGATACTTGATTCTTTGTTTCATCTTCTCAACATCTTAGGGACGATGGAGAGGACTAAGTATGAAAGCTTGCACTCTCCATTAGAACCTCAAATCATAAAAAAAGATCACAAGAAACTCATGGAAGGAAGGATACCACGGATGGGACGTGGGTATGGGAATGATTGGGTAGGTTTGTGTTTGGTTTTGGGTTCTTTGTGGAGCTTGGGGTTCTTTATGAGTTCTTGATGGGTTCTTGATGAGTTCTTGGAAGAACTATCAAGGGGCGTGTGATGTAGGGATGAATGAAATTTTGTGATGGGAAACGTATGATGGGAAACGTGTGGAGAGAAAAGATTGTAAAGATTGTTTCAAGAACTAAGAGATTCAAACTCCTTAGCTCTGATACCAAATTTGATGCATAATGAGACCAAGGGATGATCTCATTACACAATATCTAAGGATCTTTAAAAGCGAAGATAAGAATCCTCTATCTCAAAGTTCCAAAGAACCAAAAATGGCATAGAAATGGATGAAAAGAACTATGAAAGAAAGTTACCAAACAATTGGAAACAATGAACCAAATGAATGATGAACGAACGAGCAATGGATGGACGAATGTCAAATGATGAACGTTGATGACGAACAAGTGCTTGGACGTGTAGAATGAAGATCACACGTTTCTTGATGAATGCTTGTTGAATTCTTGATGAAGCACTCGAAAATGGATGATAATGGACGATTGGTAGATGGATAGTTGATGGCTTTTGAAGATTCTTTGAAGGATACAGATTCACCACCTCCAAGAATACTCCAATTCCTTCCTTTCACCACTAAGGATGCCAACCTTAGCTAGAAGAAGGTGATATTTCTAATCCCACAAAGAGAGACTAAAACACCTAGCACAAATGCTAGAGAGAACACATCATGTGTTTGAAAAATTCAATGTGAATGACTTGAATGAATTGAATGAATTACAAGCACCTAGGAGGGGGTATTTATAGCTACAACCCACCCCTTAGGCGTCACCTAGCTTCAAGAAAAGACCCCTTAAGGGCTTACATCATTCATCCTAATGCTTACATCATAAAGAAAACAATATACTAAACTATATTACAAATATGAATAACTCCTTGGATTCTCATCCAAATTCAAAGATTCTTGAACCATATGAAAGCTCTTGGAATGTAGAATAATCCCTTCTAGGATGACTTCTATGATAGCTTCACGGTCCTTGAATTAAGGAGCAAAAGTTTACGTCCGCATGAGTTGATCCCTTCCAAGTAGAGAGATAAAAGAGAGACTTGAACTCTTCTACCTTCTAGGTGAGTATTAGATGTCTCCATGGTTGACCTTGATGCATAAGGCCATCAATTATGCATCATACACCCTTGAAAAAGTTTGTCCTCAAACTTTGGAAGATCAACTCGCTTGCCTTCTTCACAACGACTTTCTTCTTGAAAGCTTTGAAGTCATCGTAGATCCCTTTGATGAACTTCTTAAACTTTCTTCCTCGATCACCATAAGACTTGAACTTGTATTTCTCCACCGTGAACGTGGGTCGCTCACGTTGCTTCACTTAGTCTTACCACTTTACCCTTGTCATTTAGTATGAAACAATGTACCTTGATGACTTGGGCTATTTCCTTCTTCGAATTCTTGGCCTTTCAACCAAGTGATCCAAGTAGATAGCCCTTGGATGCTCATGGAAGATATGCTTCATAGGAAGATTCAAAAGGTGGTGGATACTTGGATCCGTTTCTTTCTTCTCCAAATGTGTAAGAATAGGATCCTTATACTCTTCATGCCCTTGATTCTCCATCTTCATGATTGACACAATATGACGTTTCTCCTCTTTTGCCGAGATGGTGGATCAAGAGGTTCCAAAGTGATCCTCTTTTGGTTGATGGTGAGAGTGTAAGTGTTGGCCCTCCCATCATGTATGACATGTCTATCATATAACCATGGCCTTCCCAACAAAACATGACAAGTATCCATGGGAACTATATCACACCATAATGAATCTTGATAATTCTTTCCAATTGAAAGACTCACCAAAACTCGTTGATCCACACGGATGCCTCGCCCAAGGCTTAGCCATTGTATTGTGTAGGGTGTGGGATTTGGGATAATCTCCATTTGCAACTTCTTGACCATTGTTGTAGAGGCGGCATTGGTGCAACTTCCTCCATCTATGATCAAGGAGCATACTCTCCCTTGGATGGTACAACGATAGCGAAATATTGCTTCTCTTTGTAGTTGATCCTTTGGCACATTTGTGATATTCAAGGCCCTTTCTACCACAAGTAGTTCTCCTTCATCCGCCCTTCCACATATTCTTCTACTACATCTTCCTCTTCTTTGGCACCAACCCCAACTTCCTCTTCTTCCTCATACTCCGGCTACATATAAAGCACTTTGGTATTCCACCAAAGACACTACTCGCTTGTTTGGACACTCCGGCATAATGTCCCAACCCTTGGCATCGAAACACCTTCTTGATGCTATGGGTTTGGTCACTTGGTCGTGAGGTTTAGGGATGGATGGGGCTGATTTTGTGGAGTTTTGTGGGAATGTGTTTCGTGGATGGTGGAGGGTTTGGATGGGACGTAGGGGGGCGTTTTTGTGGAGTTTGGTATTGGCTTGAGACTTCTTTCCCTTATTTCTCCTTTGTTTTTCAACTTTAAGGACAAGGAGCTCAATTCATCCAAAGTTTTGTATGGTTGTAATTCCACAACGTGCCTAATCCCATCATTAAGACCAAAAGATAACGTACCAAAGTTTGTGGCTCGTCCTCCTTTAGATCACACCTCCAAAGTAGATGCTCAAATTCCTTTGTGTACTCCTCCACGCTTCTTCCTCCTTGAACCAATCTTTGCAATTTGTAGTAGTCGCCACGTAGGTAGCTAGATGGTAGGAACTTTTCTTGGAGCTTTCTTTTCATCTTATCCCACGACGCACCTTATCTTTCCCTTTGCTTGCGCTTCTTTGCAAGTTTGTCCACCAAATGCTTGCATGCTTTCGTAGCTTTAGGGCAACATACTTGACCTTCTTATCATCTTCCACATCTTTGAGATCAAAGACCCTTTCCACGGTTTGTATCCAATCCAAATAAACTTCCTGATCAAGATCACCAACAAATTCGGGATCTCCACTTTGAAGTCGAACCTTTCCTCCTTGGACGCCCATGCCTCTTTCTTGCAACGTCCTCTTCTCCTTCTCCACTTGATGATTTACTTGATACTTCCTCAAGATTCTCCTTTCTTGAAGGCGCATGTAGTATGCTACTTGTTTGTTGAGATACTTGATTCTTTGTTTCATCTTCTCAACATCTTCTGGGGACGATGGAGAGGACTTTGTAGGAGAGCTTGCACTCGCCATTAGAACCTATCTTGATTCACAAAGATCACAAGAAACTCATGGAAGGAAGGTTAGCACGGATGGGACGTGGGTATGGGACGGATTTGGGTAGGTTTGTGTTTGGTTTTTGGGTTCTTTGTGGAGCTTGGGGTTCTTTATGAGTTCTTGATGGGTTCTTGATGAGTTCTTGGAAGAACTATCAAGGGGGACGTGTGATGTAGGGATGAATGAAATTTTGTGATGGGAAACGTATGATGGGAAACGTGTGGGAGAGAAAAGATTGTAAAAGATTGTTTCAAGAACTAAGAGATTCAAACTCCTTAGCTCTGATACCAAATTTGATGCATAATGAGACCAAGGGATGATCTCATTACACAATATCTAAGGATCTTTAAAAGCGAAGATAAGAATCCTCTATCTCAAAGTTCCAAAGAACCAAAAATGGCATAGAAATGGATGAAAAGAACTATGAAAGAAAGTTACCAAACAATTGGAAACAATGAACCAAATGAATGATGAACGAACGAGCAATGGATGGACGAATGTCAAATGATGAACGTTGATGACGAACAAGTGCTTGGACGTGTAGAATGAAGATCACACGTTTCTTGATGAATGCTTGTTGAATTCTTGATGAAGCACTCGAAAATGGATGATAATGGACGATTGGTAGATGGATAGTTGATGGCTTTTGAAGATTCTTTGAAGGATACAGATTCACCACCTCCAAGAATACTCCAATTCCTTCCTTTCACCACTAAGGATGCCAACCTTAGCTAGAAGAAGGGGATATTTCGAATCCCACAAAGAGAGATTTAAAACACCTAGCACAAATGCTAGAGAGAACACATCATGTGTTTGAAAAATTCAATGTGAATGACTTGAATGAATTGAATGAATTACAAGCACCTAGGAGGGGGTATTTATAGCTACAACCCACCCCTTAGGCGTCACCTAGCTTCAAGAAAAGACCCCTTAAGGGCTTACATCATTCATCCTAATGCTTACATCATAAAGAAAACAATATACTAAACTATATTACAAATATGAATAACTCCTTGGATTCTCATCCAAATTCAAAGATTCTTGAACCATATGAAAGCTCTTGGAATGTAGAATAATCCCTTCTAGGATGACTTCTATGATAGCTTCACGGTCCTTGAATTAAGGAGCAAAAGTTTACGTCCGCATGAGTTGATCCCTTCCAAGTAGAGAGATAAAAGAGAGACTTGAACTCTTCTACCTTCTAGGTGAGTATTAGATGTCTCCATGGTTGACCTTGATGCATAAGGCCATCAATTATGCATCAATTTGGTAATCATCTTTCATAGTTCTTTCCATCCTTTTTCATCTATTTCTATTCCATTTTTGGTTCTTTGGAACTTTGAGAAAGGAGATTCCTATCTTCGTTTTTAAAGATCCTTAGATATTGTGTAATGAGATCATCCCTTGGTCCCATTATGCATCACATATCAAAACATTCGCCCACCAAAGGCATATCGAACACATTCGCCTACCAAAGACATCATAACATTCGCCCACCAAAGGCATATCAAACAGTCGCCCACAAAAGGCATCATAACATTCGCCCACCAAAGGCATATCAAACAGTCGCCCACCAAAGGCATCATAACATTCGCCCACCCAAGGCAGATCATAACATTCGCCCACCAAAGGCATCATAACATTTGCCCACCAAAGGCATAAAAATATTCGCCCACCAAAGGCATATCAAAACATTTGCCCACCGAAGGCATTATAACATTCGCCCACCAAAAGCATCACAACATTTGCCCACCAAAGCCATATAAAAACATTCGCCCACCAAAGGCATTATAACGTTCGCCCACCAAAGGCATCAATCAAAACCCGCTTGTTGTTTCACATTGAATTATTAGTATCTTATGCAAGTCTCAGCTCACAGCTCTCAAGTCAAACCCAACCCATGTTATCAAAACTAGTATCAAAACTACTTATAAAATACCATCCTCATTTCTCAACTCACTAAATCAACAATCATAAACAATTATCCAAAATAGATGGTCACATTTCATCATAAAGTCCCCTTTCGGGATGCAACTTTCAAAACAGATTAGATTACATTAAAACACATTTAAAGAGCATCCGGGTGGGGATTATAGCATAGACATTATCTGATTATCTTCACTTCGCTGCAAATAACGAACACACTTGAGCTCACTAACGACGCGAAATAGCTCGGGCGTGAGGGCAGTTTTCCGACGGTAGGGGTGGTGCTTGGTGGTCGTCGGTGTCGATGGTGGCGCCTGGACTCAGCCGAGAATAGCAGCGGCAGCGGCGTCAGCAAACAGAGCAGTAGCAACACGACGATCCTTGGTTTGGTCATACAGGTGGCGGAGGCGGCTGGTGCGGCGGTTTCCGACGTTGAAGATCGAGGTGGCGTGCGGTGCTGCGACGGTGGTGGCACGGCGGAAGACAAAACCGAAACCGAGTGAGAAGTTGCGTGGAACGGTGTACGTCGAGAAGGAAGAAAAGAGAAAGGAAAGGGAAGGGGAAGATCGGCGGCGGAGAGGACAGTGTTGGGCCTGTCTCCAGCGACATTCCAGCGGTGGTGGTGGCGGTGGCGAAGTCACACGGAGGGGATCAGCAGAGAGGGAAAAATAGTGAGGGGGAAAGAACGGAGGGGGTGGTCTGCGTAGGTTTTAGGTTTAGTAACTTTAATTAACTATTAACCTGTCCTAATCAAACCCTAATGCTAAACTAACGCCATAATCTCTTCTAATAAAATCCTAATCTCTGACCAACTCTTGTAACTATCAGATTATTACTACCACTACTAACTAACAACAATTAATCTAATTTACATCATTTAACTATTATAAAACATAATCTGCCACAACTTCCACATAAACAAAACTCTGAATTTATAAACTAATAATAATAATAATAATAATAATAATAATAATAATAATAATATGCTACTACTAATAATAATAATAACGCCACAAAATATTACCAATATACCCTTGTTAATTCCTTAACGGTCCTACGAGCTCAAGTGTCAGCATAAATAATCACGACGAAAATTTAACAATTAACGGAGTCAAACATAATTTACTAACGTCGTCATGGTCAATACATTTAAAATTTTCGGGGTTTTACATCATTATCTCCTTAAAAGAAGTTTCGTCCTCGAAGCCTAAACTTATGCCTAACGGTTCGCTAATTATCCTAACGGTTCCGTTCTCCCTAAAACTCGAGGTTTTACATCATTACCTCCTTAAAAGAAGTTTCGTCCACGAAACTTAAACTTAACATCGACGGTCTGACAGATGGACTTAACAGTGGCCTTAAACAACACTCGTGATTTTACATCATTACCCACTTTAAAAGAGTTTTGTCCTCGAGCTCGCTCTTTCTGTGAGGTTGCTTCTCTCTACTATCTAGAATTTTTAGCGACATCTCCTCATACATCACGTCCTCTTTTAGCCTCTGAATTCTCATCGGAAGTCTTCTTCTGGTTTCAGGCCCTCCTCGGGGCTATATTTCACATCCTCCTCGGGATTTAGGTCTTTAAGAGAAGCTAGAGCCTCGTGCTCATAGCAAACGTCGCGGTATGCCCATCCTACATATGTCAATAACAAATAAGAAAGCAATTTCAACACAAAATTAAGCAAGGAAAAAGACACACATCCCATTCCCCATCCTACACTTATCACTCCGAACTTAGCATCCTAAGCTCTAACTAAAAGCTGAATAGCCACTTAGGAGCTACCATGTCGCAACCCAGAGCTCTGATACCATTTTGTAACACCTCGAAAATTCAATTATAGAAAAGTCAAAGTCAAAGTAACGTTAACGGAAAATTTAGCGGAAGTCTCATTTTTTCTATTATTCAAGGCACGCTGTATCCTCGAAGGAATACAAGGCAAGAAGGAAAACTAACTACCGCTGTTGAAACTTAAAACCAATCTAACAACTTCAAATCCGGAAATAGTACAACTCAACTTAACTCCAAACTTTCTCAATTGAGAAACAAAATGAACGACAACTACTAGGTAGGCCATCCTCAATTCTAATTCCCATCCCCAGCATATAGCTCTTTACCTGAAAAACAAAACATTACAAAAATGAGTGGGAAAACTCAATAATGTCTACCCTTAACGTTAAAAACTAGTTAAGTTCATTTTAATTCATTTGAGGGAGAGGGTACGAGTCAAACCATTTCACAAACCTTTAATCCCTTAACGGTTTTCCTCAACCCAACCAATCCATATTTTATTATGCGGGCGGGAAATCAAATCCCATAAAGTAACATTCGCCCACCAAAGGAATCAAAACAACCGCCCACCAAAGGCATATCAAAATATTCGCCCACCAAAGGCACATCAAAACATTTGCCCACCAAAGGCATTATAACATTCGCCAACCAAAAGCATCACAACATTTGCTCACCAAAGGTATATCAAAACATTCACCCACCAAAGGCATTATAACGTTCGCCCACCAAAGGCATCAATCAAAACCCGCTTGTTGTTTCCCTTTGAATTATTAGTATCTTATGCAAGTCTCAGCTCACGGTTCTCAAGTAAAACCCAACCCATGTTATCAAAACTAGTATCAAAACTACTTATAAAATACCATCCTCATTTCTCAACTCACCAAATCAACAATCATAAACAATTATCCAAAATAGATGGTCAGATTTTAACATAAAGTCCCCTTTCGGGATGCAATTCTCAAAACAGATTAGAAAACATTAAAACACATTAAAGAGCATCCGGGTGGGGATTAGAGCATAGACATTACCTGATTATCTTCACTGCTGTAAATAACGAACACACTTGAGCTCACTAACTACGCGAACTAGCTCAGGCGTGACGGCAGTTTTCCGACGATAGGGGTGGTGCTTGGTGATGCATAATGGATCACAAGACAACCAAAATGCCAAGAAAGAACACGGATCAAAACACAAGTAAGAACTTGCAAAAGATGAATCAGATAAAGGACCTTTACAGCGATAGAACAGCGGAAACTTTGATAGAATTTGATAGAATTGAGCAACGAAACCTTTCAGATTGATACAGATACACCACAATCTTCAAGAGCTCCTACTCCTCCTGTCACCACCCAAGAATGCTCAATCTTGGATTAGAAGAGAAGATTTCACACGAAAAACCCAAAGGGAATTCGTTTTCTAGCCAAAACTAGAGAGAAACAACACATTGTGTTTGTATTTGATTTTATTGAATATGAGATAATATGATGTTTACAAGAGACCCAGGGGTCTATTTATAGAAATAGGAAAAAACCCCTCCCTAAAGAAAACGTCACCCTAGCAAGGCCAGCAAGGCGGCAATACCCTGACAAGGCCCTTTAGGCGACACTACCCGACAAGGCCCTTTACAAAACACTTACAACAAAGGCCCTTTATTACAACAAAGACTCTTGAGATAAAGAACTCAAAAGTCCTTTAGCTTTAAAGATATTCACGACACAACCACTAGAAGCAATCTGTAGCAGGCTGGCAATGTCCTTCAGGGCTTCTTCTTGATGCATTGAAGTATGGTATGCATCACTTGGTGGTCGTCGGTGTCGATGGTGGCGCCTGGACTCAGCCGAGAACAAAGAGCGCGCTGCCAAGAACAGAGCAAAGAACACACGGCGATCCTTGGTTTGGTCGTGCAGGTGGCGGAGGCGGCTGGTGCGCTGGTTTCCGACGTTGAAGATCGAGGTGGCGTGCGGTGCTGCGACGGTGGTGGCACGGCGGAAGACGACACCAAAACCGAGTGAGAAGGAGTGTGGAACGGTGTAGGTCGGGAAGGAAGAAAAGAGAAAGGGAAGGGAAGGGGAAGATCGGCGGTGGAGGGGACGGTGTTGGGCCTGTCTCCGGCGACATTCCAGCGGTGGTGGTGGCGAAGTCACACAGAGGGGATCAGCAGAGAGGGAAAAATAGTGAGGGGGAAAGAACGGAGGGGGTGGTTTGCGTAGGTTTTAGGTTTAGTAACTTTAATTAACTATTAACCTATCCTAATCTAATACTAATCCTAAACTAATGCCATAATATCTTCTAATAAAAACCTAATCTCTGACCAACTCTTGTAACTATCATATTATTACTACCTCTACTAGCTAACAACAATTAATCTAATTTACACCATTTAACTAATATAAACAAAATCTGCCACAACTTCCACATAAACAAAACTCTAAATTTATAAAATAATAATAATAATAATAATAATAATAATAATAATAATATGATACTAATAATAATAATAATAACGCCACAAAATATTACCAATTCACCCTTGTTAATTCCCCAACGGTCCTACGAGCTCAAGTGTCAGCATAAATAATCACGACGAAAATTTAACAACTAACGGAGTCAAACATAATTTACTAACGTCGTCATGGTCAACACATTTAAAATTTTCGGGGTTTTACATCATTACCTCCTTAAAAGAAGTTTCATTCCTAAACCTAAACTTATGCCTAATGGTTCTGGTAATTATCCTAACGGTTCTGTTTCTCCCTAAAACTCGAGGTTTTACATCATTACCTCCTTAAAAGAAGTTTCATCCTCGAAACTTAAACTTAACAATGACGGTCCATTGCATGGACTTAACACCGCCTTAAACAACACTCGGATTTTACATCATTACCCACTTTAAAAGAGTTTTGTCCTCGAGCTCGCTTCTTTCTCGTGAGGTTGCTTCTCTCACGATCTAGAATTTTTAGCGACATCTCCTCATACATCACGCCCTCTTTTAGCCTCCGAATTCTCATCGAAGTCTTCTTCTGTTTCAGCCCTCGTCTGGTATTTCACATCCTCCTGGATTATGGTCTTGCGAAGCTAGAGCCTCGTGCTCATAGCAAGCGTCGCGATGCCCATCCAACATATGTCAATAACAAATAAGAAAGCAATTTCAACACAAAATTAAGCAAGGAAAAAGACACACATCCCATTCCCCATCCTACACTCATCACTCCGAACGTAGCATCCTAAGCTCTAACTAAAAGCTGGATAGACACTTAGGAGCTACTGTGTCGCAACCTGCAGCTCGATACCATTTTGTAACGCCGGAAATTCAGTTATAGAAAAGTCAAAGTCAAACTAACGTTAACAGAAAATTTAGCTAAGTCTCATTTTTTCTTTTATTCAAGGCACGCGTATCCCCGAATGAATACAAGGCAAGAAGGAAAACTAACTACCGATCTTGAAACTTAAAACCAATCTAACAACTTCAAATCCTGAAATAGTACAACTCAACTTAACTCCAAAACTTTCTCAATTGAGAAACAAAATGAACGACAACTACTAGCTAGGCCATCCTATCTTCTAATTCCCATCCCCAGCATATAGCTCTTCACCTGAAAAACAAAACATTACAAAAATGAGTGGGAAAATTCAATAATGTCTACCCCTAACGTTAAAAACAAGTTAATTTCATTTCAATTCATTTGAGCGAGAGGGAACGAGTCAAACCATTTCACAAACCTTTAATCCCTTTACGGTTTTCCTCAACCCAACCAATCCCCCAAAGGCATCAAAACAATCCCCCACCAAAGGCATATCAAAACATTCGCCCACCAAAGGCACATCGAACACATTCGCCCACCAAAGGCATCATAACATTTGCCCACCAAAGGCATATCGAACACATTCGCCCACCAAAAGCATCATACCATTCGCCCACCAAAGGCATATCAAACAGTCGCCCACCAAAGGCATCATAACATTCGCCCACCCAAGGCATATCAAAACATTCTCCCACCAAAGGCATCATAACATTCGCCCACCAAAGGCATCAAAATATTCGGCCACCAAAGGCATATCAAAACATTTGCCCACCAAAGGCATTATAACATTCGCCCACCAAAGGCATCACAACATTTGCCCACTAAAGGCATATGAAAACATTCGCCCACCAAAGGCATTATAACGTTCGCCCACAAAAGGCATCAATCAAAACCCGCTTGTTGTTTCACTTTGAATTATTAGTATCTTATGCAAGTCTCAGCTCACAGCTCTCAAGTCAAACCCAACCCATGTTATCAAAACTACTTATAAAATACCATCCTCATTTCTCAACTCACTAAATCAACAATCATAAACAATTATCCAAAATAGATGGTCAGATTTCAACATAAAGTCCCCTTTCGGGATGCAATTCTCAAAACAGATTAGAAAACATTAAAACACATTTAAAGAGCATCCGTGTGGGGATTAGAGCATAGACATTACCTGATTATCTTCACTTCGCTGCAAATAACGAACACACTAGAGCTCACTTACGACGCGAACTAGCTCGAGCGTGAGGGCAGTTTTCCGACGATAGGGGTGGTGCTTGGTGGTCGTCGGTGTCGATGGTGGCGCCTGGACTCACCGAGAATGTACAGCGTCACAAGAACAGAGCAAAGAAAGAACACGACGATCCTTGGTTTGGTCGTGCAGGTGGCGGAGGCGGCTGGTGCGGCGGTTTCCGACGTTGAAGATCGAGGTGGCGTGCGGTGCTGCGACGGTGGTGGCACGGCGGAAGACGAAACCGAAACCGAGTGAGAAGGAGCGTGGAACGGTGTAGGTCGTGAAGGAAGAAAAGAGAAAGGAAAGGGAAGGGGAAGATCGGCGGCGGAGAGGACGGTGTTGGGCCTGTCTCTGGCGACATTCCAACGGTGGCGGTCGCGGTGGCGAAGTCACACAGAGGGGATCAGCAGAGAGGGAAAAATAGTGCGGGCGACCCCCCGGAGGGGGTGGTCTACGTAGGTTTTAAGTTTAGTAACTTTAATTAACTATTAACCTATCCTAATCTAACCCTAATCCTAAACTAACGCCATAATCTCTTCTAATAAAATCTTAATCTCTAACCAACTCTTGTAACTATCAGATTATTACTACCTCTACTAACTAACAACAATTAATCTAATTTACATCATTTAACTAATATAAAACATAATCTGCAACAACTTCCACATAAACAAAACTCTAAATTTATAAAATATAATAATAATAATAATAATAATAATAATAATAATAATAATAATAATATGATACTAATAATAATAATAATAACGCCACAAAATATTACCAATATACCCTTGTTAATTCCCCAACGGTCTTACGAGCTCAAGTGTCATCATAAATAATCACGATAAAATTTAACAATTAACTGAGTCAAACATAATTTACTAACGTCCATGGTCAACACATTTAAAATTTTCGGGTTTTACATCATTACCTCCTTAAAAGAAGTTTCGCCTCAAACCTAAACTTATGCCTAACGGTTCGGTAATTATCCTAACGGTTCTGTTCTCCCTAAAACTCGAGGTTTTACATCATTACCTCCTTAAAAGAAGTTTCGTCCTCGAAACTTAAACTTAACACCGACGGTCTGACAGATGGACTTAACACCGCCTTAAACAACACTCGATTTTACATCATTACCCACTTTAAAAGAGTTTCGCCCTCGAGCTCGCTTCTTTCGTGAGGTTGCTTCTCTGTACCATCTAGAATTTTTAGCGACATCTCCTCATACATCACGCCCTCTTTTAGCCTCCGAATTTTCATCGAAAGTCTTCTTAGTTTCAGCCCTCGTCTGTAATTCACATCCTCCTCGGATTTAGGTCTTGAAGAGAAGCTAGAGCCTCGTGCTCATAGCAAGCGCCGCAGTATGCCCATCCAACATATGTCAATAACAAATAAGAAAGCAATTTCAACACAAAATTAAGCAAGGAAAAGACACACATCCCATTCCCAATCCTACACTCATCAATCCGAACTTAGCATCCTAAGCAAGAACTAAAAGTCGAATAGACACTTAGCAGCCTACTGTGTCGCACCCTGCAGCTCGATACCATTTTGTGACGCCTGAAATTCGCTTATAGAAAAGTCAAAGTTAAACTAACGTTAACGGAAAATTTAGCTAAGTCTCATTTTTTTTTATTTGGGTGTTACTGCCATATCCCCGAAGGAATACAAGGCAAGAAGGAAAACTAACTACCCCTCTTGAAAATTAAAACCAACCTAACAACTTCAAATCCGGAAATAGTACAACTCAACTTAACTCCAAAACTTTCTCAATTGAGAAACAAAATGAACGACAACTACTAGGTAGGCCATCCTCACTTCTAATTCCCATCCCCAGCATATAGCTCTTCACCTGAAAAATAAAACATTACAAAAATGAGTGGGAAAAATTCAATAATGTCTACCCCTAACGTTAAAAACAAGTTAAGTTCATTTCAATTCATTTGAGGGAGAGGAACGTGAAACCATTTCACAAACCTTTAATCCCTTAACGGTTTTCCTCAACCCAACCAATCCATATTTTGTTATGCGGGATATCCAATCCCATAAAGTAATATTCGCCCACCAAAGGCATCAAAACAATCGCCCACCAAAGGCACATCAAAACATTCGCCCACCAAAGGCATATCGAACACATTTGCCCACCAAAGGCATATCGAACACATTCGCCCACCAAAGGTATCATAACATTCGCTCACCAAAGGCATATCAAACAGTCGCCCACCAAAGGCATCATAACATTCGCCCACCAAAGGCATATTAAAACATTCGCCCACCAAAGGCATCATAACATTCGCCCACTAAAGGCATCAAAATATTCGCCCACCAAAAGCATATCAAAACATTTGCCAACCAAAGGCATTATAACATTCGCCAACCAAAGGCATCACAACATTTGCCCACCAAAGGCATATCAAAACATTCGCCCACCAAAGGCATTATAACGTTCGCCCACCAAAGGCATCAATCAAAACCGGCTTGTTGTTTCACTTTGAATTATTAGTATCTTATGCAAGTCTCAGCTCACAGCTCTCAAGTCAAACCCAACCCATGTTATCAAAACTAGTATCAAAACTACTTATAAAATACCATCCTCATTTCTCAACTCACTAAATAAACAATCATAAACAATTATCCAAAATAGATGGTCAGATTTCAACATAAAGTCCCCTTTGGGGATGCAATTCTCAAAACAGATTAGAAAACATTAAAACACATTTAAAGAGCATCCGGGTGGGGATTAGAGCATAGACATTACCTGATTATCTTCACTTCGCTGCAAATAACGAACACACTTGAGCTCACTAACGACGCGAACTAGCTCGGGCGTGAGGGCAGTTTTCCGACGATAGGGTGGTGCTTGGTGGTCGCTTGGTCGATGGTGGCGCTGGACTCACCGAGAAAAGAATGCGTGGCGTCAAGAACTGAGCAGAGCAACACAACGATCCTTGGTTTGGTCGTGCAGGTGGCGGAGGCGTCTGGTGCGGCGGTTTCCGACGTTGAAGATCGAGGTGGCGTGCGCGGCGACGGTGGTGGCACTGCGGAAGACGAAACCAAACCGAGTGAGAAGGAGCGAACGGTAGGTCGGGAAGGAAGAAAAGAGAAAGGGAAGGGAAGGGAAGATCGGCAGAGAGGATTGCGGGCCTGCCTCCGCGACATTCCAATGGCGGTGGCGGTGGCGAAGTCACACAGAGGGGGTCAGTAGAGAGGGAAAAATAGTGAGGGGGAAAGAACGGAGGGGGTGGTCTGCGTAGGTTTTAGGTTTAGTAACTTTAATTAACTATTAACCTATCCTAAGCTAACCCTAATCCTAAACTAACGCCATAATCTCTTCTAATAAAATCCTAATCTCTGAGCAACTCTTGTAACTATCATCAGATTATTACTACCACTACTAACAAACAACAATTAATCTAATTTACATCATTTAACTAATATAAAACATAATCTGCCACAACTTCCAAATAAACAAAACCCTGAATTTATAAAATAATAATAATAGTAATAATAATAATAATAATAATATGCTACTAATAATAATAATAATAACGCCACAAAATCTTACCAATATACCCTTGTTAATTGCCCAACGGTCCTACGAGCTCAAGTGTCAGCATAAATAATCACGACGAAAATTTAACAATTAACGGTGTCAAACATAATTTACTAATGTCGTCATGGTCAACACATTTAAATTTTTCGAGGTTTTACATCATTACCTCCTTAAAAGAAGTTTGGTCCTCAATACTTAAACTTATGCCTAACGGTTCAGTAATTATCCTAACGGTTCTGTTCTCCTTAAAACTCGAGGTTTTACATCATTACCTCCTTAAAAGTAGTTCTGTCCTCGAAACTTAAACTTAACACCGACGGCCCGATGATGGACTTAACACCGCCTTAAACAACACTCGGATTTTACATCATTACCTACTTTAAAAGAGTTTCGTCCTCGAGTTCGCTCTTTCTGTGAGGTTGCTTCTCTCTACCATCTAGAATTTTTAGCGACATCTCCTCATACATCACGTCCTCTTTAGCCTCCGAATTCTCATCAAGTCTTCTCGTTTGTGCCCTCGTCTGGGCTGTATTTCACATCCTCTTCGGGATTTAGGTCTTTAAGAGAAGCTAGAGCCTCGTGGTCATAGCAAACGTCGCGGTATGCCCATCCAACATATGTCAATAACAAATAAGAAAGCAATTTCAATACAAAATTAAGCAAGGAAAAAGTCACACATCTCATTTCCCATCCAACACTCATCACTCCGAACGTAGCATCCTAAGCTCTTACTAAAAGCCGAATAGACACTTAGGAGCTACCAGGTCGCAACCCAGAGCTCTAATACCATTTTGTAACGCCCCAGAAATTCAATTATAGAAAAGTCAAAGTCAAACTAACGTTAACGGAAAATTTAGTGGAAGTCACATTTTTTTTCTTTTATTTGGGCGTTACTGCCGTATCCCCGAAGGAATACAAGGCAAGAAGGAAAACTAACTACCGCTCTTGAAACTTAAAACCAATCTAACAACTTCAAATCCGGAAATAGTACAACTCAACTTAACTCCAAAACTTTCTCAATTGAGAAACAAAATGAACGACAACTACTAGGTAGGTCATCCTCACTTCTAATTCCCATCCCCGGCATATAGCTCTTCACCTGAAAAACAAAACATTACAAAAATGAGTGGGAAAACTCAATAATGTCTACCCCTAACGTTAAAAACAAGTTAAGTTCATTTCAATTCATTTGAGGGAGAGGGAACGAGTCAAACCATTTCACAAACCATTAATCCCGTAACGGTTTTCCTCAACCCAATCAATCCATATTTTATTATGCGGGCGGGATATCAAATCCCATAAAGTAACATTCGCCCACCAAAGGCATCAAAACAATCGCCCACCAAAGGCATATCAAAACATTCGCCCACCAAAGGCATCATAACATTCGCCCACCAAAGGCATCATAACATTCGCCCACCAAAGGCATATCAAACAGTCGCCCACCAAAGGCATCATAACATTCGCCCACCAAAGGCATATCAAAACATTCGCCTACCAAAGGCATCATAACATTCGCCCACCAAAGACATCAAAATATTCGCCCACCAAAGGCATATCAAAACATTTGCCCACCAAAGGCATTATAACATTCGCCCACCAAAGGCATCACAACATTTGCCCACTAAAGGCATATGAAAACATTCGCCCACCAAAGGCATTATAACGTTCGCCCACAAAAGGCATCAATCAAAACCCGCTTGTTGTTTCACTTTGAATTATTAGTATCTTATGCAAGTCTCAGCTCACAGCTCTTAAGTCAAACCCAACCCATGTTATCAAAACTAGTATCAAAATTACTTATAAAATACCATCCTCATTTGTCGACTCACTTAATCAACAATCATAAACAATTATCCAAAATAGATGGTCACATTTCAACATAAAGTCCCCTTTCGGGATGCAATTCTCAAAACAGATTAGAAAACATTAAAACACATTTAAAGAGCATCCGGGTGGGGATTAGAGCATAGACATTACCTGATTATCTTCACTTCGCTGCAAATAACGAACACACTTGAGCTCACTAACGACGCGAACTAGCTCGGGCGTGAGGGCAGTTTTCCGACGGTAGGGGTGGTGCTTGGTGGTCGTCGGTGTCGATGGTGGCGCTGACTCACTGAGAATAAAGAAATGCAGCGCGTCAAGAAACAGAGCAAAGAAGAACACGACGATCCTTGATGGATTAGTTACAAAATAGCCAATCTCTATCTAGGAAAGATAAACTACACGCCTAATCTAGCCTATTAAAAGAAACACACCAAAAACTAATTAAACTTTAACTAATTAAATTACATCAAAAAATCAAGATCATAAAATTGGACTTGGATTCTTGACTTGACGCGTGCTTGCTCCTCTTAGGCTTGGCGTGTGTCTTGGCTCATCTAGGATGTTTGAACATCCTCTTAAAATAAGAAACACACCATGTGAATGGGCCTTTGTATTTCTACTTTGTATCCTCCTTCTTTGATCCATCCTTTATAAATGACTCGATTCTTCCTTATTGGCCTGAATTGGACAAAGTCCTTTGATGAATAACCCTATATTTATGATGGACCTTCAATCGACCTTCTTGATTGGGCCTAGGGAATAAGCGCGCATTTCCATCACCATCTGATGGTGTAGGGCTTTGGATGGGGACTCGTTTCACCAAGTTTGTCCACCATAGTAGTTGATGCCACATTGGTGCTGCTCCCACCATCAATGATCAACGAACAAACTTTTCCCTTGATTGTGCAACGAGATTGAAAGATGGCCTCTCGTTATTGATCTTCAGAAACAATTGAGTTACTAAGAACTCTCCTCATAAGGAACATCTCGTGAGCCATGGTGATGGATGGTTGGGGTTTTTGTGATTCAAGTATGGAGGGGATTGTGTTTAGGCTGTTTTGTGGGGCTAGGGTTGCACTCGAAACAACCTAGAGCTCTGATACCAAAATTATGATGTATAAGGGGATCAAAGATTGCATCTTGATCAATTACACATCAAGGGAGACTTGCAACCAATCTCAAGTGAACTAGGGCAAAAGGTAGGGTGCTTTGTGAGAGAAAGATGGAGTCTTTGAGAGAGTGGAGAGACTTGAGATGGAATATGAATTAGGGATGGAGAAAGATGAGATCTTTGTGGAGTTTGAAAGAAGAGAGAAGGACGAAAACAGTGAGGCTTTTGAAAGTGACGTGAGGTCTTTGTGGAGGGAGGGATTACTTGAGAGAGATTTGAGAGAAGAGAAGGGATGGACGTTGATTTGAGGAAGAGATGAGGATGACG
Source organism: Portulaca oleracea (assembly GCA_029582165.1). Classification (NCBI taxonomy): domain Eukaryota; kingdom Viridiplantae; phylum Streptophyta; class Magnoliopsida; order Caryophyllales; family Portulacaceae; genus Portulaca; species Portulaca oleracea. The sequence continues at coordinate 32,096,010 of CM055870.1, read as the reverse complement.
TGACCTAGGATGAGGGAGAGAATGATTGAATGAATGCATGAGAGTATGAGAGATTATGTAAGAGATTTAGCGTGAGGCTTTTAAAAGAATGAGAGAGAAATTGATGATTTGTGAGAGTAGGGTTTGAGAGAGAGATAGGGGAGGGACGTTTGAGAGAGGGGGAAGAGAGTGAATTAGGGTTTGGAATTTATCTCAACCATATTGATAGAGAGATAAAAGAATTAATTATCTTAATCAGATTGACAGAAGATAAGAACGGATAGATCTAGGTTTCTAACTTGAATCCACAAGAAAGATAACCTAGGGTTAACTTGATCTAGACCGCAACCTATGATCACGCTCTTCCTAACCACTTGGGTGCCATACCAAGATACAATAGAAGAAAGGGATGAGGTTTATCCAAACTCTCGAGAGAAAAGCTAAAAGCTTAACTGATTTCATAATTCAAAGTTGGGTTGTTTTGTGGGGCTAGGGTTGCACTCGAAACAACCTAGAGCTCTGATACCACTTTTGATGTATTACGGGATCAAGAAAGGTTCTTGATTCCAATATTACACGAAACATGTGTAACCAAACAACAAGGGAGGGATGGTTCACGAGATTAGGGAGAAAGGAAGGGGGAGGCTCTCGTGAATTTGGGTTCTTTTGTGGAGGTAGTTTTGCCGTTAGGGCTTTTGTGGTTTCAAGATTCAAGAAGGGAAGAATCTTGAACGAGAAGAGAGAGGGATGAGTGATTCTTGGAAGGGGTTAAAGGGGAGTGACTTGAGGTAGGGGAGGAGAAGGGAGAGAGTTGACGTGAGGTAAGAAGGGTGAGAGAGGAGAGGTGGCGTTTGATGAGAAAGAGTGAAAGGTTGCTAGGTTATTGGAGGCGAGAGAAGGTTTGTTGGATGGTTGTTATGGAGAGAGAAAAGAAAGGGAGGTGGCGTTTGAGGGGGGTAGGTGACGAGTTGTGGGGTTTTGAGGAGGTGGAGGTGGCGTTGGGATGAGGGTGAAGGATATAGGGTTGAATGTGACATAATCAGATTGACAGAAAGCTCACAGGGTAAACTTCCTAGAACTCTCAAGATTGGCATGCAAGCCAAGGACTCCTAATAATAGACGCCATCTACTCCATCTCCTCCTTGGATTAGGACTCCTTATCCTAAGAGGGGTTGCTTTCCTAATCCAAGATGGATTAGTTACAAAATAAGCCAACCTTATCTAGGACTACATAGCTTGGCACCTAATCTAGCACACCACACGCCTATCACACACACACACACCTTCTAGATCATTCTAGAACATTCTAGACTATTCTAGATTAATCTAGACTCCTACGACTTGGTGTCCAAGTTTATATATATTACTTGGCACCTCACACAACTCGAAATGTAAATAAAACCCTAGAAATGTAAAGAGATACATCAAAAGGCCAAAATCAGAACTTCTTCTTGAAATGATCGAAATGTGAAATTCATCTCAAAATGATCCAAAATGTGAACTTCATCTTTAAATGGTCCAAATCGTGAAGTTCAACTTGGGGTTTGTACTTGGGCCTTTAGTTGTGGACTTGGACTTGCCATGGATAGGTTTCCATCATCTTCCATGAATCTTGGGTCTCCAAAAGCAATCCCATGGCTATGTGAGCCTCCATCTCCTTCTATGAACCTATGGCCGAGCTACTAAAGTCTAAGGAGTTTTCATGGCTCCAACTATCCAACAAGTGTTCGACACCAACAAAAGAAAACTCGCACCACACTGCCTTAACCCTACACAACTTTGATAAGAAGTCCGAGGCTAAGTGTGATGCTTCCGAGTTAGTATTGAAACTGCTCAATAAGTTCTATCTCAAGAGGGTCGCCTTATTATCATGAGAAGTTTGGTGACCCTAGATTCATGGAAGAGAATGGAAACCAACTCCGCTTGTACAATCAGAAGATCTCTTTTAGCCCATCAAGTTCAAAGCCAAATTCTTGGTTACCTGGGAAGAATGCTGGAGAACTATCTAAACTTGGTCTCACCTTTGGGGACCCAAGGTTCATGGAGAATAATGGAGGGCAGCCAAAACCATCTACTGAGGATATCACAGTTCACGTGAAGGCACTGGTTCACATGAGAGTTACTGGAGCAATCATGGTTCATGTGGAGGTCCTGATCCATGTGATTATTACAGTTGGGTCAACGAAAGTCTTTGAACTTGAACCTCCAAGTTTGAGGACAAACTTTTTCCAACAAGGGGGGAATGATATATTTTGGCCCACGCCAAATACATTCCAAGAGGCCCAAACCACATTCCAAGAAACAAGGCAAGCTATGGAGCAAAAGATGAGCGTGGAGGCCCAAAGGCCCATTCATATGGTATGCTCCGTATGGCAAGAGGATGTCCAAACATCCTAATTTCCTGCAAAAGTCACGCCAACCAGCCCAAGAATAGGCCCACATCACGTCCAGGAGAAGCTTCAATGTTATTTTTAATTCTTTTGGATGTAATTTTCTCTTTAGTTTTATTTTTGGTGTGTTTTAAATTCTAATTAGCATAAGTAGTTGTAACAATCTCCCCTTAGGATAAGGAATCCTAATCTAAGAGGAGATTGGAATAGTTAAGCATCTAGGATTAGTAATCCTTGGCTTGCACGCCAAGAAAGGATTCCTAGGGGAGTTAGAACTCTCCTAATATAAATAGCCTAGGCTTGAAATCATTTCAAAAAACTCAATTTAGAAATATGAAACCCTTTAAGCTTTTACCTTACCTCGAGTGTTTGGATAAACCCTCAACCCCTCCTCCTCTATTGTATCTTGGTTCGGTACGCAAGTGGTTAGGAAGAACTTGATCCTAGGTTGCGGTCTATATCAAGAAACCCTAGGTTGTCCTTCTTGTGGATTCAAGTAGGAAACCTAGCTCTATCCCCATTATCTTTCTATCTAATAGAAGATAATATCTACCCCCATCTCACCCAATCCAACGCCACCCTCTCTCCCCCATACTCCCTCAAATCGCCCAATTCTCCTCTCTCACAAAATAGCTCAACCAACTCCTCTGTCCATAACAAACTCATAACAACTTTGTCTCTCCTCCAACAACCTCTCAACTCTCATCCTCCCTCCAAAACCTCACGCCAACCCCTCTTTCTCTCCCATCCTTCACGTCAAACCCTCCTCTTTCACCATCCAAGAATCAACCTTTTCCCGTTCAAGATTCAACCCTTCTTGAATCTTGAAACCACAAAAGCCCTCACGACAAATTCCCTCTCCCTTTTCCCTTACCTCACGTGAACCACCCTAACCCTAACCCTAATTTCACGTGAAGCATCCCACTCTTAGATTGGTTGCACGTCTCCCCTATGATGTGTAGTTGATCAACCATACTCTTGATCCCATTATACATCATAATTTTGGTATCAAAGCTCTAGGTTGTTTCGAGTGCAACCCTAGCCCCACAAAACAACCCAAACACAATCCCCTCCGTGCCCAAACCCAAATCTAACCCCTTCCATGGCTCACAAGATGTTCCTTATGAGGAGAATTCTCAATGACTCCATTGTTCCAGAAGATCAGCAACAACGAGAGACCATCTTTCAATCTCGTTGCACAATCAAGGGAAAAGTCCGTTCGTTGATCATTGATGGTGGAAGCAGCACCAATGTGGCATCAACTACTATGGTGGACAAACTTCAGCTGGAAACGAGTCCCCATCGAAAGCCATACACCATCTAGTGGCTCGATGATGGAAATCAGCCCACGCTTATTTCCCTAGGCCCAATCAAGAAGGCCCAATTGAAGGTCCATCATACATATAGGGTCCTTCATCAAAGGACTTCAACCCATACACGACCAACAGGGCATATTTGGTTCGACTACATTAAGTGGGCCAAAGAAGGAAGGTACAATGTTGAACTACAAAGGCCTACTCATATGGTGTGTAGTTTATTTCAGGAGGATGTCCAAACATCCTAAAAGATGGGCCACGTCACGCCAAGCCTAAGAGGAGCAAGCACACGTGCAAGTCATGAATCCAAGCTCCATTTAATGATCTTGATTTTTAGATGTAATTTAATTAGTTATAATTTAATTAGTTTTTTGGTGTGTTTCTTTTAATTAGACTAGATTAGGCGTGTAGCTTATCTTTCTTATATAGAGATTGGCTATTTTGTAACTAATCCATCTTGGATTAGGAAAGCCAAAACCAACTAGGATAAGGTTAGTTATAACAAACTTCCCCTAGGATAAGGATTCCTAATCCAAGGGAGAGTAGGAGTATGTAGGCGTCTAAGTAGACAAGTCCTCCTTGGATCACATGATGTATTACCGGATCAAGAAAGGTTCTTGATTCCAATAATACACAAAACACGTGTAACCAAACAACAAGGGGGGGGGTTCACGAGACTAGGGAGAAAGAAAGGGGATGGTTCTCGTGAATTAGGGTTCTTTTGTGGAGATTCTTTTACCGTGAGGGCTTTTGTGGTTTCAAGATTCAAGAAAGGATGAATCTTGAACGGGAAAGGGATGAGATGGATGAATCTTGGATGGAGGCTAGGAGGGGGGGTTGACGTGAGGATGGGGAAGAGAGAGGGAGGATGGCGTGAGGTAAGAAGGGTGAGAGAGTGAGAGGGTGGCGTTTGATGTGAGAGAGAGTGTGAGGTTGTTAGGTTGTTGGAGGAGAGAGAAGGTTGTTATGGAGAGAGAGGAAGAGAGGGGTGGCGTTTGAGAGAGGGGGAAGGGTAACGATTTATGGGGGTTTAAGGAGGTGGAGATGGCGTTGGGGATACGGGTAGGATATAGGGTTGAATGTGACTTAACTGTATTGATAGAAAGCTCACAGGGTAATTACCTTAACTATATTGATAGAAAGGTAAGAACGGATAGAACTAGGTTTCTATCTTGAATCCACAAGATAGACAACCTAGGGCTAACTTGACCTAGACCGCAACCTAAGGTCAAGCTCTTCCTAACCACTTGGGTGCCAGACCAAGATACAATAGAAGATAGGGGTGAGGGATTATCCAAACACTCGAGGGGGTAAGCTTAAAGCTTGATTCATATTTCTCAACTGATGTATCCAATTTATTACAAGCCTAGGCTATTTACACTGGGGGAGTCCTTAAGGGACTAGTACTCCTACTTGGCGTGAAAGCCAAGCTATACTAAGCCTAGGAGTCTCTCACTTGGCATGCAAACCAAGGAGAGTTCGTCTACCTTCTCCTACTCTCCCTTGGATTAGGAGTCCTTATCCTAGGGGGAGTTGGTTGTAACAAACCTTATTCTAATTGGTTTTGGCTTTCCTAATCCAAGTTGGATTAGTTACAAAATTAGCCAATTCCTATCTAGGAAAGAAAAATACACGCCTAATCTAGCCTAATTAAAAGAAACATACCAAAAATAATAATTAAGCTATAACTAGTTAAATTACATCCAAAAAATCAAAATCATAAAATTGGACTTGTATTTTGACTTGGACGTGTGATGCTTCCTCTTGGTCTTGGTGTGTGACCTTGGCCCATCTAGGATGTTTGGACATCCTCTTGAAATAGGAAACAAACCATATGAATGGGCCTTCGTAGTTCAACTCAGACCTTTCTTCGTTGGCCCACTTGATGTAGTTGAACCCAATATGCCCCGTTGGTCTTGTATGGATTCAAGTCCTTTGGTGAAGGACCCTATATGATAGACCTTCAATTGGGCCCTCTTGATTGGGCCTAGGGAATAAGCGTTGGTCGATTTCCATCATTCCCCTAGTTGAAAGAAGTTTGTCCTCAAACTCGAGGTTCAAGTTTAAAGACTTCAAGTAGCCCAATTAGAATCTTGACGTGGATCAGACCTCCACATGGACCATAGTTGTGCCAATGACCTCCACGTGAATCAGGACCTTCACGTGTACCTCTGTACTGTGAAAGATTCAATCTTTCACTGTCGTGCTATATAGGAACGTGCCATGGACACACTTGCTGACGAAGACCTTAGAACCCGATTTATAAGCCTCATAATAACATAAGGATCATGGATTAGATTATAGGTGTGACTAACCATACAGGAGGCTACTTGGGATTTCAAAGAATAATCCCTAATGAATCAACCAAGTTGTTTTCCTTCTTCTTTGCAATCGCTAGGCGCTTAAATGCACAACTTTCTTCTTAATTTTACCCTTAGCGTGACAAGGCATACAAATTTCGAACCCTTAGAACAAGATTAGGTTCACGTGATCTTCAATGATTGAAGCTCACGCTGACTAGACTCCTTTGAGGCTTGCACCATCAATCGTGATTGACGCCAAGAAGGAATTCCTTTTAGTTTTGGCGTGGTCAAGACTTGACAGAACAACTTCCTTTCGCTCACCGATCTCGTATGCGTTGTGATCATGAAAGATATGATCTTTGAGTCGTTCTGAGGAGCCGTTGGTGATGTCTTTAGGGGAGCTAACGCGACCTTCTTGTTTTTCACCATTAATGTGTAGGTGTTAGCTCTTCCGTCATGAGTGACACTCCTGTCAAATAACCATGGTCTCCCAATGATGCATAATGAGACCAAGGAACAATCTCATTACACAAAATCTAAGGATCTTTAAAAACGAAGATAGGAATCCTCTATCTCAAAGTTCCAAAGAACCAAAAATGGCATAGAAATGGATGAAAAGAACTATGAAAGAAAGTTACCAAACAATTGGAAACAATGAACAAAATGAATGATGAACGAACGAACAATGGATGGACGAATGTCAAATGATGAACGTTGATGACGAACAAGTGCTTGGACGTGTAGAATGAAGATCACACGTTTCTTGATGAATGCTTGATGAATTCTTGTTGAATTCTTGATGAAGATCACGAATTGGATGATAAATGGGTGAATGATCGTTGGATATTTGATGGCTTTTGAAGACTCTTTGAAGGATACAGATTCACCACCTCCAAGAATACTCCAATTCCTTCCTTTCACCACTAAGGTTGCCAACCTTAGCTAGAAGAAGGGGATATTTCGAATCCCACAAAAGAGAGAAAAACACCTAGCACAAATGCTAGAGAGAACACATCATGTGTTTGAAAAATTCAATGTGAATGACTTGAATGAATTGAATGAATTACAAGCACCTAGGAGTGGGTATTTATAGCTACAACCCACCCCTTAGGCGTCACCTAGCTTCAAGAAAAGACCCCTTAAGGGCTTACATCATTCATCCTAATGCTTACATCATAAAGAAAACAATATACTAAACTATATTACAAATATGAATAACTCCTTGGATTCTCATCCAAATTCAAAGATTCTTGAACCATATGAAAGCTCTTGGAATGTAGAATAATCCCTTCTAGGATGACTTCTATGATAGCTTCACGGTCCTTGAATTAAGGAGCAAAAGTATACATCCGCATGAGTTGATCCCTTCCAAGTAGAGATAAAAGAGAGACTTGAACTCTTCTACCTTCTAGGTGAGTATTAGATGTCTCCATGGTTGACCTTGATGCATAAGGCCATCAATTATGCATCATACACCCGGTTTAAAAAGTTTGTCCTCAAACTTTGGAAGATCAACTCGCTTGCCTTCTTCACAACGACTTTCTTCTTGAAAGCTTGAAGTCATCGAGATCCCTTTGATGAACTTCTTAAACTTTCTTCCTCGATCACCATAAGACTTGAACTTGTATTTCTCCACCGTGAACGTGGTCGTTCACGTTGCTTCTCACTTAGTCTTACCACTTTACCCTTGTCATTTAGTATGAAACAATGTACCTTGATGACTTGGGCTATTTCCTTCTTTCGAATTCTTGGCCTTTCAACCAAGTGATCCAAGTAGATAGCCCTTGGATGCTCATGGAAGATATGCTTCATAGGAAGATTCAAAAGGTGGTGGATACTTGGATCCGTTTCTTTCTTCTCCAAATGTGTAAGAATAGGATCCTTATACTCTTCATGCCCTTGATTCTCCACCTTCATGATTGACATAATATGACGTTTCTCCTCCTTCTGTCGAGATGGTGGATCAAGAGGTTCCAAAGTGATCCTCTTTTGGTTGATGGTGAGAGTGTAAGTGTTGGCCCTCCCATCATGTATGACATGTCTATCATATAACCATGGTCTTCCCAACAAAACATGACAAGTATCCATGGGAACTATATCACACCATAATGAATCTTGATAATTCTTTCCAATTGAAAGACTCACCAAAACTCGTTGATCCACACGGATGCCTCGCCCAAGGCTTAGCCATTGTATTGTGTAGGGTGTGGGATGTGGGCTAATCTCCATTTGCAACTTCTTGACCATTGTTGTAGAGGCGGCATTGGTGCAACTTCCTCCATCTATGATCAAGGAGCATACTCTCCCTTGGATGGTACAACGAGAGCGAAATATTGCTTCTCTTTGTAGTTGATCCTTTGGCACATTTGTGATATTCAAGGCCCTTTCTACCACAAGTAGTTCTCCTTCATCTGGCCCTTCCACATATTCTTCTACTACATCTTCCTCTTCTTTGGCACCAACCCCAACTTCCTCTTCTTCCTCATACTCCGGCTCTACATATAAAGCACTTTGGTATTCCACCAAAGACACTACTCGCTTGTTTGGACACTCCGAAGCATAATGTCCCAACCCTTGGCATCGAAAACACCTTCTTGATGCTATGGGTTTGGTCACTTGGTCGTGAGGTTTAGGGATGGATGGGGCTGATTTTGTGGAGTTTTGTGGGAATGTGTTTCGTGGATGGTGGAGGGTTTGGATGGGACGTAGGTGGGGCGTTTTGTGGAGTTTGGTATTGGCTTGAGACTTCTTTCCCCTTATTTCTCCTTTGTTTTTCAACTTTAAGGGACAAGGAGCTCAATTCATCCAAAGTTTTGTATGGTTGTAATTCCACAACGTGCCTAATCCCATCATTAAGACCAAAAAGATAACGCATGCAAAGTTTGTGGCTCGCCCTCCTTTAGATCACACCTCCAAAGTAGATGCTCAAATTCCTTTGTGTACTCCTCCACGCTTCTTCCTCCCCGAACCAATCTTTGCAATTTGTAGTAGTTGTCACGTAGGTAGCTAGATGGTAGGAACTTTTCTGGAGCTTTCTTTTCATCTTATCCCACGACGCACCTTATCTTTCCCTTTGCTTGCCTCTTCTTTTGCAAGTTTGTCCACCAAATGCTTGCATGCTTTCGTAGCTTTAGGCAACATACTTGACCTTCTTATCATCTTCCACATCTTTGAGATCAAAGACCCTTTCCACGTTTGTATCCAATCCAAATAAACTTCCTGATCAAGATCACCAACAAATTCGAGATCTCCACTTTGAAGCCGAACCTTTCCTCCTTTGGACGTCCATGCCTCTTTCTTGAACGCCCTCTCCTTCTCCACTTGATGATTTACTTGATACTTCCTTAAGATTCTCCCTATCTTGAAGGCGCATGTAGTATGCTACTTGCTTGTTGAGATACTTGATTCTTTGTTTCATCTTCTCAACATTTTCTGGGATGATGGAGAGGACTTTGTAGGAGAGCTTGCACTCGCCATTGGAACCTATCTTGATTCACAAAGATCACAAGAAACTCAAGGAAGGAAGGTTAGGACAGATGGGACGTGTGTATGGGACGGATTTGGTTTTTGGGTTCTTTGTGGAGCTTGGGGTTCTTTATGAGTTCTTGATGGGTTCTTGATGAGTTCTTGGAAGAACTATCAAGGGGGACGTGTGATGGAGAGATGATGAAATTTTGTGATGGGAAACGTATGGTGGGAAACGTGTGGGAGAGAAAAGATTGTAAAAGATTGTTTCAAGAACTAAGAGATTGAAACTCCTTAGCTCTGATACCAAATTTGATGCATAATGAGACCAAGGAACAATCTCATTACACAAAATCTAAGGATCTTTAAAAACGAAGATAGGAATCCTCTATCTCAAAGTTCCAAAGAACTAAAAATGGCATAGAAATGGATGAAAAGAACTATGAAAGAAAGTTACCAAACAATTGGAAACAATGAACCAAATGAATGATGAACGAACGAACAATGGATGGACGAATGTCAAATGATGAACGTTGATGACGAACAAGTGCTTGGACGTGTAGAATGAAGATCACACGTTTCTTGATGAATGCTTGATGAATTCTTGTTGAATTCTTGATGAAGATCACGAATTGGATGATAAATGGGTGAATGATCGTTGGATATTTGATGGCTTTTGAAGACTCTTTGAAGGATACAGATTCACCACCTCCAAGAATACTCCAATTCCTTCCTTTCACCACTAAGGTTGCCAACCTTAGCTAGAAGAAGGGGATATTTCGAATCCCACAAAAGAGAGACGAAAACACCTAGCACAAATGCTAGAGAGAACACATCATGTGTTTGAAAAATTCAATGTGAATGACTTGAATGAATTGAATGAATTACAAGCACCTAGGAGTGGGTATTTATAGCTACAACCCACCCCTTAGGCGTCACCTAGCTTCAAAAAAAGACCCCTTAAGGGCTTACATCATTCATCCTAATGCTTACATCATAAAGAAAACAATATACTAAACTATATTACAAATATGAATAACTCCTTGGATTCTCATCCAAATTCAAAGATTCTTGAACCATATGAAAGCTCTTGGAATGTAGAATAATCCCTTCTAAGATGACTTCTATGATAGCTTCACGGTCCTTGAATTAAGGAGCAAAAGTATACGTCCGCATGAGTTGATCCCTTCCAAGTAGAGAGATAAAAGAGAGACTTGAACTCTTCTACCTTCTAGGTGAGTATTAGATGTCTCCATGGTTGACCTTGATGCATAAGGCCATCAATTATGCATCACCCAAGCAGAATATGACAGGCTTCCATAGGTAGTACATCACACCAAATAGAATCTTGATAAGTCTTCCCAATAGAAAAGCTTACCAAGCAGCGTTGAGTTACCTTTAAGCCTTTACCCGAGCTGATCCATTGGACTGTGTATGACGTTGGGTGTGGGCTTGTAGGTAGCTGAAGTTTGTTCACCATAGTAGTTGAAACTGCATTATAGCTTCCACCATCGACGATCAACGAACAAACTTTCCCTTGCACAGTACAGCGGGAATGGAAGATAGCTTCCCGTTGTTGCAGATCTTCAGGGACCGGAGAACTATTCAGTATTCTCATTACAACCAGCATCTCTCCTTGATCTGGTTCTTCCACGACCTCTTCTTCAGACTCGTTGGGACAGGCATGGGTTTCCTATTCGACGTCCGTTGGTTCGGGTTCAAACAGAGCATTCTGAAATTCTAACAATGTGATTGCCGTCTTGTTTGGACACTCCGAAGCAATATGACCGAGCCCTAGACACCTAAAGCACCTCTTTTTATCCGTGGGTGGAGCTGGGACGGATCTAGAGGCGGTTTGAGGGGTAGGATTGGGCGTTTTTGTGGCGGACAGATAGGAGTGGGGTTTGCTTTTTTGTAGGGTGTATGTTTGAGGCGTGTATGGAGTTCGTTGGGAACTAGGGTTCCTGTTTGATGTCTCCTTGCGTCTTCTTTTCTTTTGGTGTTCCACTATGTTAGCCAAAGTACTCAATTCATCAAGAGTTTCATAAGGTTGAAGTTCCACCACATACCTTATGTTTTCGTTTAAACCAACAAGATACCTCACAAGAGTTTGAGGTTCATCTTCTTTCATATTACATCTCTAGAGTAGGTGTTCGAACTCCTTAGTGTACTCTTCAACAGATTTAGATCCCTGGGATAGTTGTTGTAGACGAAAGTAGTTGTCTTTGAAGTAGCTTGCAGGAAGAAACTTTGAATGAAGTTTCTTTCTCATCTTTTCCCAAGAACGGATCTTTTCTTTCCCGGCAAGCTGTCTCTTTTCTGTAGATTAGTCCACTATATACTAGAATGCTTTCGAAGTTTTAAAGCAATATACTTAACCTTCTTGTCATCAGTGACATCTTTCAAGTCAAAGACTCGTTCGACAGTTTGAATCCAATCAAGAAAGGTTTCAGGATCAAGATTACCGTCGAATTAGGGATGTCAACTTTGAAGTCGAGTCTTTCTTACCTTGGAGGGTGTCTAGGGCGACGTGACCTCCTGCTTGAGCTAGTAGATTGCTCAGTTTCGCTGGGACTGCTGGGGTTGACCTCTTCTTCTTCTTGCCCCCATAGTGTCCTAAATTGCAGATTCATGTATCGCTTCAGCTGATCAGAAAGATAAGCGATTCTTGCTCAAGTTCTGCCTTTTCTTGCTTCCATTAATCAGTAGGGTTTCCATCTTCTTGACTGTTGCTTCCTGACGCCTTGGAAGGGGTTTGGAACGTCCAGTTGACGTTGGGTAGGGAAGGGTAATGTGTTTGGGCTGTTTGTGGAGTTTAGGGTTGCATGTTGGTACTGAAGGTTTGAAGGTTATGTGTCTGGATTGCAGGTTAACCCTGTGGATAAGCAGGTTAGGCTTTTGGATTAGAAGGTTATGTGTTTGGTTTACACTCAACCTTAACCTAGAGCTCTAATACCACTTTTGATGTGTTACCGGGTCAAGAAAGGTTCTTGACTCCAATAATACACGAAACACGTGTAACCAAACAACAAGGTGAGGGGAGTGATGTAGATTTGGTCCCAAATATACATCATGGGAGCCAAATGCTTGATTTCATACAAAGGGAGCTTGAATCACTCATGCCTTTCACACGTCCAAGTGACTTCATCAAGGGTGGATCGGTAATTTGCTCTTTATCTCAAGAACCATGAAGATATGATGCATAATGAGACCAAGGAACAATCTCATTACACAAAATCTAAGGATCTTTAAAAACGAAGATAGGAATCCTCTTTCTCAAAGTTCCAAAGAATCAAAAATGGCATAGAAATGGATGAAAAAGATGGAAAGAACTATGAAAGAAGGTTACCAAACAATTGGAAACAATGAACAAAATGAATGATGAACGAACGAACAATGGATGGACGAATGTCAAATGATGAACGTTGATGACGAACAAGTGCGTGGACGTGTAGAATGAAGATCTCACGTTTCTTGATGAATGCTTGATGAATTCTTGATGAATTCTTGATGAAGCACTCGAAAATGGATGATAATGGACGATTGGTAGATGGATAGTTGATGGCTTTTGAAGATTCTTTGAAGGATACAGATTCACCACCTCCAAGAATACTCCAATTCCTTCCTTTCACCACTAAGGATGCCAACCTTAGCTAGAAGAAGGGATATTTCGAATCCCACAAAAGAGAGATTTAAAACACCTAGCACAAATGCTAGAGAGAACACATCATGTGTTTGAAAAATTCAATGTGAATGACTTGAATGAATTGAATGAATTACAAGCACCTAGGAGGGGGTATTTATAGCTACAAACCACCCCTTAGGCGTCACCTAGCTTCAAGAAAAGACCCCTTAAGGGCTTACATCATTCATCCTAATGCTTACATCATAAAGAAAACAATATACTAAACTATATTACAAATATGAATAACTCCTTGGATTCTCATCCAAATTCAAAGATTCTTGAACCATATGAAAGCTCTTGGAATGTAGAATAATCCCTTCTAGGATGACTTCTATGATAGCTTCACGGTCCTTGAATTAAGGAGCAAAAGTATACGTCCGCATGAGTTGATGATGCATAATAGCCTAGCTATATACATCAAGGTTAGCTATGAGGACTTTGATCTAGCTTCAAGTTACAAAAGACATCAACGACATCATCAATTACAATGGTTTATTAAGCTCTATACATCAAGGAAGCAAGCATGAAGGACCTTGATGTTATTCTAGCTTACATGGAGTTACTCTCATATATGGAAGTCATCAATGAGCTCAAAATACTCTCGGCAATAAGAGTCCTTATTGAATTCGTGGCAATGGAGGACCTTAACAAGTACAGTTCGATATTTTGCTCTATAACTCTAGATCCATACATCTATTGAGGAAATCGTCAAAAGACAGATTGGAGCTCTTTCAATAAGCTTTCCAATGGTTTTTGAATCAATGAAAACGGACAAGTATTGAAGGAGTTATAGCAATTTCTTTCTAGAGTTGTATTTTAGAGTTTATGATGTCATAAATAGGATATATGATGTAATAGTTGATTCTTGGTTTCTTGAACCCTAGGTACACGTCCAAGGGGTCCCTAAAGTAGTATAAATAGACCCCCTAGGGTGCCATTGTATTCATTCAATTCAAGTCATTCAATAAATCAAAAACAAACACAAGGTGTTGTTTTCTCTCTAGTTTTGTGCTAGAACTTTCGTTTCTCTTGAGGGAGAACGAGTATCCCCTTCTTCTATTCTAAGATTGGCTATCTTAGATGGTGATAGGAAGGAATTGAAGAGTCTTGGAGGTGGTGTGCCTATATCCTTCAAGAGAGCTTCAAATCGCCATTATCATTCAACCATTCAAACGACATTCATCAAGAACTCATCAAGAATTCATCAAGAATTCATCAAGAACTCATCAAGCATTCATCAAGTATCGTTTATCATCATTCATCAATCGTCATTCCATCATTCGTTCATCATCATACCTTCATTTGGTAATCATCTTTCATAGTTCTTTCCATCTTTTCTATCCATTTCCATTTCATTTTCGCACATTAAGAACTTTGAGAAGGGAGATTTTTATCTTCGCTTTTAAAGATCCTTAGATATTGTGTAATGAGATCATCCCTTGGTCTCATTATGCATCAAAAGTGGTATCAGAGCTTAGGAGATTGATTCTCTTAGTTCTTGATCCATCTTTTCACCATCTTTCCATCACAAACCCATCCTCACCATTCCCCCATCATCACGCCACCCATGAGTTCTTCCAAGAACTCATAAAGAACTCATAAAGAACCATAAACTCCACAAAGAACCCATAGCCCAAACACAACCCGCCCCAAATACAAACCTCTCGTCCTTTACCCATCCAAAACCCCTAAACCATGAATCTTGCAATCTTTTTGCACCAAGATTGATCAAGATGGACGATTCTAGCAAAATTTCCCAACGTGAGCTACAATGCTTGAAGCAACAAATTGATGATATTGCCAAGCAAATGGAAGAATGTGGAATTCTTCCAAAGGGATCAAGAAGCACAAAATCACGTATGGTTCACTCTTCTAAGGTTGAATATGAAGCACCTTATGAATGGAGTAAACGTTTCAGCAAGAAGAATAGAAATAAAGTTCAAGAAGAGTTCTTGCCCTACAAATACAAAGGAGATTACTTCCACAAGCTTGAAATAATAAAGCAAGGGAGCAAGGACGTGGTTGAATATACCATAGAATTCAGACGGCAACTACGGAAGTATGGCCTTAAGGAGGATGATCCAGACGTTTTGGTATGTTATACTCTTGGTCTTAATGTTTACATTTGGTGTGTTGTTGTACATCAATCTTACGCAAACTTGAAGGAGTTAAGTTCTTTATTTAGCCCTTGATGTTGAAATAGAAGTAAAGAGTAAAGAACTTTGGGATAGAACTCATTTTGATCATGTTGAAAGTGTATGCCAAGCGTCATCCTATGAGCAACCAGAATTTGGAAGTGAATCATTTGATGTACTCGATGTGTATGAGGATGTTCATGAAGTATGTGATAATCTTGGCACAAATGAGGAAGTTAATGTAGTATGTATCGTGCCTAAAGATGAGTTTAAAGTGTATGACAATCCATTGTATGAGGAGAATAATGAAGAGTTTCGAGTATATGACAACCCATTGTATGAGGAGGAAGGCGTGAATGAAGAAGTTGAATTTGCCGAATGTGATGTTTTTGTTGAAAATGAGCAAGTTCAAGAAGTATGTAGTAGCATGGCTAAAGAAGTAAATGAGGTACACATAAAGGAGGATCTTGAAGTAGAGGAAGTAGAAGAATTGAATGGAGAAGAGCTACGTGATGAAATGTGTTCATTGATCCAAGAAGGAGAAAGTTGTGCCATCATTGACGTTGACATTGATCTTGACCAAGATATTAGCCTCGCTACAACAAATGTCCAAGAATTGCAAATGAAGAGTTATTCACACCATGGCAATGATCTTCATATGGATCCAAGAAGTTTAGTAAGTCTTGCTTTTTACAAGATTTGCAAAGATTCATTATATTGTAATATTACTTCTATGGATTCTTGTTATACTTTGTTGGAAGAATCAAAGTTGTATGATAGGAGTATCATGCTTCAAGAGGCGTCCTTATTACCACCTTGTGTCTCACGGCTCAAGGAGGATCAAAGTACTCTTATGGCACTTATGGAGAATAAGTATCATGAATTTGAAGAACCAAGGAGTCTCATTCTTACACCAAGGGAGGTTGGAAATCGAGTCTATAAAGGATCAATGTCCTTTACCATCACTTGTCATTTGTGAATATTTGGAGGAAAGACAAGCACCATCGACAAGTGACTACTCTCTCTTATCTCTTTGGAAACGTTTCTCTCCTATGAGTATCATCATACAAAGTAGAAGTAGAAAGGAGTATGTAAATTCTTTGGAGTTAGCCTTAGCGAAGCATAAGAAGCCACATGGAGAATTGGAGAAGTACTTGGAGAAATGTCCTTACCTCTCGTCCAAGAATATGCTATGTCAACAAATCTCATCAAATGGAGTAATTCAAGTGGACAAAAGGAAGAAAGGAGTTATTCAAGAAGGGTCCATACTTGCATCTATATATGAGGTACTATGTCTCTTAAAGGATGCTAATGATCATCATATTCTTTTATTCCCTATTCTTGCATCATATTTGTTCATTACAAATGGAGTTGAGAAAGGTGAAGTCCTATCTCAAGGAAGTTGTCCCATGGATTATTTTGGTGAAATACCAAGTGGAGAAAAGAAGAAGCTACATGCTTATGGCTTAGCATTCATACTTGTTGCTATCATGAGGATATTTGAGCAAAAGGAATATTATCTTGGAGGAATCATGCTTAAGCTTCGTGAATCTTACAAAGTACTGGAGTATGTTTCATGTGATAAGGAGATCAAGCCATCATTATGCTTTGAGATGGAGTACTTGATTCATTCATCAAAATCAAGTCACTTGGAGGAAGCAAGTCCTTTGACTAAAGGAAGTTTTCTAACGAGGAGATACATGTTTGATTCAAGAGTACTTAGTCTTGAATATGTCAAGGAGTTGTATGAAGATGATGATGATTTTAAAGAAGTATACAAGGTATGTGAGAAGCATCCTCAACAATCCTTTTATATTATTGATCATGGATTTCTTTTCAAAGGGAATCAAGTGTGCATTCCAAGGAGTGGAATTCGTGAAATCTTGATCATGGAAGTACATGGGAGTTCTTTTGATCATTTGGGTCTACTCAATACGTATTACAAGATGAAGGAGTATTATTTCTGGCCTAGCATGATCGTTGACATTGAGCAAACGTTACAATGTTGTGATATTTGCAATCCTTCTATACTATATGGAGATGAAAGCTTGAATTCTAAGGTTGAAGTACCATGGATTCAAGGAAGTCTTACTATTGTCTTCATCATGAGTTACAAGCTTGTGAATCTATACTTTGAAGTTGAGAAGTTATATGAGGTTTCTACATTCTCTATGAAGAAACGAGATTTGAAGTTCCATGATGTCATTGGATTAGTTATGAGAAAATTTGGAAGAAAGTGGAAATTCAAGTCAAGCATCAAAGGAATCTATGATGATTTCAAAGCGTTTAAGAAGAGAGTTTGTAGTCTCTTCAAGAAACGTAAGAGGAAGAAGCAAGTTGACGGGAACAACACGTATGGAAAGACATCTTA
Organism: Portulaca oleracea; assembly: GCA_029582165.1. Lineage (NCBI taxonomy): Eukaryota > Viridiplantae > Streptophyta > Magnoliopsida > Caryophyllales > Portulacaceae > Portulaca > Portulaca oleracea. The sequence goes on along the minus strand of CM055870.1, from coordinate 32,078,366 downwards.
CAAAGAAGGAAGAAGGGCTTTGAAGAAGAAGTTTATATATGATCACTTATGAGTACGAATCAAAGAAGTTTTGTGATTGAAGTTATATGATGGTTTTTAAAGAAAGTCTTGTCTAAAGTTTGAGGACAAACTTTTTTAACCGGGAGAGAATGATGCATAATAGCCTAGCTATATACATCAAGGTTAGCTATGAGGACTTTGATCTAGCTTCAAGTTACAAAAGACATCAACGACATCATCAATTACAATGGTTTATTAAGCTCTATACATCAAGGAAGCAAGCATGAAGGACCTTGATGTTATTCTAGCTTACATGGAGTTACTCTCATATATGGAAGTCATCAATGAGCTCAAAATACTCTCGGCAATAAGAGTCCTTATTGAATTCGTGGCAATGGAGGACCTTAACAAGTACAGTTCGATATTTTGCTCTATAACTCTAGATCCATACATCTATTGAGGAAATCGTCAAAAGACAGATTGGAGCTCTTTCAATAAGCTTTCCAATGGTTTTTGAATCAATGAAAACGGACAAGTATTGAAGGAGTTATAGCAATTTCTTTCTAGAGTTGTATTTTAGAGTTTATGATGTCATAAATAGGATATATGATGTAATAGTTGATTCTTGGTTTCTTGAACCCTAGGTACACGTCCAAGGGGTCCCTAAAGTAGTATAAATAGACCCCCTAGGGTGCCATTGTAATGAGATCATCCCTTGGTCTCATTATGCATGAGTTGATCCCTTCCAAGTAGAGAGATAAAAGAGAGACTTGAACTCTTCTACCTTCTAGGTGAGTATTAGATGTCTCCATGGTTGACCTTGATGCATAAGGCCATCAATTATGCATCATACACCCCCGGTTGAAAAAGTTTGTCCTCAAACTTGGAAAACCAACCCTTACTTGCCTTCTTTACAAAGACTTTCTTCTTGAAAGCTTTGAAGTCATCGTAGATCCCTTTGATGAACTTCTTAAACTTTCTTCCTCGCACGCCATAAGACTTGAACTTGCATTTCTCCACCGTGAACGTGGTCTGTTCACGTTGCTTCTCATTTATTCTTACCACTTTACCCTTGTCATTTAGTATGAAACAATGTACCTTGATGACTGGGCTATTTCCTCCTTTCAATTCTTGGCCTTTCAACCAAGTGATCCAAGTAGATAGCTCTTGGATGCTCATGGAAGATATGCTTCATAGGAAGATTCAAAAGGTGGTGGATACTTGATCCGCTTTCTTTCTCCAAATGTGTAAGAATAGGATCCTTATACTCTTCATACCCTTGATTCTCCATCTTCATGATTGACACAATATGACGTTTCTCCTCCTTTGCCGAGATGGTGGATCAAGAGGTTCCAAAGTGATCCTCTTTGGTTGATGGTGAGAGTGTAAGTGTTGGCCCTCCCATCATGTATGACATGTCTATCATATAACCATGGCCTTCCCAATAAAACATGACAAGTATCCATGGGAACTATATCACACCATAATGAATCTTGATAATTCTTTCCAATTGAAAGACTCACCAAAGCTCGTTGATCCACACGGATGCCTCGCCAAGGCTTAGCCATTGTATTGTGTAGGGTGTGGGATGTGGGCTAATCTCCATTTGCAACTTCTTGACCATTGTTGTAGAGGCGGCATTGGTGCAACTTCCTCCATCTGTGATCAAGGAGCATACTCCCTTGGATGGTACAACGAGCGAAATATTGCTTCTCTTTGTAGTTGATCTTTGGCACATTTGTGATATTCAAGGCCCTTTCTACCACAAGTAGTTCTCCGTCATCCGGCCCTTCCACATATTCTTCTACTACATCTTCCTCTTCTTTGGCGTCAACCCTAGCTTCTTCTTCTTCTCATACTCCTCTACATATAAAGCACTTTGGTATTCCACCAAAGACACTACTCGCTTGTTTGGACACTCCGAAGCATAATGTCCCAACCCTTGGCATCGAAACACCTTCTTGGAGCTAATGTTCTTGGTTCTTGGACTTGGGTTTTGGATGGGGGATTTTGTGGCTGGTTTAATGTGGGTTTGGCGCAGGTTTAAGGGAGGATGGGGCTGATTTTGTGGAGCTTTGATTGTGTTTGAGAGTAAGGGAGTGGAGTATAGGGTCTTTGAGGTTCCTCGCCCTTTCCTTCCTTTGTCTTTCCACTTTCATAGCCAAGTTACTTAGCTCATCAAGGGATTCATATGAATGTAATTCAACTATATGACGTATCCAATCATTCAAACCAATCAAGTAACGTACCAGAATTTGTGGTTCCTTCTCTTTGAGATCACAATGCCAAAGGAGGTGTTCAAACTCCCTTGTGTATTCTTCGACCGATTTAGAGCCTTGGACAAGCTTTTGCAGCTTGTAGTAGTTGTCGTGGACGTATGATTGGGGAAGGAACTTGGATTGCAACTTTGACTTCATCTTATCCCAAGAACGGATCTTTTCTTTCCCTTTTGCAACTCTCTTCTTTTGAAGGTTAGTCCACCAAATAGAAGCATGTTTTCTTAATTTCAAAGCAACGTACTTCACCTTGAGCTCATCACTACAATCTTTCAACTCAAAAACACGTTCAACCGTATGTATCCAATCAAGATAATCCTCAACATTAAGACTACCATTAAATTCGGGAACTTCTACTTTGAAATCCAAACGTTCATGCACTTTATGCTTCACACTACTATCACCATGAGACGAACCACCATCACGTAGAGAACCTTCACGTAGCACTTTATTTTCTTCCATTTGTTTACCCAATTGCACACGCAAAAATGCTATTTGTTGCTCAAGTTCATAAACCTCATTTGATTTAGATTCTTCGATTGCCATTAGAAATCAACTTGATGTCATATGAACTCACGAGGGAAAGGGACGGATTTGGGCTTGGTTTGTGTTTAGGACGAGGGTTCTTTGAGGAGCTACGGGTTCTTTATGAGTTCTTGATGGGTTCTTGATGGGTTCTTGATGAGTTCTTGGAAGAACTATCAAAGGGGCGTATAACGTGGGGTTTATGTGATTTTGTGACAAAACAAGGTCCAAGATTTATGCAAGAAACAAAGGAGATTCATCTAAACATAGCTCTGATACCAAATTGATGCATAATGAGACCAAGGAACAATCTCATTACACAAAATCTATGGATCTTTAAAAACGAAGATAGGAATCCTCTTTCTCAAAGTTCCAAAGAATCAAAAATGGCATAGAAATGGATGAAAAAGATGGAAAGAACTATGAAAGAAGGTTACCAAACAATTGGAAACAATGAACAAAATGAATGATGAACGAACGAACAATGGATGGACGAATGTCAAATGATGAACGTTGATGACGAACAAGTGCGTGGACGTGTAGAATGAAGATCTCACGTTTCTTGATGAATTCTTGATGAATTCTTGATGAAGCACTCGAAAATGGATGATAATGGACGATTGGTAGATGGATAGTTGATGGCTTTTGAAGATTCTTTGAAGGATACAGATTCACCACCTCCAAGAATACTCCAATTCCTTCCTTTCACCACTAAGGATGCCAACCTTAGCTAGAAGGGGATATTTCAATCCCACAAAAGAGAGATTTAAAACACCTAGCACAAATGCTAGAGAGAACACATCATGTGTTTGAAAAATTCAATGTGAATGACTTGAATGAATTGAATGAATTACAAGCACCTAGGAGGGGGTATTTATAGCTACAAACCACCCCTTAGGCGTCACCTAGCTTCAAGAAAAGACCCCTTAAGGGCTTACATCATTCATCCTAATGCTTACATCATAAAGAAAACAATATACTAAACTATATTACAAATATGAATAACTCCTTGGATTCTCATCCAAATTCAAAGATTCTTGAACCATATGAAAGCTCTTGGAATGTAGAATAATCCCTTCTAGGATGACTTCTATGATAGCTTCACGGTCCTTGAATTAAGGAGCAAAAGTATACGTCCGCATGAGTTGATCCCTTCCAAGTAGAGAGATAAAAGAGAGACTTGAACTCTTCTACCTTCTAGGTGAGTATTAGATGTCTCCATGGTTGACCTTGATGCATAAGGCCATCAATTATGCATCAAGATATATGATGTATAATGGGATCAAAGAGATCTCATTACACATAGAATTCAGGATCTTTATGAACAAGATGAGAATCTTCCTTCTCAAAGTTCTTAAGGATCAACTAAACTCAATGAAAAGAGATTGAAAAGGAAAAGAATGATGGGAATTCGTTTACCAAATGAACGTTTGATGAATGCTTGGTGGATGAATGAATGTGTGATAATGGCGTTGAAGGCTCCAAGAGGATAAAGGCACACCACCTCAAATAACTCTTCAATTCTACCTTTCATCACCAAGGGATGCTAACCCAAGGCTAGAAGTAGAGATAAGACGAATCTCCCTCAAGAGAAACGAAAACTAACACAAAAGCTAGAGAGAAAACAACATCATGTTGTGTTTGATTTGTATTGATATTATTGAATGAGATATGAATTACAAGAGGCCTAAGGGGGTATTTATAGTAATCCTAAGCCCCCTTGGATGTGTACAAATCAAGAAGCTAGGCCCTTGAGGCTTACATCATGCTACACATTTATTACATCATAAAAACTCTATAATACAACTCTAGAAAGAAAAAACTATAACTCCTTCAATACTTGTCCGTTTTCCAAGATTCAAAAACCGTTGGAAAGCTCTTTCAATGTACTCCAATCTGTCTTTGGATGACTTCCTCAATAGACGTATGGATCTAGAGTTATAGAGCAGAATATCGAACTGTACTTGATAAGGTCCTCTACTGCCGTGAGTGATGATTACTCAATAAAGGGTATCTCCAAGAGTGATTTAATCTCGTTGATGTCCTCATATATTTGAGAATAACTCCATGTAAGCTAGAATACTATCAAGGTCCTTCACGCTTTCTTCCTTGACCTAATAAACCCTTGTGGTTGTTGATCCCCAAGGTGACATTTGTAGCTTCTAGCTGGATTAAGGTCCTCTTAGCTAACCTTGATGTATATAGCTGGGCGATTATACATCAATATAGAAGAAGTTGTCCAAGGGTCAATTGATCATCATCAAAGGAGCTTCACAATGGTTTTTGAATCTTGAAGTTTGGACAAGTATTGAGCAAGTTATCATAGTTTTAATCTAGCTTATGTACATTTGTTTCTTTATGATGTCACATTTGTATAGAATGATGTAAGCTAGGATGCCTTGTTTTCTTTCATATCACACGCCTAAGGGGGCCTTCATTTAGTATAAATAGACCCCTTAGGGTGCCTTGTAATCGCACATTATTCAATAGACAAATACAAATCAAACACAACATGATGTTGTTTTCTCTCTAGCTTTTGTGCTAGTTCTTTTCGTTTCCCTTTAGGGAGCTTCAAATATATCTCTACTTCTAGCCTTGGGTTGGCATCCCTTGGTGGTGAAAGGTAGAATTGAAGAGTTCTTGAAGGTGGTGTGCCTATATCCTCCAAGAGTCTTCAACGCCATTATCATTCATTCGTTCATCCAAGCGTTCGTTCATCCATTCAATCATCTTTCAATCATCAAACATTCATCAAGCATTCAACAATTATTCAAGCATCAATCGTCCATCATCATTTGGTAAACGAAATCTCATTCTTGTTTCGTTTCCATCTCTTTTTCGTTGGATTTAGTTGATTCTTTAGAACTTAGAGAAGAAGATTCTTATCTTTGTTCATAAAGATCCTGAATTCTATGCGTAATGAGATCTCTTTGATCCCATTATACATCAGGGGGTGGTTCACGAGATTACGGAGAAAGGAAGGGGATGGTTCTCGTGAATTAGGGTTCTTTTGTGGAGGTTATTTTGCCGTGAGGGCTTTTGTGGTTTCGAGATTCAAGAAAGGATGAATCTAGAACGGGAAAGGGACGAGATGGATGAATCTTGGATAGAGGCTAGGGGGGGTTGACGTGAGGATGGGGAAGAGAGAGGGAGGATGGCGTGAGGTAAGAAAGGTGAGAGAGTGAGAGGGTGGCGTTTAAAGTGAGAGAGTGTGTGAGGTTATTAGGTTGTTGGAGGAGAGAGAAGGTTGTTATGGAGAGAGAGGAAGAGAGGGGTGGCGTTTGAGAGAGGGGGAAGGGTAACAATTTGTGGGGGTTTAAGGAGGTGGAGATGGCGTTGGGGATACGGGTAGGATATAGGGTTGAATGTGACTTAACTGTATTGACAGAAAACTCACAGGGTAATTACCTTAACTATATTGATAGACAGGTAAGAACGGATAGAACTAGGTTTCTATCTTGACTCCACAAGATAGACAACCTAGGGCTAACTTGACCTAGACCGCAACCTAGGGTCAAGCTCTTCCTAACCACTTGGGTGCCAGACCAAGATACAATAGAAGATAGAGGTGAGGGTTTATCCAAACACTCGAGGGGGTAAGCTTAAAGCTTGATTCATATTTCTCAACAGATGTATCCAATTAATTACGAGCCTAGGTGATGTATTACCGGATCAAGAAAGGTTCTTGATTCCAATAATACATGAAACACGTGTAACCAAACAATAGAAGGGGGGATGGTTCACGAGATTAGGGAGAGAGAAGGGGATGGTTCTCGTGAATTAAGGTTGAAGTTCCACCACATACCTTATGTTGTCGTTTAGGCCAGCAAGATACCTCACAAGAGTTTGAGGTTCATCTTCTTTCAGATTACACCTCCAGAGTAGGTGTTCGAACTCCTTACTTTATTCTTCAATAGATTTAGTCCCTTGGGATAGTTGTTGTAGACGATAATAGTTGTCTTTGAAATAGCTCGCAGGAAGAAACTTAGAATGAAGCTTCTTTCTCATCTTCTCCCAAGAACAGATCTTTTCTTTCCCGGCATGTTGTCTCTTTTTCTATAGATTAGTCCACTAAATACTAGCATGCTTTCGTTTTAAAGCAATATACTTAACCTTCTTGTCATCAGCGACATCTTTCAACTCAAAGACTCGTTCGACAGTTTGGATCCAATCAAGAAAGATTTCAGGATCAAGAGTATCGTCGAATTCAGGGATGTCAACTTTGAAGTCGAGTCTTTCTTCCCTTGGAGGGGGTCTAGGGCGTCGTGACCTCCTGCTTGAGCTAGTAGATTGCTCAGTTTCGCTGGGAATTGCAGGTCTATGTATCGCTTTAGTTGATCAGAAAGATAAGCGATTCTTGCTTCGAGTACTGCCTTTTCTTGTTTCCATTGCTCCGTAGAATTCCATCTTCTTGACTGTTGCTGCCAGATGCCATGGAAGGGGTTGGAACGTCCAGGGTTGACGTTGGGTAGGGAAGGGTAATGTGTTTGGGCTGTTTGTGGAGTTTAGAGTTGCAGGTTGGTACTGAAGGTTTGAAGGTTATGTGTTTGTATTGCAGGATAAGCTATTGGAATAGCGGCTTAAGCTATTGGAATAGCAGGTTAAGCTTTTGGATTAGAACGTTACGTGTTTGGTTTACACTCACCTCAACCTAGAGCTCTGATACCACTTTTGATGTATTACCGGATCAAGAAAGGTTCTTGATTCCAATAATACACGAAACACGTGTAACCAAACAACAGAAGGGGGGATGGTTCACAAGATTAGGGAGAGAGAAGGTGAAGGTTCTCGTGAATTAGGGTTCTTTGTTGATGCATAATGAGACCAAGGAACAATCTCATTACACAAAATCTAAGGATCTTAAAAACGAAGATAAGAATCCTCTATCTCAAAGTTCCAAAGAATCAAAAATGGCATAGAAATGGATGAAAAAGGATGGAAAGAACTATGAAAGATGGTTACCAAATAGATGGAAACAATGAACAAATGAATGATGAATGAACGAGTGAACGAATGGACGAATGTTGAATGATGAATGATGATGACGAATGAATTCTTGGACGTGAATGTTGAAGAACTCACATTTCTTGATGAATGCTTGATGAATTCTTGTTGAATTCTTGATGAAGCACTCGAAAATGGATGATAAATGGACGATTGGTAGATGGATAGTTGATGGCTTTTGAAGATTCTTTGAAGGATACAGATTCACCACCTCCAAGAATACTCCAATTCCTTCCTTTCACCACTAAGGTTGCCAACCTTAGCTAGAAGAAGGGATATTTCAATCCCACAAAAGAGAGATTTAAAACGCCTAGCACAAATGCTAGAAAGAACACAACATGTGTTTGAAAAATTCAATGTGAATGACTTGAATGAATTGAATGAATTACAAGCACCTAGGAGGGTATTTATAGCTACAACCCACCCCTTAGGCGTCACCTAGCTTCAAGAAAAGTCCCCTTAAGGGCTTACATCATTCATCCTAATGCTTACATCATAAAGAAAACAATATACTAAACTATATTACAAATATGAATAACTCCTTGGATTCTTATCCAAATTCAAAGATTCTTGAACCATATGAAAGCTCTTGGAATGTAGAATAATCCCTTCTAGGATGACTTCTATGATAGCTTCACGGTCCTTGAATTAAGGAGCAAAAGTATATGTCCGCATGAGTTGATCCCTTCCAAGTAGAGAGATAAAAGAGAGACTTGAACTCTTCTCCCTTCTAGGTGAGTATTAGATGTCTCCATGGTTGACCTTGATGCATAAGGCCATCAATTATGCATCATACACCCCCGGTTGAAAAAGTTTGTCCTCAAACTTGGAAAACCAACCCTTACTTGCCTTCTTTACAAAGACTTTCTTCTTGAAAGCTTTGAAGTCATCGTAGATCCCTTTGTGAACTTCTTAAACTTTCTTCCCCGCACGCCATAAGACTTGAACTTGCATTTCTCCACCGCGAACGTGGCTGTTCACATTGCTTCTCATTTATTCTTACCACTTTACCCTTGTCATTTAGTATGAAACAATGTACCTTGATGACTTGGGCTTTTTCCTCCTTTCGAATTCTTGGCCTTTCAACCAAGTGATCCAAGTAGATAGCTCTTGGATGCTCATGGAAGATATGCTTCATAGGAAGATTCAAAAGGTGGTGGATACTTGGATCCGTTTGTTCTCCAAATGTGTAAGAATAGGATCCTTATACTCTCCATACCCTTGATTCTCCATCTTCATGATTGACACAATATGACGTTTCTCCTCCTTTTGCCGAGATGGTGGATCAAGAGGTTCCAAAGTGATCCTCTTTTGGTTGATGGTGAGAGTGTAAGTGTTGGCCCTCCCATCATGTATGACATGTCTATCATATAACCATGGCCTTCCCAACAAAACATGACAAGTATCCATGGGAACTATATCACACCATAATGAATCTTGATAATTCTTTCCAATTGAAAGACTCACCAAAACTCGTTGATCCACACGGATGCCTCGCGCAAGGCTTAGCCATTGTATTGTGTAGGGTGTGGGATGTGGGCTAATCTCCATTTGCAACTTCTTGACCATTGTTGTAGAGGCATTGGTGCAACTTCCTCCATCTATGATCAAGGAGCATACTCTCTGGATGGTACAACGAGCGAAATATTGCTTCTCTTTGTAGTTGATCCTTTGGCACATTTGTGATATTCAAGGCCCTTTCTACCACAAGTAGTTCTCCTTCATCCGCCTTTCCACATATTCTTCTACTACATCTTCCTCTTCTTTGGCACCAACCCCAACTTCCTCTTCTTCCTCATACTCCGCTCTACATATAAAGCACTTTGGTATTCCACCAAAGACACTACTCGCTTGTTTGGACACTGAACATAATGTCCCAACCCTTGGCATCAAAACACCTTCTTGATGCTATGGGTTTGGCCACTTGGTCGTGAGGTTTAGGGATTGATGGGGCTGATTTTGTGGAGTTTTTGTGGGAATGTGTTTCGTGGACGGTGGAGGGTTTGGATGGGACGTAGGGTGGGGCGTTTTTTGTGGAGTTTGGTATTGGCTTGAGACTTCTTTCCCCTTATTTCTCCTTTGTTTTTCAACTTTAAGGGATAAGGAGCTCAATTCATCCAAAGTTTTGTATGGTTGTAATTCCACAACGTGCCTAATCCCATCATTAAGACCAAAAGATAGCGTACCAAAGTTTGTGGCTCGTCCTCCTTTAGATCACACCTCCAAAGTAGATGCTCAAATTCCTTTGTGTACTCCTCCACGCTTCTTCCTCCTTGAACCAATCTTTGCAATTTGTAGTAGTTGTCACGTAGGTAGCTAGATGGTAGGAACTTTTCTTTGAGCTTTCTAATCATCTTATCACACGAACGCACCTTATCTTTCCCCTTTGCTTTCTGATTCTTTTGCAAGTTTGTCATCCAAATTCTTGATTTTTTCCGTTTCTTTAGGGAAACATACTTGAAATTATTATCATCTTCCACATCTTTGAGATCAAAGACCCTTTCCACGTTTTGTATCCAATCCAAATAAACTTAGGATCAAGATCGCCAACAAATTCGGGGATCTCCACTTTGAAGTCGAACCTTTCCTCCTTTGGACGTCCACGCCTCCTTCTTGGAACGTCCTCTTCTCCTTCTCCACTTGATGATTTACTTGATACTTCCTCAAGATTCTCCCTATCTTGAAGGCGCATGTAGTATGCTACTTGTTTGTTGAGATACTTGATTCTTTGTTTCATCTTCTCAACATCTTCTGGGGACGATGGAGAGGACTTTGTAGGAGAGCTTGCACTCGCCATTAGAACCTATCTTGATTCACAAAGATCACAAGAAACTCATGGAAGGAAGGTTAGCACGGATGGGACGTGGGTATGGGACGGATTTAGGTAGGTTTGTGTTTGGTTTTTGGGTTCTTTGTGGAGCTTGGGGTTCTTTATGAGTTCTTGATGGATTCTTGATGAGTTCTTGGAAGAACTATCCAGGGGGGACGTGTGATGTTGATGCATAATGAATCAAAACAATTCATCATACACGAAATGTAAAATGGATCGTTCACAAGATAGAACTTGTGATTGTTGATTTCTCAATGAAACGCACGAAATGAAGGAATTTGAAATGAAATGGATGGCTATGGACGAGAGCTCTAATGCATAAGACTAAAAAAAACAATCAAGAGAAACTAGGACAAAGCCAAGATCATACCAACAATGTAGAACCACTCGTCAAACGTGAAGAACAACGATAGATTTGAGCAACGAAGCCTTTCCAATTGCTACAGCCACACCACAATCTTCAAGAGCTCCTACTCCTCCTTTACACCACCCAAGAATGCTCAATCTTGGATTAGAAGAGGAGATTCCTCTCGAAAACCCCAAGGGAATTCGAACTCTAGCCAAAACTAGAGAGAAAACTAAAGCATATCAACTTTAGAGAGATTTGTGTTTATTTCAATATGAATGAGATGTGTTACAAGAGGCCTAAGGGGGTCTATTTATAGTAGAGGCCCTCCCTTTAGGCGTCACCTAGCTTCAAGATTAGGCCCCTTAAGGGCTTACATCATCCCACTCACATATTACATCACTTTAAAGAAAATACAATATCTCCTAAAATACAACTCCAATACTAAAGATTCAAAAGCCAAAATGTACATAAAGAATAGCTCTATCACATGGCTAAATGAGAACTTCAAGACTCTTGAGATAAGGAGCTCAAAAATCTCTTAGTGTAGGAGATACCCATGATGTCATGTGAGAAACCACTTGAAATGAGTTGTAGCATGTTTGTGATGTCTTTAAGAGCTTCTTCTTGATGCATAGAAGTATGATATGCATCATTCACCCCTTCTTGAGAAAAGTTTGCCCTCAAACTTGGAATCTCTTCACCTTCTTGATAATAAGGTTTAAGATCACTTACATTGAAGGTACAACTTCCCTCATAATCATCATCTAACTTCAACTTGTAGGCATTATCTCCGATCTTCTCAATAACCTCGAATGGACCTTCACTTCTCGGTTTCAATTTCCCTTTTCTTCTACTTGGAAACCTTTCTTTCTTGAGGTGAATCCATACTAAGTCTCCAGGTTTGAAAATAACCTTCTTCCTCTTATGATTGACCTTCTCTTCAACCCTTTGAGTGTATCTCATGATCTTTTCACGAACTTCCTCATGTAACTTCTTAATCTCCTCAACTCTCTTATTAGCTTCAAAACTGAATTTAGTTGATGTAGATATAGGAGATAAATCCATGGGTTTGAGAGGGTTCTTACCATACACAACTTCAAATGGAGATAACTTTGTAGCTCGATTTGGACTATGATTATAAGCAAACTCTGCATGACTCAACAAAGTATCCCAACTTTTCTTATCCTTACTCACCAAAGCTCGTAATAAGGCTCCCAATGTACGGTTGACAACTTCAGTTTGTCCATCCGTTTGGGGATGACATGCCGTACTAAATTTGAGCTTTGTTCCCATCTTCTTCCAAAGAGTAACCCAAAAGTGACTTAGAAACTTAGAGTCTCTATCACTTACCATAGTCTTGGGTATACCATGCAACTTAACAATTTCATCAAAGTATAAAGTAGCAACTCTCGTAGCATCATATGTAGTGTTGCAAGGTACAAAATGTGCCATCTTTGAAAATCGATCTACAACCACCATAATAGAATCTTTACCTCTTTGAGTTCGAGGTAGACCCACAACGAAGTCTAAACTCACATCTTCCCAAGGATGATATGGAATAGGTAGAGGTGTATATAAGCCTTGTGGTAACACGTATGACTTGGCAAGGTTGCACGTACCACATCTCTTCACAATATGCTCAACATCTTTCACCATACTTGGCCAAAAGTAATAATCTCTCAACATCAAATAAGTCTTCTCTATACCAAAATGACCCACCAAAGCACCTCCATGGACCTCTTGAATCAACAATTCACGCAAGGAAGTCTTTGGTATGCATAATTGATTCCCTTTGAATAGGAAACCATCTTCAATATGAAACATTTCATGGGGATGTTTCTTCGCCAATTCATACACTTCTTTGAAATCTTGATCATCTTGATACAAATCCTTAATATGCTCAAATCCAGCAACATTAGAATCAAGAATATATGTGAGTAAGTACCTTCTTGAAAGAGCATCGCACTTATTCAAGTGCCCGGCTTTGTGTTTGATCACGAAGTGAAAGGCTTGCATAAATTCAACCCATTTGGCATGGCGTGGGTTAAGCTTGTGTTGGCCTTGGATGAATTTGAGAGCTTCATGATCACTATGAAGAATGAACTCTCCACTTAGCAAATAATGTCTCCAATGCTCAAGAGCTCTTATAATGGCATAGAACTCTTTATCATATGTACTATACTTCCTCTTAGCCTCGTTCAACTTCTCACTAAAGTAGGCTATTGGCCTTCCCTCTTGTGTAAGGACAGCACCAATGCCAACTCCACTAGCATCCACTTCTACTTCAAATACTTTGTCAAAACATGGCAAGACTAGAAGCGGTGCGTTACACAACTTTTCTTTGATGCTCTCAAATGCTAATTGAGCGCTTTTACTCCAAGAATACTCCTTTTGCTTCAACAACTCGGTCATAGGAGCCATAATAGTAGAGAAATTCTTGATAAATCTTCTATAGAAAGAAGCTAAACCATGAAATGATCGTACCTCATGTATACTCGTTGGTGTTGGCCATTCTTGGATAGCCTTGATCTTTTCTTGGTCGACATGGATTCCATCTTTGGAGAGCACATATCCAAGGAAGACAACCTTGGGTGAGAAGAAAGAGCACTTCTCCAAGTTGGCGTAGAGCTTTTCTTTCTCCAAGATATACAAAACTAGCTCTATATGCTTTACATGATCATTCTCACTTCTACTATATACAAGTATGTCATCAAAGTATACAACAACACACTTTCCAATCAAAGGTTTCAATACATGATTCATTAACCTCATGAAAGTAGAAGGAGCATTTGTTAGACCGAAGGCATCACTAACCGTTCATATAAGCCTTCTTTGGTTTTGAAAGCCGTTTTCCATTCATCTCCTTCACATATGCGAATTTGATGATATCCACTCTTCAAATCGATCTTTGAAAACACAACACTTCCATAAAGTTCATCTAGAGATCCTCCAAACGTGGAATGGGAAAACGATATTTGATGGTGATTTTGTTGATGGACCTACAATCCATGCACATACGTTGAGTACCATCTTTCTTAGGAACTAGTAACAGAGCGGCACAAGGGCTCATACTTGGACGAATTAAACCCTTTGGAGTAGTTCATCAACTTGCTTTTGAACTTCTTGGGACTCTTTGGGGTTCATTCGGTATGCTTGCTTGTTGGGTAATGTAGCTCGAATTAGATCAATCTTATGCTCGATGTCCCTCCTTGGTGGCAAGTGGGCATGTCTTTTGGAAACAAATGACCAAATCTCCTCATTAAGGGGGTAAGCGGTGTTCAATAGTTGGGAAGCTTGTTCCTCTTGCAAATTTGCCAAAATCAACTCCTTTTGCTCATGAAACTCATGTTGTTCGCTTTTAGCAAGGAAACAATATTGGACTCCTTTTCTTGCTCCTTTTGTTGGGGTGGCCGAATAATAGAAGAAGGTGGCAATGGGGCCAATGTGATCTTCTTCTTGTTGATGGTGAAGGAATAAGTGTTCATTCTTCCATCATGTGTGACGTACCTATCAAAAAGCCAAGGTCTCCCAAGCAAAATATGACAAGCATCCATAGGTACTACATCACACCATATTTGATCTTTATAACTCTTCCCAATGGATAAAGATATAAGCACACGTTTATCAATCTTTATACCCTTCCCATGACTCAACCATTGTATGTTGTAAGGAGAGGGATGAGAACTTACTTCCAACTTCAATTTTTCAACCATTATAGTAGAAGCCGCATTAGTACAACTACCATCAATAATGAGTGAACATACCTTCCTTGAACCGTACATCTAGTATGGAAGATAGTTTCACGTTGCTCCAATTGCGGTGTAGAAGCCACGCTTAATGCCCTTCTCAACACAAGTAATTCTCCATCATCCGCTTCTTCTACATTTTCCTCTTCACAAACGTCATCCTCCTCAAGTTGCTCTTCTTCATACTCACTTTCATGGCAACTTGGTTCAACATATAAAGCACTTTGATATTCAATAAGAGAGACTACACGTTTGTTAGGACATTCGGATGCAATATGACCCAACCCTTGGCACCTAAAACATCTTCTTGGAGGCAATGTCCTTGATTCTTGGACGTGGGGTTTAGGTGGGGGATTTTGAGGCTGATTTTGTGGGGTTTTGCCGTAGGGTTTTTGGGAGGATGGGGGCTGATTTTGTGGAGTTTTGTATTGTGTTTGGGTAGGTGGACGTGTGGTATAAGGTTTGGATTGTGTAGGGTACGTTCTCATGGTATCTTTTCCTCTTTCATTCCTTTGCCTTTCTACTTTCAAGGCCAAAGTACTTAATTCATCCAACGATTGATAAGAATGTAACTCAACAACATTACGTATCCAATCATTCAAACCAATTAGGAAACGTACCAAAACTTGTGGCTCATTCTCCTTTAAGTCACAACGCCAAAGGAGATGTTCAAACTCTTTGGTATACTCTTCCACCGATTTGGATCCTTGAACAAGCTTTTGAAGTTTGACATAGTTGTCTTGGACGTAACTTTGAGGTAGAAATTTGCTTTGTAATTTGGACTTCATCTTCTCCCATGAACGTATCTTATCCTTCCCTTTTGTTTGTCGTTTCTTTTGAAGATTAGTCCACCAAATACTAGCATGCTTTCTCAACTTCAAGGCTACATACTTCACTTTTAGCTCATCATTAACTTCTTTCAAATCAAACACACGTTCAACCGTTTGAATCCAATCAAGAAATACCTCCGTCTAAACTACCATCAAATTCGTATTTCAACTTTAAAATCAAAACGCTCACCTCTTCTTGAGAATGGGCTAGGCGTGCCATATGAAGCATCTTGATCAACATTTAAAGACTCCTTTGTAAAGCTCGATTCAAATCCATATAGGTCTTTAATTGTTTTTGCAACATCTCAATTTGCATCCTCATGGCGTCGGCATTCTTAGGTGAACTAGATTGAGACTCGTCCATTTGATTCAATCTTGATGTCAAATTAGAACTCTCGTGGGTAAGGGACTGAGTTGGGTTGGTTTGTGTTTGGTTTTAGGTTCTTTGTGGAGTTTGGGGTTCTTTATGAATTCTTGATGAATTCTTGATGGGTTCTTTATGAGTTCTTGGAAGAACTCTAGGTGGCGGTGAATGTGATGGGATAAGGGACGGATTTGGCTAGTTTTTGTGGAGCTTAAGGTTCTTTATGAATTCTTGATGAATTCTTGATGAGTTCTTGATGGGTTCTTGATGAGTTCTTGGATGAACTCAACAATGGCGTGTGATTTGTGATGAAAACAAGGTAAAAACGATGCAAGATACACGAGATATCAACAACCTAGGCTCTGATACCACTTTTGATGCATAATGAATCAAAACAATTCATCATACACGAAATGTAAAATGGATCGTTCACAAGATAGAACTTGTGATTGTTGATTTCTCAATGAAACGCACGAAATGAAGGAATTTGAAATGAAATGGATGGCTATGGACGAGAGCTCTAATGCATAAGACTAAAAAAAACAATCAAGAGAAACTAGGACAAAGCCAAGATCATACCAACAATGTAGAACCACTCGTCAAACGTGAAGAACAACGATAGATTTGAGCAACGAAGCCTTTCCAATTGCTACAGCCACACCACAATCTTCAAGAGCTCCTACTCCTCCTTTACACCACCCAAGAATGCTCAATCTTGGATTAGAAGAGGAGATTCCTCTCGAAAACCCCAAGGGAATTCGAACTCTAGCCAAAACTAGAGAAAACTAAAGCATATCAACTTTAGAGATTTGTGTTTATTTCAATATGAATGAGATGTGTTACAAGAGGCCTAAGGGGTCTATTTATAGTAGGCCCTCCTTTAGGCGTCACCTAGCTTCAAGATTAGGCCCCTTAAGGGCTTACATCATCCCACTCACATATTACATCACTTTAAAGAAAATACAATATCTCCTAAAATACAACTCCAATACTAAAGATTCAAAAGCCAAAATGTACATAAAGAATAGCTCTATCACATGGCTAAATGAGAACTTCAAGACTCTTGAGATAAGGAGCTCAAAAATCTCTTAGTGTAGGAGATACCCATGATGTCATGTGAGAAACCACTTGAAATGAGTTGTAGCATGTTTGTGATGTCTTTAAGAGCTTCTTCTTGATGCATAGAAGTATGATATGCATCAGATGTAGAGATGATGGGGAATGAAATTTTGTGATGGACGTGTGAAGGGAAACGTGTGGGAGAGGAAAAGATTGTAAAAAGATTGTTTCAAGAACTAAGAGATTCAAACTCTTTAGCTCTGATACCAAATTTGATGCATAATGAGACCAAGGAACAATCTCATTACACAAAATCTAAGGATCTTAAAAACGAAGATAAGAATCCTCTATCTCAAAGTTCCGAAGAATCAAAAATGGCATAGAAATGGATGAAAAGGATGGAAAGAACTATGAAAGATGGTTACCAAATAGATGGAAACAATGAACAAATGAATGATGAATGAGCGAGTGAACGAATGGACGAATGTTGAATGATGAATGATGATGATGAATGAATTCTTGACGTGAATGTTGAAGAACTCACGTTTCTTGATGAATGCTTGATGAATTCTTGTTGAATTCTTGATGAAGCACTCGAAAATGGATGATAAATGGACGATTGGTAGATGGATAGTTGATGGCTTTGAAGATTCTTTGAAGGATACAGATTCACCACCTCCAAGAATACTCCAATTCCTTCCTTTCACCACTAAGGTTGCCAACCTTAGCTAGAAGAAGGGATATTTCGAATCCCACAAAAGAGAGGCAAAACGCCTAGCACAAATGCTAGAAAGAACACAACATGTGTTTGAAAAATTCAATGTGAATGACTTGAATGAATTGAATGAATTACAAGCACCTAGGAGGGGGTATTTATAGCTACAACCCACCCTTAGGCGTCACCTAGCTTCAAGAAAAGTCCCCTTAAGGGCTTACATCATTCATCCTAATGCTTACATCATAAAGAAAACAATATACTAAACTATATTACAAATATGAATAACTCCTTTGATTCTAAACAAAATTAAAAGATTCTTTAACCATATGAAAGCTCTTGTAATGTATAATAATCCCTTCTAGGATGACTTCTATGATAGCTTCACGGTCCTTGAATTAAGGAGCAAAAGTATACGTCCGCATGAGTTGATCCTTCCAAGTAGAGATAAAAGAGAGACTTGAACTCTTCTCCCTTCTAGGTGAGTATTAGATGTCTCCATGGTTGACCTTGATGCATAAGGCCATCAATTATGCATCATTTGTGGAGGGTGTTTCGTGAGGGCTTTTGTGGTTTCAAGATTCAAGAGATTGAATCTTGAACAGGAAGGGGATGAATGAGAGGAATCTTGGATGGAGGCTAGGAGGGGATTGACGTTAAGATGGGGGAGAGAGAGGGAGGATGGCGTGAGGTAAGAAGGGAAGAGAGTGAGGAGAGACGTTTGATGTGAGAGAGAGTGAGAGGTTGTTAGGTTGTTGAGGAGAGAGAAGGTTGTTATGGAGAGAGAGGAAGAGAGGGATGGCGTTTGAGAGAGGAAGGGTGGCGATTTGTTAGGGTTTTGAGGAGGTGGAGGTGGCGTTGGGATGAGGGTAGGATAGAGAGTTGAATGTGACTTAAGCTGTATTGTGAAAGCTCACAATGTAATTACCTTAACTATCGATGGAAAGGTAAGAACGGATAAAACTAGGTTTCTAACTTGAATCCACAAGATAGACAACCTAGGGCTAACTTGACCTAGATCGCAACGTAGGGTCAAGCTCTTCATATTTCCTGCATCAAGATACAATAGAAGATAAGGGTGAGGTTAATCCAAACACTCGAGGGTAAGCTTAAAGCTTGATTCATATTTCTCAACCGATGTGTCCAGTGATTACAAGCCTAGGCTATTTATACTAGGGAGTGCTTAAGGACTTGTACTCCTACTGGGCGTGGAAGCCAAGCTATACTAAGCCTAGAGACTCTCTCTGGCGTGCAAGCCAAGGAGAATTCGTCTATCTACTCCTACTCCCCTTGGATTAAGAATCCTTATACTAGGGAGTTGGTTGTAACAAACCTTATCCTAATTGGTTTTGGCTTTCCTAATCCAAATTGGATTAGTTACAAAATTAGCCAACTCCTATCTAGGAAAGATAAATACACGCCTAATCTAGCTAATTTAAAGAAACACACCAAAAATAATTAAGTTATAACGAATTAAATTACATCCAAAAATCAAGATCATAAAATTGGACTTGCTCCTTGACTTTGGACGTGTGATGCTTCTTCTTCCCGAGCTTAGCGTGTGATTTTGGCCCATCTAGGATGTTTGGACATCCTCTTGAAATATGAAGCATACCATATGAATGGGCCTCTATAGTTCAACCTTATATCTCTTTCGTTGGCCCACTTGATGTAGTTGAACCAAATATGCCTGTGGCCTCATATGAGTTGAAGTCCTTTCATGAAGGACCCTATGTGTATGATGGACCTTTAATTGGGCGTTCTTGATTGGGCCTAAGGAACAAGCGGGCGCTTTCCATCACTAGGCTATTTATACTAGGAGTCCTTAAGGGACTAGTACTCTACTTGGCGTGAAGCTGAGCTATACTAAGTCTAAGAGTCTCTCACTGGCGCAAACCAAGGAGAGCTCGTCTTCCTTCTCTCCTCCCTTGGATTAGGAGTCCTTATCCTGGGGAGTTGTCAACAAACCTTATCCTAATTGGTTTTGGCTTTCCTAATCCAAGTTGAATAGTTACAAATTAGCCAATTCCTATCCGAGAAAGAAAATACACGCCTAATCTGCTTTAAATAAAAGAAACACACCCAAAATAATTAAGCTATAACTAATTAAATTACATCAAAAATCAAGATCATAAAATTGGACTTGTATTCTTGAC